>JAWZYU010000001.1:116212952-116800452 GCA_038380435.1 Ryuthela nishihirai
ACAAGGACTCAGAGGGCGCAGAGAAGGTTGGGGGGAGGAGACAGATGTAGCCTCCCATCAAGGCCATTCATAGGTTTCTTTAACGTGCACAAGGCATGACTCTCTTGCACATGGGACCATGGCTTAACCTCCCATCCAACGGATGGTCGCCTTTCCAAGCCCATCAGTGTCCTCTACTGACTTAAGGCAGGCCAGGAGTTTTGCAGTGATAAATCTCAATGCTGTCCCAGGTGGGCCTCTAACCTGGAACTAGAGATGTACCCCATTGTCATTGGTTGGTTGGGATCAGAACCCACGACATTCTGATATGACTCACGACCTCTGACCGCTGAGCTACCGGCTCTTTTTCGGGTCTCGAATTCCTTGCAACGATATATGGAAACTTTGCACTCCCATTTACAGGTGTCCTTCCTTGTTGATTTTTTTTTATCAAAATTAATAAAACGGAAAAATCCGATTTCAAAATGTTCCTTTCAGATTACCAGGATCCCATTCACGCACATTTGGTTAAGAACTCAGAGCTATGAAGACATTAGATTATCAGAGCTCATCACCAAAAATAGATAGATCTATTAGATATCTAAAATGAATGTTCCTCTTGGAATATTCTAAAGTTCTTAGTATGAAAGGTTACCGTATTTCACACTGGAGGATTCTGAAGGTTTAAAATCTATGAAATGCTCTTTACAATTAAGCGTAAACAATCTGTAATAGACGTATTTTGCAAAATCTTCGTATATGTCACCAAATACTTTCCCCTCATAAATCAGTGGCTCAGTGGGTAGTAATATGATGTTCGCAGATTCGAATCCTATCTCTTTCAGCGTTGAGATTTATCTCCGCAAACCTCCACTTTACCCTAGTCTAAATTTTTAACTAAACTTTGCCCTATTCTAAGTCTAAATTTCTCACTTGTACAATAACTAGAGTAATTATTATAAATATATAAGAATTTTTTCTGTATTTCAGATTGGTATATACATCATCTATTATTTGGATTTCTGTATCGGCTCCCTCTGGTGGATTGTCGTTCTCTATCTCATTATGTTCTTTGCAGTCCTATTTATAAGAGGTAATGCAAATTTTCATTACAATCAAAATGGAAATTCTTAAATATTTCTTGAAGTGTTATAATAAATGTAAATTACAGATAATAACAAAATAATTAACTATTACAGGGGCGGGGGTGGCTCAGTCGGTAGCGCGCTAGGCTCGTAATCTGTAGTTCCCAGGTTCGAGTCCCAGCTGGGTCAGCGTTGAGATTTATCTCCGCAAAATTCCCTGCCCACGGTCAGTAGGGGACACCGATGGGCTTGGAAAGGCCGCCGTCCGTCAGATGGGACGTTAAGCCGTGGCCCCTTGTGCGGGAGAGCCATACCCTGTGCACGTTAAAGAACACGCTGGATGGCCTTGACGGGAGACTACCATCTGTCTCTCAACAGCTGTTCCAGTGGGTCCCCTCCCCCAACCTTCTCTGAGCCGTCGGGGTCCTTGTGACCATGGCCATTTAGCCCATGGTGTGCAAAAAAAAAGTGCCGCTCAGAGGTAAAACAACCCAAATTAACTACTACAGAATGCACTTGGTAGTTGCTTTATTAGGTACAGTTCTGCGTTGTCAATAATTTCTCAGATGTAGAATTCAGGAACTTCTTTAAGAAAATTTTTTTTGTGAAAAGTATGATTAAAGATAATTTAAAGATCTCAATCAAATCTATTTCAATCCGTGTCCTACAATATGCGTTTAGTGCAGAAAGTCAATGCAGAATATTGAAATGTTTGACAGTAGTAATGCTAGCTTAAATAATTGCTTTGAAAATTTAATCTAGTTAAAACGAAAGCAATGACAGTTATACTAAACTTTGCTAACACATATAAGAGTACTTTTAATAGTTAACATAATAATTATGTTAAAAGCCCATCCTGATCTAGTGTTTAGTGTACCTATTATATGTTGTATGAGAAAACAGGCCAAGTCCAATAAATTTCTAGGTTATCTCTATACTTTGTGTAGGAGAATAACTTTTTTTTTTTTAAAAAAAGAGAAAACTATTTTTGCCTAAGGAGTTAACTGGGTAAATGTTCCTGTTTCCATAACTCTTTAAATAGTAACGTAATATTGTATAAATTTCATTATTCTTTTTAAATTATTTTAAGTGACAATTTTTCATGAGCAGGCTTAGTTTGAGAAATTACTGTGTCCTGTATGGGACTTGCTGTTGACATAACATGTATCTCACAAATTGTACTCTCGATTTACCCTAATCTGTATCTTATAAAACTGAGCAAAAAAGTATAGATTTAAAACGTGACCTAGGTTGCAATGGATCGTGTTAATCATAAATAATTCCAAATTCAAACTACTAAAAGTGGTGAAATAAGAATTTCATAATAGTAGTAATAGTATGCATTTATCGCATTTTTTTAAATCCCTGACACAATCAAGTATTACAAACAAATGTTTAGCACAAGTTTGTGACAATCCTTACTCTTTTTAGAGAGAGAGTTGTTATTAATTTTATCGGTAAATGTATTTTCAATGTATTTTCTGTGTTAACCCTTAACTATTCTGGAGGGTCTGTGAAATCCCAAGCAAATTTTCTTCTTGGCGTAAAATTTGCATTTAACATCAGATGGCGCTCAGATCGCATGTTATTTTTTAGTAATAAGTTAGGGTAAATGGTTCTCAACCTTTTATGCTTCACGTACCCCCTGGAAATGTGTATGTAACTGACGTACCCTTTGTATAGATAGATAAAACTATAGTTATAGTATAACAATGTAAATAAAATAAAACATATGTAATACACATTAAATTTTGTATTCATAAATTACATATATCGATAAACACAAAAAAAACGAAATAAACAATTTAACAAATCTTATAAAATTATAACCATTTTACTGGGTAATCAGTGAAATGGTACGCTTGTTTACCCTTCCACAGTTCATCAATGGTTGGGGTTATCCAGCCTGTTCCTATATTTATTTTTTAAAGCAGTTAAAGATGAAAAACCAGTTTCACATAAATAAATTACTGTGAAAGTAACAAATAGTTGACTGCAATTCTTGTCAAAGTCGGATATTCCTTCTCCACTCCAATCCAAAAACTAATCAATGGCTTTTTTGAAATGAATGTTTTTTAAACTATTTTCACATCTCAATCAACTCATCTTTATTGGACAATGGAAGATATAGCGACTTTTGAGCTCTCACGGCGTACCCCAAAAAATTTTACCGCGTACCCCACTTTGAGAACTTCTGGGGTAAAGCATTAATTCTGGTTTCTTGTTAAGTGTGGTTTCTTTCATTTTTAATCTGAAACCCCACCAGCATGTAAGTCTTAGTTGAAAACACCAGCATAGTTAAGGGTTAATATTATTGTTAACATAATTTGAACCTTAGAACGTACTTTTTTATGTTGCTAATAGATAGAAACATGGATAAATTCCAAAATATTTGGATATTCTGAATTAAACAGTTTGTAAGTGTGGTATCATGTTTTCAAAGAAGAAACAGTTGTATCCATTGCACTTTTTAGTTCGTTAAAATAAAAAGAGCTAACGTTTTCATTGTCTTAGATTTCTCTCCGTTTGTAGGCATTCAACTTTTCTGATAAAGATAATTTAATTTTTTTTATGGTTGGATAGATATTAGTGCAATATTATGATTCTCATTTTCCCAATTCTTCCAATAGCTTGAATAGCGCCATCTGATGGCGGATAAAATTTGTAAAATGCCAAAACTTTAAACCAGACTGGTCCATGCGACTCATAAAAATGAAGTGTGTTGAGAAGCATGCCCATAATGCGTGCGCCGTACGTGTTATGGGCGTGCTTTGTGTTAATTTTGATTTTAACGTTAAAATTTAATGTACATGAGTTTTTGATTTAATGGAAAAAGTTAAATGAAGAATCAGTAGCAGAAAGTAGCAACAAAATGGCTTATAAATTTCCTTCCCGACTATTCTCGCGGCACACCCTCTCAGAACCATTGCGCTAGAGGCAATATGTCTTTCTTCTAGTGTTTTATTTCATCACTAATAAATCTTTGTTAAAGACCTAATGAAATTTTGCATTTTTTTTTTCAGGTAGGCCATATGGCACGGACCAACTAGTCAACATGATAGTCCAGAAGCCATCAACTCGCACTTGGGTTTTACCTCTGCTTACATTCCAGTGGAATGTTGTTTTGCCGGTATCATTTATGGTAAGTACGTAGGAAATGCAATATCAGCTTTGCTAAGACTGACATATATTTATTTTGAATTTCCTCTTTTCAGTGGGAAACTAACCTTTAGAAATTGAGCCTAATTTTCTGACATATATATAATAATGATAGATTTCATACAGGCCCAGATCTAGAAATAAATGAAGGTTGGGGAGGGGAGGGAGTTGGGTTGTTTTACCTCTGAGCGGCACTTTTTTGCACACCATGGGCTAAATGGCCAGATCACATGGACCCCGAAGGCTCAGAGAAGGTTGGGGGAGGGGACCCACTGGAACAGCTGTTGGGAAACAGATGGTAGCCTCCCGTCAAGGACATCCAGAGTGTTCTCTAACGTGGAGAGGGTATGGCTCTCCCGCACACGGGACCACGGCTTAACGTTCCATCCGACGGACGGCGGCATTTACAAGCCCATCGGTGTCCCTTACTGACCATGGGCAGGGCGGGAGTTTGCGGAGATAAATCTCAACACTGACCCAGCTGGAGGGAGGGGAAAGTCCAAGACACTGGATTTCCATTGCATTATAGCATTTTGCCCTTCATTTTATAGGTCTTTAAACAAATTCTTAGAAAATGCATAAAATCTAAATAATAAGCAAAAAAACCTCAAGTAGGTGCTTGGTACAGAGGTCTGACAGGAGCCTCTCAGTCTATATATCATAGAGAAGGTGTATGGCGAAGGAAATACTCAGCAGAAAGACAACACAAACATCTACCCCTTATCAGAGGCAAGTTTAACAGTTTTTGCTCACATTATCCTTAGTAACAATGGAGGGAGCCATGGTCTCTTTGCCACTTTCCCGCCCCTCTAGGTCCGCCCTCGTCTAACATATATATATATTACCCCATAAACATTTACTTGCCACAAAAGTCTGATATGAGAGCTATCAGTTTCATGTATCGCAAAGAAGATCTGTGAGGAAGGCGAGACCCCAGCAGAAGACTGAGTTCACTGTAGATGGGATCCGGACCTACTACATCCTGACAGTATTTCTGGTGCTCTAACCACTGAGCTAAAAAATGTGAAAATATCCTTATATGTAGGTATTCCAATCACATTTGAATTGTAAAAATATTATCTTAGATAGGAGTTCTAACTGTTAAAGCATCTTCATTGATAGGAGCTGCGAACTCAGGTTGGAAAAAACTCCTTGAAACATAAAATCAGGCTCTTCTCATATATGTCCTGTTGGAGTGAATGTACACGTTTTTCGTGAATGTACTGGTTGGCTCAGTCGGTAGCACGCCAGGCTCATAATCTGCAGTTTCCAAATCGAACTTTGCCAGGATTGAGAATTTTATTTATTAAATACTGTTCTTCATTGATGAGAAAGGGCACACCGATGGACTTGGAAAGGTCGCTGTACGTCGGACGAGACGTTAGGCTGTGGACCTGTGTGCGGGGGAATAGTACCCTATGCACATTAAAGAACACACTGGATAGCCTTGACAGGAGACTACCATCTGTCTCCCAAGAGCTGTATAGTGGGTTCCATCCCCACAACCATCTTTGAGTCCTCAGAGTCTTTGTGACCTGGCGATTTAGCCCATTGTGTGCACAAAAATGTCATTCATAGGTAAAAAAAAAACAATCCATTCTGTACAATGAGAAAGGGGATACCGAAGAGCTTGGAAAGGCCGCCATCCATCTGATGGTATGTAAAGCCATGGCCCTGTGTATAGGAGAGCCATAATCTGTGCACATTGAAGAACAGGCTGGCCCTTCCCCAACCTTCTCTGAGCTCTTGTAGTCCTTGTGACCTGTCGGTTAGCCCATTATGTGCACAAACGTGGTTGAGCAGTTAGTGTGATTGGCTACTGATTAAAGAGATCTAGGAACCTTTTATCATTTTATCAGTCCCTGACGTGGCAGATGTTTCTTGTGTTTTCATCGAGCGTTTGATATTCGCAAGAGGTATGTGTTGTTTTTCCAATTATTGATGGCTCAATTTAACACTTTAAATTCGTGTGTGAATTGTAATAGCTGTAATTGAATGTCCGCATACCATCCATCTGATGGTATGTAAAGCCATGGCCCTGTGTATAGGAGAGCCATAATCTGTGCACATTGAAGAACAGGCTGGCCCTTCCCCAACCTTCTCTGAGCTCTTGTAGTCCTTGTGACCTGTCGGTTAGCCCATTATGTGCACAAACGTGGTTGAGCAGTTAGTGTAATTGGCTACTGATTAAAGAGATCTAGGAACCTTTTATCATTTTATCAGTCCCTGACGTGGCAGATGTTTCTTGTGTTTTCATCGAGCGTTTGATATTCGCAAGAGGTATGTGTTGTTTTTCCAATTATTGATGGCTCAATTTAACACTTTAAATTCGTGTGTGAATTGTAATAGCTGTAATGATGTCCTGAAAACATGGAACTCATGAATACATTTGAATACTGGTAACAGGGTTTTTCATTAATATTTTAATTTTAACTCTGAAGGTAAAAATGCACTATTATAGACAACGTTAGATGCAAATATCGAATATCAAATCCAAATTGATATACGACTCCACAATTTCGTGCATCATGCAAATTACTTGCTTCCAAGGAGAGTTGATGACTTTCTATCTTCAATAGAAATAATGAGATCATCTGTTAGATGATTCCTTGTGATTGTTAGGAGACTTGTGCAAAACAATCGCAGGCAGAGGTAGCAAGACGGCTCATTCTGTCGATACTCCGGAAACAGTTCCAAGAGACAGGAACTTTCACCAAAAGATCTGGCCAAGGTAGCCTGAGAGATACTTCTACCTGAACTGGCCGTTACCTGGTTATAATGGCAAGATGGAATAGTATGAGGACTTCCCTTCAATTGTTTCTCGAGATTTCTGCAGCCACAGGTGAAAGCATTTCCAGCAGCTTTCTAAGCGGGTTCAGCGGGTTGGGTTGTTTTACCTCTGAGCGGTACTTTTTTGCACACCATGGGCTAAATGGCCAGGTCACAAGGACCCCGAAGGCTCAGAGAAGGTTGGGGGAGGGGACCCACTGGAACAGCTGTTGGGAGACAGATGGTAGCCTCCCGTCAAGGCCATCCAGCGTGTTCTTTAACGTGCACAGGGTATGGCTCTCCCGCACACGGGGCCACAGCTTAACGCCCCATCCGATGGACGGCGGCCTTTCCAAGCCCATCGGTGTCACCTACTGACCGTGGGCAGGGCGGGGAATTTTGCGGAGATAAATCTCAACGCTGACCCAGCTGGGACTCGAACCTGGGAACTACAGATTACGAGCCTGGCGCACTACCGACTGAGCCACCTCCACCCCAAAACATAATGAGAAAATTCGTAAACGTGATAATTAGTAAAGATGTCAGGAACCTCCACGTCTGCCATGCTATTTTTGTCAACCCAAATACTATAACCAAATTTAAAATAAATGCGAGATTGCGAAGAATAGTCACATTTATCCTCACTTCAAGTTTACTTTCCGCAGCAGGTTAATATTAATCAAAGGCTAATAGACGTAGTTTTTTTTGGTCTTGTGCACATTCTTGCTTTTATTTTGTATGTTTTTTTTGTTTTTTTTTGGGGGGGGGGTATTTTGGGGAGGAGTGGGCTTAAGTTGTAAAAAACATTCAGCTTTTAAACAAGCTAGGAAAAGAAACGAGCTATCCAGAGGCAGATAGAAGCTAATTCTCTAGACCTGCAACTCTCGAACCTACTACCTTAATTACATACATTAAGTTAAGTAGATTCGATATAATCCCTGATGGTACCAATACTGATCTGATGATACCAATACTGCGCCATTGTAGCTTTATGTAAATACTGATTTATTCAACATTTTGTATTCTTCTAGGCTGTAGGTTTTCAGGGCGAGGGTGGCTCAGTCAATATCACGCCAGGCTCTTAATCTGCGGTTCGAGTCCCAGCTGGGTCAGCGTTGAGATTTATCTCCACAAAACTCCTTGCCCATGGTCAGTAGGGGACACCAATGGGTTTGGATAAGGTTGCGTCTGTCAGATGGAACGTTAAGCCATGTTTCCTTGTGCAGAAGAGCCATACCCTCTACACGTTAAAGAACATGCTGGATGACCTTGAAGGGAGGCTACTATCTGTCTCCCAACAGCTCTCCAGTGAGTCCTCTCCCCCAAATTTCTCGGGGTCTTGTGACCTGGCCATTTAGCCCATTGTGTGCAAAAAAAGTGCCGCTCAGAGGTAAAACAACCCAACCCACTGTAGGTTTAATTGTTAGCTCCTACTCTTTATGTGTGATAGTTATTTTTTTTTACCTAAGAAAAGTTTGGTCATAAAACTGAAGTAAGAAGAGAGAGGTGATGTGTATTTTTGTATAATGAGGATATCAATGATGTTGAAAATTAACAATGGATGCATTACTGAGAAAAGTTGAGAACAACTGATCTAAGGCATTGAATAATATTTTAATACTAGAAATCAAAGGGGTCTTATTGATTTTCAGTCATCAGTCTTCGCTCCTCTAAATCCAGTAGATCTATATTTGACCTTTGACCTTGATGGACCCATTGCATCCAAAATTCAAGATTTCCGAAATCTACGACCCAAAATATTTCCAGGAACCAATTTTTAGCTCTCGAGTAGCGAAAGATCTAAATTTGACCTCTGACCTTAAAGTACCCTCCGAATCCGAAATTTCTTAAGGTCTCCTATATCTTTTCCAATTTTCAAGTTTGTGGCACCCGTAGATCAAGGTTTGACCTCTACGTGACCTCTCTTTGATCTTAAAGGACACGTCGGAAGTCAATTTTGAATTTTTCCCGAGATGCATGATCCGCATTATCATTAGATGCAAATTTTGAGAGCTCTACCATTTCTGTATCATAGAATTATCATTATCCCCTTCCAGTCAGCTGTCAATCACAACCGTCTACATATATTAGATGGATAAGATAAACTACTCAGTGTGCAAGGATCAAATTTCAGGTAAAGTGGTCCTTCCTCAACCTTCTGAGCCTTTGGGGTCCTTGTAATCTGGCCAATTAGCCATTTTGTGCAAAAAAAGCGCAGATCAAGGGTAAAAACAGCTCAACTCATCTAAATCAGTAGTAAAGAATCACAGGATAAGTCCTGTAGACATGGAACTCATGAAATAATGAGCTGGGAAAAAAATTTGGTTTTTGCCATGGGATTTGAACCCACATCTCCAGGAAACATTCTTGTTATGCTACCACTACACCACCAATGGCTAACCATTTCTCAGCTTGTGTGACGTTATAAACTTTCCGGTTTTGTTTATTTGATTCGCATAGTGGCGCCATCCATCCGGGAAATTGCCAACTCTGTTGCCTCATTAGAGATGGAATTAATATTTGTCACTCACGCTCAGAGCTTTAAATCAATAAATCAATAGTAAAGAATCACAAGATATGTCCTTAACTGGCATAGTGATTAGGCAGCTAGCGACTGTTCCAGCAAGGCAAACTTGTTGTGTTAGCTCTAACTAAGGCAGTGGTCAGCAGTAACTTCGGTCTTAGTAGGGCATGTCCTTGTATGAGAAGGCCTATAAAAGCTAGGAGCAGTTTCTAGGATTCTTCTCTGTCTTATATGTCGCAAATAAAAAAAAATGTCCTGTAGACATGAAATAATGAGCTGGAAAAAAATTTATTTATCTAAATTTATTTTATCTAACTTGTATCAAAATTTTCAGTTGACTCAACAATAAATAGAAATGTGTTTTCACTCCACTGAATAAAATAAAATAAGTTTAAGGCTAATCTTTTGTCGTTTGAAGTGTGCTTTGTAATGAAGTTTCTAACCCATTTCTGCTTCTTTTAAACCAGGTTCTGACGATCGCTTTCCTGAGATCCAGTTCTTTGGAGCCGTCATCTTCTTGGTCTGAACTCGAAGATCATTATGCCTATTGGCCTCAATGGGCTAAAACGCTGACTTTGTGTCTGCAGATATGTCCTCTACTCATGGTGGTATCAGTCTGCGCTTATCAGGCCTTCAGGATTTTTGTCTCTAAGTCGGATCTGCCTTTCAGTGAGGTAAGTCGAATCATTGTCGGTATTTTTTTTTATCTTAGAAACTAAAGTTAGTCTCTCAAATCTTAATTAGGTGTATGAGCGTTGGATGACGTTTGTCGCAAAATTTGCATAAGGTTTTGCAGAACTTAATTAAAATCGCAAATTCTGAAAACTTACCCACCAAATTTGCTCTATTAACCCTATGAAAGGATTTTATTGGAATTATGTTGGACTTTCACGATTTGCTTTGATATCTTTGGCCTTCTTTGAATATGTAGTTAACTCTGAAGAGTGCTGTTTTTTTCTGATGTTTATATCTTTCTGTTGTGATCTTGCCTTCCTCACAAATCGCCTTTATGATGTATTATACTGACAGGGTTGGGTTGTTTTACCTATGAGCATCACTTTTCTGCACACATTGGACTAAATGGCCTGGCCACAAGGACCCCAAGAACTTAGAGTGGTATAGAGCAGGGGTTCTCAACGTGGGGTATGCCAAAATATTTACCGCGTACCCCTTGGGGGTACGTGGTAAAATTTTTTGGGGTACGACGTGAGAGTTCAAAAATCGCTAAGTTGGCATTTTTATACTATAACTGTAGTTTTATCTATCTGTACAAGGGGGTTCGCCAGTTACATACACATTTCCAGGGGAGGGGGTACGTGAAGCATAAAAGGGTGAGAACGGTATAGAGGAAGCACACCCACTGTAGCTGTTAGGACACTGTGGTAACCTTCCGTCAAGGCTATGCATTGTTCTTTAATGTGTACAGCAGTGTCTCGCAAACTGTGTGCCGCGAGAGATTTTCAAATTGACACTAGATATTCCAAAGATTTCATTTTGACTTGACTTGTGTTATCGACGTGCTTTAATATCGACGTGCTTTAATAATAAACTTTCAGATTTTATCAACTGGGATCTTGTAAGTATTTATCAAGCTTTATCCAAATTTTGGCATTAATTTTTGATTATTTCAAGCCATAGAATGGGCAAATATTTAAAACAAACACCGAGTTGTGATTAATTATATTTATTATTATATTTATTTTAAATAAAATGCATTTAACGAAACTTCAATTTTCCTCTTTTTACGTAACCATCAAAAATTCTTTTTTAGGTGTGCCGTGGAAAAAAAATTAGATTCAGTGTGCCGCGGAAAAAAATAGATTCAGTGTGCCGCAGAGTAAAAAAGTTTGCGAGACACTGATGTACAGCGTGAGGCCTCCAGCACATCCCTGTGCTCGGCTTAACATTACATCCGACGGACGATGGCCTTTCCTAGTCCATCGGTATTCCCTTCTCACCAACAGCAGGGCGGGGTTTTGCGGAGATAAATTTCAATGCTGACATGGTGGGACTTGAACCTGACAACTGCAGTTTACGGATCTGTCATGCTACGGTCTGAGCCAAATCCCACTGCTATTATACTGACAGACTTGTCAACTCCATTCCAAACAAAGTGCTCAAGGATTCATTTATTTTGTTTTGTGTCAAATTCATACTGAAGAATTTAGTGAGTTTCTTCTACTTCAAAATTGTAAGTATAGAGTAGATCCTCCCCCTCTGTATTAATGGAAGTTATGTTCTTAGAAAACACTTCGAATATAAAAACTCTGAATACCAAAAGCACTGATATGTTCAAGAAAGGGAGTTTGGTTCGTGGTTCTTAATTAAAGTAGGCTCATACCTCACAAGAATAAAGATATTATAACAAGAAAGAATACATATATTTACTTATTACAAGAATAAGCATATTACAAGGTTGTTGGGTTGTTTTACCTCTGAGTGGCACTATTTTGCATACCATGGGCTAAATGGCCAGGTTACAAGGACCCCGAAAGCTCAGAGAAAGTTGGGGGAGGGGACCCACTGGAACAGTTGTTGGGAGACAGATGGTAACCTCCTGTCAAGGCCATCCAGCGTGTTCTTTAACGTGCACTTTTGCGGAGATTTATCTCCGCAAAAGTGCACGTTAAAGAGATTTATCTCCGCAAAACTCCCCGCCCTTCCCAGGGTCAGTAGACGACACCGATGAGCTTGGAAAGACTACCGTCCGTCGGATGGTATGTTAAGCCATGGTCCCATGTGTGGGAGAGCCATACCCTGTGCACGTTAAAGAACGTTCTGGGTGGCTTTGACGGGAGGCTACCGCCTGTCTCCCAAAAGCTGTTCCAGTGGGTCCCCTCCCCCAATTTTCTCTGAGCCTTCGGGGTCCTTGTGACCTGGCCTTTTAGCCCATGGTGTGCAAAAAATGCCCTCAGAGGTAAAAAAAAAAACCAACAAAAATGTGATCAGTAGCCAATCGCACTAACCTTTCGGTTTTAAATGTGCTAAACAGTAAATAATGTAGTAAGAAAGTCTATAAATTTTGTTTTATTGACGACGTCTGATATCTTCATAACGACATAGGAGGGATTGAAAGTTGAGTATCCTAGTTTAGGTTCATCTTTGGGAGGAAGTATGTACCATACCGGCTTGAATGGTTGTTAAACGCCTGAACTCTGATACTGATGATCTAACAAATATTCCAAAGGGTACCAATTCGTTGAAAAGACGAAGTTAACCTCTGCAAGCCACAAATAACTCGGAGATTGGAACATGAATAGCAAGTTCACCTGAATAGAGAGGGCTTATTGTATATACATAGATATATCTTCTTTCTCTTCCAAGAATACTGTAAATAAACTACAAAGACGAAGCAAATCGATATCCTTGGTATCTTTATGAACCAAACAATTTATTTATTGAAAGCTTCTCAATTCAGTATTAAAGGATAATGGGAGGATCACGTATTATTGATTTCAGCACCAGACTAATTATGCTGATTTACCATTTTTAGCACCATTTTTGAAACATGGCAATGATATTCATTTTCTGCTACAAGGAGGAAGTTTCTAATTTAAATATTTCATTTCATCCATAAATAATTTTTTGATAGTAGTAAGAGCCAAATCAATCATACCTCTGAAATGATACAAATTGAAGCTCAAATTAAGAATCAAAAATAATCCTCTAAACATTGATGACAATCAACAATGAATGTCCTAAGAGTTATTCATTCTTTCAATGGGATACGATTGAACTGTCTCTCCTTACCATTATTCACTCTTTCAATGGGATATGATTGAATTGTCTTTCCTTACCATTATTACCATTATTAACTCTTTCAATGGGATATTATTGAACTGTCTCTCCTTACCATTATTCACTCTTTTAATGGGATATGATTGAACTGTCTCTCCTTACCATTATTCACTCTTTTAATGGAATATGATTGAACTGTCTCTCCTTACCATTATTACCATTATTCACTCTTTCAATGGGATATGATTTAAATGTCTCTCCTTACCATTATTACAATTATTCACTCTTTCAATAGGATATGATTGAACTGATTGAACTGATATTGAACTGATATGATTGAACTAAATTTAAAATCAGTGGGTAGTTAGAAATTTGTGGATGGTTCTGTTCCAATTCATATATTTTGAATCCACCAGAAATTTTTCGGAAAAGATTATTCCTAATGGAAAGATATGAAGTACATCCTAGCGGATTTCTTTCATAAGCTGGAAATAACACATTGGATCAAACCTCTAATATTTCACTGGCAAGAGTGTTCATAAGGTAATTTAAATATGTTACGATCTGCGTCAATGTCATGATCTTCAAAATCATCATTCTAACTTTCATAATTTTTTAATTCAACAGACACTATATTGCAAAAAGTAGCCAGACATTTCCATGTTAGGTGAGATAAAGATAAATTCAAAGTTCTCTATCTTTGGAAATAAGCTTTATACGAAAAAAAAATATCATTCCAGATAAATTGAAGATCTCACTCAGATCTTTCTAAATCTCAGTTTTCAACAATAATCGCTTAATATTTAAAGAGTTGTTGAAGCTGGAAATTTAAGACGCCGCTGTCACACTCTTCCTAAACAGTTCCCCCCCCCCCCCCCCCCCCCCGTATTAATTACACAAACTTCAAATATTGCATTTATTAGTCAAAGATTTGTTATAACAAATGTGTTTTTTCATTCGAAGAAAATTTTCACGATCAGCAAAAGTTGCAGTCAAATGTTTCATCTTCCATAATTCTTTAAATATTGAACGGATATTGCAGAAAATAGATATTTAGAGAGATTTGAATCAGATCGTCAGTTTATGTTCAGTCACAGTTTTTCATAAAAAAAATCCTATTTTCAAACTTCGGGAGCTTTGAATGTAGCTTTTAAATCACATAACATGTGAGTCTCCGGTTGCTTTCTGTAATAGTGTATGTTCTGAAATTGCATTCCTTTTAAATTAGCATATTTATGAATATTTTTTCCGTGGTAAAATCAATGCACTAAATATTTTTCTATAATTTTTTTCAGCGTGCAAAATTCTGGTGTTGTCCCGTGCTACCTCTTCCCACTATCGTCTCCAGACACTCACCTCGTGCTACACCATCTGCAGGTCAAGGGTCAATAAACAGCGGCTTCGTAGAAGACCCTCCACCAAAGTACACGCCTCCACCTTCCTATTCCACAGCAACATCCAGGATGTTAGCCAAGCGACTGGATCGACCTTCAACAACGTCCTTCGTCGATCTCGAGAGCTTGGAAGACGACATGAGCACCATTGACGAAGAGGGCTTGTCTCTTAACTCTTCCCCAAGCAGGAGAGAAAGCGTCATTTCTCAGTTTTCAGATCTTCAGAGGACTAGTAATGTACCATTGCAGAGTTGAATAATCTGCTTCACCATTCTCGAAACTCATCAAATACATATGCTTTAATATGAATGAGTAGTGCTGCACAAGTTGTCATAGAGGGAGAATTTTAGTCCATTTTATAATGGCTGTATTATTAGTCAAAATGTTTATACAGAACAACCTTAGTTAGCCAAATGGTAAGAACCACTACTGAATGAAACCCTTACTTCACCAATACAGCACGATAAATTTAGGTGATGTTGTACATCACAAGCCAAGAAAGTGAATGCAGTTGATAAAGCAACAGTAAAGTGCAGCTTGGAAAGAGGTTTTTTAAGGGGAATGCAGTGTCATCGTGGCAGGTCCTGGAGAACGTTAAAACTAATTTTTTTATGTGCCAGAAAACGAAATTCCAGTGACGAAAAGTTTCTTTTCACAATGACCATCACCGTTGAGCAGTGTGGTTATTCAACATTTGTCCGTTTCAGCTGTGTGTGTTCGTTGTGTACATCTTTGTTGCATCAAAAGTCATAAAAATAACTTCATCAGCATGATTTGATGCTCGTTGATCGACTTACGTGCATAACTGCGCCAATGAATATTACTGAAAATAAACCCCTGGGATGAATGAAAAAAGTATTGTGCTCTACAGAAAGACTTTACTGCCATCACTGAACCATGTTTTCTGTTAAAGAACACTACTTGGAAAGCCAATTCACCGTTGATGTAATTGTATAAAAATGAAACTTTATTTGTATGTAACGAACTGTTTCATAAAGAGAAAAATAAATTTATTAAATAATTTAAATATGCTTCGATGTTTGTTTCAATGAACGTTGGGTTGTTTTACCACTGAGCGGCACCTTTTCGCACACCATGGGCTAAATAGCCAGGTCACAAGGACCCCGAAGGCTCAGAGAAGGTTGGGGGAGGGGACCCACTGGAACAGCTGTTGGGAGACAGATGGTAGCCTCCCGTCAAGGCAATCCAGCGTGTTCTTTAACGTGCACAGGGTATGGCTCTCCCGCACACGGGGTCACGCTTAACATCCCATCCGAAGGACGGTGGCCTTTCCAAGCCCATCGGTACCCACTACTGACCGTGGGCAAGGCAGGGATTTTTGCGGAGATAAATCTCAACGCTGACCCAGCTGGGTCAATATGACCTGGAAACTATAGATTACGAGCCTGGTGCGTTACCGACTGAACCACCCCGCCCACCGTATTAAGAGAGCGGCTCATATCGGAACGGATGCTTCTGTCTTGCAAGTCAAAAAGACATTGTACTGAGCTATGCACTTTTCTTTTTTTGCTGATGAAATGTTTTGTTAAAACATCTTATTAGTATTCCATTGTAAAGCACATGCTCAATACATCATAATTCCATATTTAAATGTGTTTCCTAAACTGTTCAAACCTAAATGTTATTTCTAGGTAAAATAAAATTTGAGAACCAGTTTAGTTAAAACACATCCTGTCAAGAGAGTTTAGGCCTGTTGAGCCCGGCACAGTGTAATGAAGAGTTTCACTAAGTATGAAGTCTTCGACTATTGCTTGTATTATCCACTAACGTAACAGGCTACTTGGAGACCAATCTTCTTGCTGTTCATCACTATTCTATTTTAACACATTTGTGTCATCGCTATAGTAGATAACGTGAAGATTCCAGGTGGTGGCTGTAATGAATATCGTATTATACACTGAGAGGTCAAAAGTCATGGGAATAGTAGTTAAAGTAGAACTAGCGCGCTGTACTCATAACCAATGCTTTGGACGTCATCTGAAGAATGGCGCTGCAGTAACCTACAAACCCAACATTCATTTCGGAGTAGTTGTTAATTCAGCATGGCTGCACGTCGTGAGTTGTTTGACTTTGAATGTGGCTTGATCGTCGGTGCCAGAAGGATGGGTCATGCAATATCGGAGATCGTGCAGGGATTCAGTTTCCCAGGTCTACGGTGTCAAGAGTTTATCATCAGTATGTTATTGATGGCATTTCCACACGTAAAACAGCGAATGGGGGCCACGTGCAATTGAGGAAGATAACTCGCGTCGACTCTAATGCTCCAAAGATTATTAACTTTTCAAGTTGGATCTTTTGTCTGATCCAAATTTATTCAAATTCCGGATAGCTGTATCGGGCGCCAGGCAATAATAATTTGCCAAATAAAGTTGAAATAGGGTTCGTTATGTATTTATCAAGCGTTACTTATCGAGTAAGAATTCAAAAAGTATTATCAAGTGTAATTAAAGTTTAAATCTAATCAAAAATCAATTAACGTTGCTCAAGAGAAAAATAGCAAAAATTCAAAAGTTTCTAAAACAAACAAAGTTTATTTCCAAAAAAATTCAAAGACTCACCCAATTCAATACAAAGGTTGGAGTACTAACAACTCCTTCTATCTAAAATAACATCATCTCAACTTTCACTAACAGTACTCTCTGTGACCCAACGTCACCACTCGACTTACTCTCATTCTAACTCTATGACCTAACTTCACTTAGTTATAACATGCGCACAAATCCGACAAATCCGACACGTGCCTATTGCACGCCGGGAAAGACATTTGCATAATCTGACGATCGCGCAAGAGGGACCTTGTCCAATACGCGCACTTTAGCGGTTGACAATCAAATGGTCGGAGTTGCCCATGCGCAATTCCTACGCTCAGAAATGAGAATCGCGATCAGTCCAAAAAAATGAAATAATCCCCAAAATGATAAATATAACATAAATAAAGCAAAACTGGTTAAGGGAGTGTAAAAGTGAATGGGTGGACCATCACACGACTGTCACAAATGGTAACGACCAACAGACGGACTACAGTACATGAAATCATTGACAATTTGAATGCGGGCCAAACACAAAACGTTTCTGAAAGGACTGTCCGTCGCCACCTGCAGTCCATCGGATTTAGTAGCCGAAAACCAACTCGTGTCCCATTGCTTACACATCGTCACAGAGCTCAACGATTGTAATGGGCCCGAAGACATCGAAATTGGACAGTAGAACAATAGTGTCGGGTAGCATGGTTTGATGAATCAAGGTTCCAGTTGTTTCACGTTGACAGGCGCATTAGAGTGTGGTGTAGCCCTGTGAAGTCATGGACCCTTCCTGTCTGCAAGGTACTGTTCAGGCGGCTCTGTGATGGTTGAGCCTGTTCATGTGGTCTACATTGGACTCTCGTCCGTTTTGAGAAATCGCTGACAGGTATGAGATACATGGACATTCTCGCAGATCACCTGCACCCCTTCATGATTCTCGAGCACCCTGGTGGTGAAGGGGTATTCAAATAGATAATGCAACGTGATAAACAAGATAATGCAACGTGTCACCAGTCAGTTGATTGCTAGGAGGTGGATCGAGGAACACGCCACGGACTTTACCACCATGAATTGGCCCCCACGGTCCCCCCGATATGAACCCCTTGGAGCATCTGTAGGACACAATGGAAACAAGCTTACGATCCATGAATCCAGCACCATCCATGCAACCCAATTATGATCTACACTGCATGATGTATGGGCTGCCATCCCTGCAGAATGGTACCGGCAACTCGTTGATTCCATGCCTCGACGTATGGCTGCACTGCTGAGGACTCGAGGAGGACCAACCAGTTATTAAGCAGGCATCCCACGAGTTTTGGTCTCTCAGTGTATAAACTAAAGCAGACGACGTAGCAGTGATTCACAAAGTGAATGCTGCGATTGTCTATATAACACGGAAAAATAATGATTAAATATATAATAAAATTTAAAAGTAATGATTACAAAAACTAATATAAAAATGCTGCTTTTTTTTAAAAAAAGAGCAGCGCCTTAAGTGGCCCAATGGTCGAGCCATCCGTGTTCCTTAGGTATTTGCAGAGTTAGGAAAGCTGGAATACTTCATAATATAAATGATTTTTAAAATATTAAAAGTTTGATGAATTAACTTTTAAAATATACATCTATTTTATTAGACGGTTTAAATAGCATTTATTATAGAAATTCCTTTTGATTTTAGCGACAAATAAAATTTAATTCATTAAGTTAGTTTAGACCTTACATGATCTAGTGGTTAGCGTAACTGACTATTAAGACCAGTGGGCATACTAAGACCACGTTGTATGAGAAACCAGGATAAACCAAATATAGCTTCTAGGTTCTCTCCGTCCTTTATGTAGGGAAGAATCATCTTCCTTTTATAAAAAAAAGTTATACTTGCCGAAATGCTACTTTATGATCGTATTTGTGAGTACAGTCGCTCAAAAAAAGTATCATTCGTGTCACGTGACACGAAGGTTGCCAGATCACTAATTTCTAAAAAAAATCGTTGACAGATATTTTTTCCTGAATTCTGAAATCAATTATAGTGTTCGGATACTTTTTTGAGGGACTGTACCAATAAAAGATGTTTTGATGAACACGGTTAACATCTTCAGGAGCGACAGATTGCATACCTCTCTGTAGCTTAGAGAATTGCTTGTCTTAATGGACTTTAAACTAGAAGGACGCATATCGCCTCTGGTGCATTTGAGAATCTCGTTTTCAAAGAGAAAGCAGTTTTTCCTTTACCTACTGTTTCATTCTTTAAATGTTTCAATTTGAACTAGGGGATAATGGGAAAAATGCCAATAGTATTTCATTAGTAATTATAAACATAAAAGTATTCGTCTTTTAATCCTTAAATCTAAAAAGTTGCATATCCCGCAACTCTCAGAAAAGTAGATAGATTACTGTTGCCAGTAGAATATTTCTTAAAAACTTCTACTAATTTTTGAAATTTCTATTCTATATTTATTTGTAAAATTCGATAGCAGTATAAACAGTTTGGTATAGCAGGAAGCTCAATGTTGAAGGCTTTCTAACCTTCCCATAACATTTTATCTATCTATCGATAACCGCCGTTTCGTATTATATTATATATAATACGAAATTATATAAATAATAATATAAATTATAATACGAAATTATATACTTTCCGTATTTAGTGATCCAGTAAAGATATATATATATATTAAAACTACTAAGTATTTGTAAAATGCGAATTATAATATTTCATTACTACCAATCAAACTAAAAAAGTTTTCTAATTATCATTTTCATTGCTCACAAACGAAACTTCATGACGTTCACATTCCTCCACCAAAATTTTATATTTCTATCATGTAAATGATATTATGTTGTAATATTCGTTTGAAATTTAAGAATTTTAAAGCTTTTTCACCATTAGAGGGCGCAATTATACTGTTCGAAAGATTCCGAAAGTGTGAATCATAATATTGTATCAATTCCTATCTAACCCTAAAAAAATATTTTTTCGTTAATCTCTAACTACAAACATTTATCTGCTAAAACAAAAAATTATTCTTTTCCCACTCACCCTGGGTCAATTCATTGTTGCCAATGGAAACATCATGGCGTTCACATTCCATCATCAAAATGTGAAATTTCTAGCTTAAATGCGTCGTTTGCAATATTTGTTTGAAATTTTGGAATTTAAAATTTTTCCACCGCGAGAGGGCGCAATTTTAAATTTTAGAATTTAAAAATTTTCCACCGTGAGAGGGCGCAATTATAGTTTTTGGAAGATTTAAAAAGTGTAAATAATAATATTTTATCAATTCCTATCTAACCCAAAAAGAATTTTTTATTTATCTCTAAAAACAAACAATTATCTGCTAAAATTAAAAAGGTGTGTTTTCCCATCCCTTCTAGGTCTAAGGGGTCAACTCATTGGTGTCAATGAAAACCTCGTGACCTTCACATTACATCAACAAAATTTCAAATTTCTCATCGTTTGTAATATTCGTTGAAATTTTGGAATTTTCAACTTTTCCACTGTTAGAAAGCGTAATTATAGCTTTAAAGATATTCGGAAAGTGCATATCGTAAAATTTCATCAATGCCTATCCAACACAAAAAGAATTTTAAATTTATCTTTGTAAACAAAAATTGTGACAAAAATGTCCTGCTGACAAGCCATAAGGCTTATCGGGGTAATCTATGTATATGTTACCGCTAAAGCTCGAAAGCCGTTAATGTGCACATTACCTACCTAATCTGCAGATTAACTGATTTGCTCCGTTAACGTCAGGAATCAAGAGTTTTCCGCATTTTACCTAGGTAATGTGCACATTAACGGCTTCCGTATCGTTAAAGTTCAAAAGTTTGTTTCTCTCATAGTGGTGAATCTCTCGAATAAAAATTTTCTTTGTCTGGAAATTTCGTGATGAATGACGATCTTCGTGTCACGTGATTCACTCGTCCGCATTATAAAAAACGCCCCGGATGAGCGGAGGTCAAGTGAGAACGAATCGGTAAAATGATTCATTCTTGATAACGAATCACTAAAATGATTCGTTCTCACTTGGCCTGCTCATTTTGGGGGCTTTTTTTATAATTTGGACGACTGATTCATGTTGACAGAGGGATGACCCTGGTTTCAACTCTACTCTCGGACACTAGATAAATAACATGTTAAATTAAGCGGGTCTGTAAATGGTAGTAAATGGTAGTCACTGGAAGGAGTGCTATGCACCAATCCCCTGTGATGATGCATAGAACCGACCAGGCATAACACCTAATGTCCGACCCCGCCTTCTCGTGGTGCGGACCGTTAGTAACTTTCAAAAGAGATACTCTCTTGTGGAAGTGAACGGAAGGGGAGGGCTGCCAGATTAGTGTGGCCTACTGATCTGGACAACTATGGCTACTTTTCTTTTTTTTCTACCCTGCTGAGGAGTGGTCAACCACACAGGGTCCTGGTGCTGACCATATAAACCTACTGGACTGGACAGATATATGGCTCTGAGCTTGATTATGGATCCTGATTTTGCTAAACTGGTGGGCTTCTGTGGAGGGAAAATCTTCCGCTGTGTTTTCTGTTTGTTTGTGGGTTGACAGCCCCAAGTGAATAGATTCACAGGATATGTTTATCAGCTGGTGGATAATCCTGAGCAGAAGTTATCGCAGGCACCTGAACTCTTTGCTTCTATTGGCATCGTCAAATTCTACATTGGAGGAAGTCTTCCAGTGTAGATGGCTTCAGTCTTTAGTAGTGGGAGAACGGGTCTTTGCCCCATGTCTGCGATTAGGGGGCTGTTTGACATTGTCGGCATTCCCTCTCTCAATAAACATAGTTTCTTTAAACATACCACTAACCATTTTCTCTCCATAGGTAGTTGGAATGTGAGGACTCTGCACAGAGCTTTTTCCCTTGATGTTCTCACACAAGAATTCCACGGTTATAATTTAGATATTCTCGGCTTGCAAGAGACCAGATGGACAGATAAAGGTCAAATTCTTAAAAATAATCTTAAATTTCTCTTTTCAGGGAGGGACGACAATAAGCATCACCAAGGCGTGGGTCTGCTTCTCAGCAGACACGCTAGTGATGCTCTTCTAGGATATGAGTGCATTAATGAAAGGTTTCTTACAGCAAAATTTCAGACAAGCGTTAAAGACTTGAATGTTATCTGTTGTTATGCCCCCACTGAGGATGCTGATGAGGATGAGAAGGATAGGTTTTATGAACAACTTCAGGATATTTTGAATTCTGTCAAGAAAGGAGATATTACCCTTGTTCTTGGTGACTTCAATGCCAAAGTTGGTACTGACTCTGACCTTTGGGAAGGAGTAATAGGCCCTTTTGGTATTGGTAGCTGCAATGGCAATGGGCAACGTCTCCTACAGGTAAGTAAACTCAATGGATTCAGAATAACTAACACTTATTACAAACACCGCGACATACATAAGTACA
The DNA here is from genome assembly GCA_038380435.1 of Ryuthela nishihirai. Lineage (NCBI taxonomy): Eukaryota > Metazoa > Arthropoda > Arachnida > Araneae > Heptathelidae > Ryuthela > Ryuthela nishihirai. The sequence continues at coordinate 116,235,563 of JAWZYU010000001.1, forward strand.
CATGGGTTTCACCTGATGGGCTGCATAAGAATATGATTGATTACATATTAATTAACAAGAAATGGGCTAGTTCTGTTAGGAATACCAGGGCATATAGGGGAGCTGAAATTGGATCTGACCATTACCTTGTTAAAAGTGTGTTGCAACTTAAACTTAAAAATTGTTGTGCTAGGGTTAAAAAATTTACTTTTAATACTGAAGCTCTGAAAAATCCAGTTATAACCAAAGCTTACCATGATAGGTTACTTAGTCATTATGACAGTCATGGTTTGCTTACTACTGAAGTTGAGAGGGGCGGGGGTGGCTCAGTCGGTAGCGCGCCAGGCTCGTAATCTGTAGTTCCCAGGTTCGAGTCCCAGCTGGGTCAGCATTGAGATTTATTTCCGCAAAAATTCCCCGCCCTGCCCACGGTCATTACGGGACACCGATGGGCTTGGAAAGGCCGCCGTCCGTCGGATGGGACGTTAAGCCGTGGCCCCGTGTGAGGGACAGCCATACCCTGCGCACGTTAAAGAACATGCTGGATGGCCTTGACGGGAGGCTACCATCTGTCTACCAACAGCTGTTCCAGTGGGTCCCCTCCCCCAACCTTCTCTGAGCCTTCGGGGTCCTTGTGACCTGGCAATTTAGCCCATGGTGTGAAAAAAAGTGCCGCTCAGAGGTAAAACAACCCAACCCAACTGAAGTTGAGAAAGAATGGGATCATTTTAAACAGGCTTTTTTGGACACTAACAGTACTCTTTTAGGAAAAAAGGAGCAGAAGAGGCAAAATTATCTGAGTGATAAGGCACTTGAGCTTATTTCGGAAAGAAAGAACTGCAGGAATGCCCTTAATCAATACCCTACTAGTCCTAATAGAAAGCATTACAGAGACCTTAATAAACTTGTAAAGGATCAGTTAGCTGCTGATAAGAATTTTTGGCTTGATGGTTTGGCTGACAAAGCCGAGGAAGCAGTTAGACAGCACAACAGCAGAGAGCTGTATTAGATAGTTAATGTTTTGTGTGGTAGAAAACGGACAGGCATACAAGGATTGAAGGATAAACAAGGTAAGGTTATAGAAGGGGAGGATTCTGTCATGGCTAGGTGGGCTGAGCATTTCAGTGATGTTCTAAACAATGTAGTTAGTTCTACTCCCATTGTTTGCAATGACGATAGATGCATTAGTGGCTTTAATGTTGGCCCTATAACACAATCTGAAGTTATTTTGGCTGTTTCTAAACTTAAACTTCATAAATCCCCAGGGGTAGATGAAATTACTACGGAAATGCTTAGAGCTGGGAATGTTTCGGTTACCACTTGGATGACTGAAATTCTGAATATCTTTTATGATAAAGGCATGGTTCCTAAGGATTTTACCAGAGCTATTGTTATCCCTATTTTCAAAAAAGGTAATCGCAGTTCTTGTGATAACTATAGGGGTATCAGCCTACTCTCTGTTCCAGGTAAAGTTCTTTCCATGATTGTGCTTAATAGAGTTAAGAATCTGGTTGACAGTCAATTGTGTGATGAGCAATGTGGATTCAGAAGTGGTAGGGATGTGTGGATCAGATATTTTCACTTAGGCAGATTCTTGAGAAATGTTTAGAATTTCAGAAACCTTTGGTTGCTAGCTTTGTTGATTTCAAAAAGGCTTTCGACTCTGTTGATCGTCATAATTTGTGGTTGATTGTGAAATCATATGGTATACCAGACAAGTTAGTTAACATAATGAAAGCTCTCTATAATAACACTGAGTCGTGTGTGAGAGTTGGTAAGGCTTGTAGCAATTGGTGTAGCATTACTTCTGGTGTTCAACAAGGGTGCATTTTGTCTCCTTTTCTCTTTAGCTTGGTTATTGATTATGTTATGCGAAATTCACTTCAAGGGAAGGATTTTGGCCTTAAATGGGCTGGAGATACGAAAATTTCTGATTTAGATTATGCTGATGATTTAGCCCTTTTGGCAAATGATGTTGATGAGATGAACTCGTTCATTCGAGCTGTTGATGAGACTGGTAGTAGAGTAGGTTTGGTTATAAACAGAGAGAAAACTAAAGTGATGAAAATTGGTCAGGAAGGCTGTGATTCAGTTAATCTGAATGGTTGCAGTCTTGAGCAGGTGTCACAGTTGAATTATCTTGGGAGCTATGTAACAGATAATGGTGATGTGCGGCATGAGATTAACAGACGAATAGGGATTGCTGCCGGGACTTTTAAGAATCTATGGAGAGTGTGGAGAAATAGGCGTATACACCTAAAGACTAAAATTAGACTGTATAATAGCTTGGTTCTTTCTAGGGTTAGTTATGGTAGTGAAACTTGGACACTTTGTAAACAAGATAACAGGAAACTAGATGCTTTTGATTCCAGATGCTTACACAGTATCTTGGGTATTAGGTGGTTTAACTTTGTAACTAATGATGAGGTTAGGCAAAGGAGTCTGCAACCTCCTTTAAGCATCATATTGTGCAGAGAGAGACTCCGTTGGTTTGGCCATGTTGCCCGTATGAATAATTATAGATTGGCGAATAGGGTTATGAACAGTGTGCCTAAAGGCCTCAGAAAGAAGGGGAGACCTAGGATGCGGTGGGCAGACAATGTCAAACAGGACCTTGTTAGAATTGGTGTGCAGTGGCCAGATGCAGTAGATGTAGCTCAGGATAGACTTGCTTGGAGAACTAAATTGCACGGTCTGGTTGGACCTCCATAGCCCATGGCTGCTTGAGGATGATGATGATGATGATGATGATAATTTAAGCGTACAGAAACGTTCCTGTTGTTCCAGCAAAGATCTTATTTTCACTTTAACGAGTGCCTAGCAGGTAATGTGCAGATTATCCAGGTAATTTGCAGATTACCTAGTGATCACGATAGATAATTTAGCTGAAGTGCTCCTGGATCTGACTAGTGCGCTTGGGCGAACTATAGTCGTCTGTGATCTCTCGTATACATCGATAGCTCGTGGCGCTGTACTTGAAAATATGTCAAAAAGTTTCTTAAATGCATATATTTCCATGGAATTGTGGAAAATAAAATCTGCGACAATGATTACAGAAATCGAGACAAGAAGAATATAAGTTGTAGTATGTAATTGTTAGATATGTGCCTCGAAGTCGAACCCAAACCGACAAGAGATTTCGTTGTGAAGAAACAAATTCTTTCCTGATTACTTTACATAAAGAACACAAGAGAGTTACTGATACAAGGCGAACTGTTACTGGAACAGATAATATTTATACTCCAACATTGTGATATTACGATATACGTTGTAGTGCAGTTCGCGGTATAACGACCGCCATTTTGTTTTTGACGCAACGTATTGCTACGTTATAAATAAATAAAATAAATACCCCTTCAAACAGCTGCTTGCCACAGAGGTCTGACAGGAGCCTGTCAGTTTATATGCCAAAGTAGAAGATCCGAGAGGATGGCAGGACCTCAGCAGAAAAACAACACACACATCCATATTTTACGTAATTCACGGTCCCTACCGGCTACCGATGAAAACGGAAAAAGTTTTCGCACTTAATAAAAAAAAGTCTAATTTACTTCTATAAAGAAAATTATTCCTAAATATACAACATAATAAATACACTTCACAGAAATAGAATATTATCAAAAGTATTCAACTAAGTTGTACAAATAATGGCTTAAAACTTGCATTATCAGGTACAGTACAACGAGAATACACGAAAAAGAATTTAATGAATAATGCTTATTTACGAGTGTAAAATTTTGCTTAGAATATAAAAAAAAATCAGCCAAATTAACTTTATCTAGGGTATATATTAGCAACTACGCATATCGCTCAATAGCACACTTTCGTTACACACTATTTAAAAAAACCTAAATGTATATAATCTCTTCGGTGACAATAATTTCAACTAGATCATAACGCTAAACAATAGATTTTCGTTCCACACGAAAAAAACATAACCCCAAAATATACATATATCTTGTACGGACAATAATTTTAATCTGTACATATTGTTTAACAAAATGTCCTCCCCCACCAAAAAAAAAAAATCCACATTGGAGAATACTATTTGAGCCAGAACTACCAAAACAACAAATTTGGGTTCCACACTTTAGAAAAGCTCCCCCTCCTCAAAGTAAATATTCTTTTCGAAGACAACTATTTCGACTACAGCCTATCACTAAACAACATACTTTCGTTTAGTACTTCGAAACAAACTCCCCCAAAAAAACATGAAATCAAAGGATAAACACACATAAAACGCTTACTTGAAAAACCCTAATATTCCGAAAATTTGGTTCTTAGGAGGTATATGTAGATACTCTGCACTGCTAAAAACATTTTTAATTTGCAACTTCTAAAATTCGCGGGACTTCCAACTCCACATGATAGTTAAAAAAAAACAATATATTCATTTCAGATCATACCTAGCCGCTTCATAAATCTAAAAAATATAGAAATGTGATATTTACATATCACCGCAAATCTCAGCAGCAGACGATATTTTCCTTTCAATTTTGTTAGAACTTCTAACCGGTGTGTCATATGTTCCCATTTCTTACGTTACATTTATTCCGTAGCGCCATGTTGTCCCATGAACTGCACCTTGCCCTTTTAATGTAATTTACGTTTATTCTCATTTGCGATAGTTGTGTGAATCGTCAAAACGCAGTTCATTTAACAAATTCATATGTGAATTCCTTCTCTTGTAGCCATTTCCGACCCCAAAATCTGTGTTTACTTTTTTTCGTACAATAGGACAAAATAATTCTTAAGCCTGCAATTCTATTCTTATTAGAAATAGGAGCCATTTTATATTAATGAACAAATTGCCCACCAAATGGCAGCAAAAGCCCTCCAGAGGCGCATATCGCCTCTGGTGCATATGATAATCTCATTTTCAAAGAGAATGAAGTTCTTCCTTTGCCTACAAGAAAGGAAAAATTCTTCCTTTGCCTTAAAAGTTTCAATTATGGATTTTTTGTGTTATCTTTCTGCTGAGGTCCCACCATCCTCATGGACCTTCTACTATGGCATATAAATTGACAGGCTCCTGAAACACCTCTGTACAAGCAGCTACTTGATGGGTAATTTATTTATTTTTTAATGTATGATGGGTAAAATGCACATAGTAGTATTTTATTAGTAATTATAAAACATAAAAAGGATTTGTCCTTTAATTCTTAAATCTAAAAAGTTGCATTTCTCTCGCTCCTCTGAAAATAGTGGGCAGATCATTGCTGTCAGTGGAATTTCTACCATAACAGGAGTCTACACGCCGAAATTTCCACCATAAACAGATCACTTGAAACATTCGTTAAAAGCTTTTGCAGCTTCGATATTTAGTGATCTCTAATGATATAAATTGAAGTTACCTTTGAAAATGCGAATTAAATTTCAGTAGTAACTAACTAAAAAGAAATTTCCAATTATCTCTTAAACAAAACTGTTCTGTTTCTTACCTATATTGGTCTTAGGGTCAACTCATTGTTGTCAAATGGAAAATTTTCAAGACTGTCATACTGCACGACTAAAATTTCAAATTTCTAGCTTAACTATATCGTTTGCAATATTCGTTTTAAATTTTGGGATTTTTCGTTTTTTTTCCACCGTTAGAGAGCGCAATTATAGCTTTTGGAAAATTCGCAAAATGTAAATTGTAATATTTCATCAATACCTGTCCAACAGAAAAAGAATTTTTAATTTATCTCTAAAAACATACACTTTTCTGTTAAAACAAAAAAAAATTGCATTCACCTCCCCCTGGATCTAAAGGGTAAAGTGATTGTTGCAATGGTAACTTCGTAACCTTCATATTTCAACATCAATATTTCAAACTTTTAACGTAACTACATCGTTTGGAATATTCGTTTGATATTTTGGAATTTTCAAAAATTTCTACCGTTAGAGGGCGCAGTTATAACTTTTGGGAGATTCGAAAAATGCAAATCGTAATATATCATTAATACCTATCTAACACAAAAAGAATTTTTTATTTTTCTGTGTAAACAAAAAAGTTCGATGTCTACAGACAACAAAGCAAAATTATATCTTTTTATATAAAAAAAGGAAAGCCATAAAATTTACTTTTCCTTTTTTAGCTGCTTTCTAAAGTGCTTCCAATCATGAACACTGAAATCTGAATCCAATATTACCCTACCCTTTTCCGGAATACATAAGTATCCGTGCAATACTATTCAGCTATGTACGCTAAACAATCCGAAAGACTACAAAACATGGGGTCCAATTTTGAGATCACCAACCTCTCTATAGGGCCCCTAGTAGAGGCCCTGACTGATAGTCGTTTTGCCCACCCCTGGTATGGGACGATGGAAAACGACACTCTTAGAATACAGAAGAAAACAAATTACCAATTATGCGTTAATGGATGTCAGTGTACAGAGCACGTGTTGTACATGTGTTTTTAAATTTGTTATTTAGTTGATTTTGTGTTTTGTGGTTTTTTGCAAACGTAATGGGTGAAGAAGTGACAAAAATATCTGCGGAAGAAATCAAGAATGCTTTACTAAAACAGAAGGATGTGTTCAAAAGTATTGTTTCTCTATGTATCTTTTTTAATGTATATTTTGTGTTGGATTCTGGCATTCGGGAAGAATATTGAAATAATATACCTAAATGTAATTTTCAGATTCACAATAGATTTTAATATTCTGTAATTGATAGTTGTGACAGAAACATTTTCCGGTTTCTATTATTCACAGTATTATAAGAGTAATAGAGATTTATAAATCTCACTGTCAGTATCCATGTCTGATTTACATAGATATCTTAAGTTTCAGGGAACTGTTTCACCTTGAGACCTGAGATATTGCTTTCAACAAAGCAATGATCAGTAAAAATTAAATCAATTACATTTTTGTTGCTGGATGATGAATTTAACATTATTAGTACTTAACACTAACAATCAGAAGACAAGTCCAGTAGACTTTAATATAAAGGACTGCAGCACCACACGTGAACTCAGTGTAGTTCGAGATATGGTCATGCAAACCAGAATGTGACCATTGTAGTCATGGGAAAAATTATGAATATTGTAAGAGTTCCAAAAGGGATGACAGTTTGGACTTGGGCCTTGTGGGCCACACATGGCCTCCACAAGAGAGAGGCTGACAGGGCTCTAGCTTGGGGTCCGGGATAGGGGAGGCCACGTGAGTGAGATGAACAGAAGACAAAATACGACTTTATAAAATATTGACTTTTGTTTTGTCCATCCAACTAAAATTTATTTTTTTAGGCACATTATATGATCCTCTCATCATACTGACTTTATGTTTTGTCTTTGTGATTTATTGCCATTCATACTCAATTTTGTGCATCAAAAATGATTTAGCTAAGCAAGTTGATTGTACTGAAGTTATTGAAAAATTTGCGACAACCAAAGCTAGAAAATATATTTTGAGATAATTTTTGATATTATTGAAAATTTTTATTATGTAAATCCATATAGTTTTTTTAATAAATATAAATATTTCTTTTGTATACCCCCTCAAGCAGCTGCTTGCCACAGAGATCTGACAGGAGCCTGTCAGTTTATATGCCACAGTAGAAGATCTGAGAGGATGGCAGGACCTCAGCAGAAAAACGACACATACATCCATGCCTTACCCGGGGCTCGGGTAAGGCATGGCTGTATGAGGGCTTGAGGGGGTATCATCATTTAAACTGACTTATTTTATCCTAAATCCGGTAGAGCAGCACACTGCCCTTAACCTTAGCGTAGGTAGGGGAGCTCGCCAAAGATCCTGGCCTGGGGGCCCGTTTCAGGATGTGGGGGCCCTGGGGCCACAATCTCGAAATTGGCATGCCTTGTTGGTTGTTCACAACCCACAGTGGTTAAGGTGTTCACAAAATAATGCTAAACAGGTAGTCTCCCATTGATGAAACTGGCAAGGAGTATGGAAATGGATACCCATGGGGAACACAGGTTGCAATGATTCGAATGTACTCGGTGACATGTCAGGATGGCACAGCCGATGTTCCAGTACAATGTGGGAGAGCACAAGCAGAATTTTCCAGATGACAATACACCCACACTCACATGGGATTCTGGAGATGCAGACAGATGCTTTTGTGTGTGGTGCAAACAACATGAGTCAATGGACCCTTCATGCATTGTGTCTACTGTCTGGTCCTAATTAGCCACTCTAGAGTGTATGGACTGACTTGTGATAGGTCTGGGCTACCAGCAGCTCTTTTTCAGATCAGAAACACTCCATCATGTTGCACCAAAAGGGATATAATCTTTCAGGATGATAATACACCATGCCAACAGGCTGGACTGTGCAGAAATAATCCAAGAAATGCACAGTGGGCATCAACTACCTTTTCTGGCAATTGAATTCACCTGATATCAATCTCATTGAATGCTTGTTGTACACTTTGGAACAGGATGTTGTTCTGGGGTTGGCTCAGTCAATAGTGCACCAGCTTGTAATTGCAGCTCCCAGGTTGAGTCCCAATTGTGCCTGCATTGAGAATTTTCCAGTGGTGGCTCATCATTAGAGGCCAGAGGGGCTGACTCCACTAACATTTCTGTAATAGATATGCTAAAACAAACTCTGAATTGGAATAAATAATAAAAAATATTTTACATGGATATTTACTCTCTAAAGTATCGTGCCCATTTTATTTCATTTCAATAAGCATTAAGTGAAGTAATACACTCGAAACTATCTTGTGCACCTTAATTATCAGCACAAAATATTACAAGAAAGTTTTAAGTCCCACCCTCACCCCAGAGGCTAAATCCTCAAAATCTCCCCTGAAGTAAATTCTTACCCTAAAACTAAATCCAGGGTACGTGCTTGACATAATAAAAAATATATAAAATAAATATCCCCTCAAGCAGTTGCTTGCCACAGAGGTCTGACAGGAGCCTGTCAGTTTATATGCCATAGTACAGCCACAATATATATATAGATGGATATTTTATTACACATACATATATATATTCCTTTACAATACAATCGATGTTTCTTTTTTCACCAAAGACAGAATTGGGATTAGCAGAGGAATTCGGGAAGTAACTACCATCTGAGCCATCACCATCCCTGCCTAGTTGGTTTCTCTATATACAATATTCTGACCCCACCTATTTAGAAACTTGCAAGTCACCACTGAAACTTTCTCTGCTAATTCCTGTTGTGCCTTTAGAGAGAAAGGGGACACCATTGGGCTTAGAAAGTTTACTATCCATTGTATGGACTAATGTTTAATATGCTTTTCCCATGATGTAAGATTGATATATAGCTCATGCTTGCTATAGTATACATATGTAGTGTCCATTTTATAGGCATTGTTATGTAAAACAGAGTAAAGTGAAATATTTAGATCTTTTGTTAATTTTTTAAGGATTGGAGGACTTTATGAAAGTGGCTGAAGACTATAATGAAGTTAGTTGTAAGCAAGATATTGTTCATGAATACCTTCAGATATCTGGAAATTGTTCAAATTTGCTAGATTTGCTGAAAAATATACGAAATATGCATTCAGCACATGTAAGTTTATATTTTGATTTTTGTCTTATAGTTAATTCTATTTTATATGTTGTATTATTTGGCATAAAAAATTAGCAGCATTCTTTTGAAATATTTTTTTCCAAGGTTAACCTATGATGTTCTCAGGGAAACAATATGTAAATAAGAGACCTTTGCTGTGATAGATGTTACACTGGTAAAGAGTCAGTATAGTTTAGTATTGATAATCACTACCCGATATGCTCTAAAAGATGAAATAAGTCCATAATCGGCCATCTTGGATGAAACTTTAATCTTTTTAAAATTCCAGCATTTTATACATATCTTATAAAATATATCTGTTATATTCTTCAACAAGTGGAATATAATTAATGAACAATACTCAGTGTGATAAACTACAAAATCACTGATTAGGAGTACAAGTTTAGAGTTGTGGTTTATCACAATGAGAGTATATTGTTCATTATTATAATTTATTTGTTATTGTTATATTCCACTTGTTGAAGAATTTGACATATTTAAGTATAAATTGATGGAACTATAAGAATATTAAAGCTTCAAGTTTCATCCAGACTGACTATGGACTTATTTCATCTTTTACAGTATATTGAGTATGATTATCAGTACACAAACTATGCTGACTCTTTACAAGTTAGGTAAGAATGCTCACAAATTATCTGAAGGATGAACTGAAATTAACCAACTGTCACATTTTAAAATTCCTTGGATATGGATCCTTATGAGAATCGGACAAGTAGCTTTCATTATATTTCAAAAGCAGAGGCTCATACTTACTGGTAAACATAGAATTCAAGATATATATATATATATTTGTTGAAAATATTGAGTTTCTCTGTGAGTGGGACTCAAATCCATATCATTTGGCCACTTGAAATGTAATCATGAGATATGAATTCGAATCCCACGCAGAGCAGAACTCAATTTTTTCAGCAAAAATAATTTACCATCATACTGATCTACCATATTGCATCCTTGAAATAAGTCAATGATGAGCAAACAGGTTGAGTGAAAGTTTATTTCACTTCCCTCTTTCGTTCTCTAACCAAAAAAAGAATATTGGTAAATTGTATTTCATTGTGAGATTTTAAAAACTTTACCATTCTAACATCTATCAGTATAAAAATATCTACATGTTGCAAAATTATCACTGAGGTATTATATATATTTTTATTTTCTTAGGGTTCAGTATACTAGAAAATAACAATACAACAAAAATGAAAGATGTTATTATAACTAAAATATGGACAAGTAAAGAATAATGGCTATAAGTAATGTTTAATAAATTATATGTATATTTCAGAGCTATATATTTTTGTGTCCTTTCAGTACTGGGCATTTGAATGATAATTATTTATTTCTTAGTGACAAGGAATATAGTGGTGGTGTTTCTGTGTTTTCTGAACCATTACTCTTATTTCTGTTTCCTATCCACATATACTTTCACTTCCTCATGACTACAATGCAAATCAGTATTATTAACCCTTCCAGTGTCTAAGCTGTCTGTATATGTATGGAGAATCTGAATTGAGGGATCAATGACGTATGTATATGCTTTTAGTACAACAAAAATATATCAATTTTTAAAAAATAAAAATTGCCATTGTAATTTTTTGTAATATATATCTTATAAAAATATATAATTCAAGCTTTAAAAATAATATTTTGTTTTTTAATTTGATGCATATTTTATTAAACTACAATATAAATAATTTTATAAAGCCATCTGATTGCCATTTCTTAGAAGCACTAAATGGTATTGCCGATTTGCTTGTTAACGTTTCTATTTGCTGAAGCAACCTTCTGATTTAAGCTCACAAATTTGATTTGAGCTATTATCAACAAATTTTTCCTTAAATTTTTGAAAATCTCCCAAAAGTTAACAATAAAAAAAAATTGCTATTTTTAAAAACGATAGATTTTGGAAGTAACTTCAAAATATGTACCGCCATTTTTTTTCCATTTCACACTCTTTTCTGTCATAAACATATTTTAGTATTCCCAAGTTATTTTTATTATTTTTCGCAGCATTCTATGCACTTTTCCCACCTTCAAATTGAAACTGAAAGGAAACACATTCTTCTTAGAAATTATGGTTGCAGCTGCATTTAATTAGTTATGCTTCACTGAGTCAAACAGGATGCAGATGGTCAAAACATGCAATCTCATTGGGTATGCTATAAGTGTTGTTTACAGTTTTGGTCCAGCATATTGGATACCCTTTGTAAAGTTAGTATTTACTTTTTTTATATTTAAACCTTAGTTTTCATTTCAGTAGTTTATTTTTGGAAATTAGTGATCTTTTGGCTGATCGATAAATATTGATTTTTTTCATAGTTATACTACATCGTATGGCCAGCCTGCAACTTATTGCTGTGAATATTTTAACATTGCATTAGGCTATACGTTAATTTTTATTTATTATTTATTACTTTTCCAGTAAAACTGATCTAGTATCATTTTCTGAAAATAAATGAGGTCTTGGATATGAAAGCAAATTCATTTCTGTATATTTACTTCCGTTAGTTAGCGATCTTCAATCTGCTGATTTATCGATCTTTCTGAGTTATGCTAGATCAGAGGTCGGCTTAAAGGTTGTTATGAATATTTTATTTAACATCCTATTATGTTATATGCAGTTTTTATTTTATTATTTCTTGATTTTTTAATAAGAAAAACCTTTTAGCTTGTACCGTTTTCTGAAATTGAATGTCTTGGATATGAAAGCAAAATAGATTTCCTTGCTATGGAAATCGGCCATCATTTGGAAGGGCAATTTCAGGAAGGGCTGGTCTTTGGTGCACAAACTTTTCTTCACTTAGCCAAGATCGCCAAACTTCAACACTCAAAGAAAAAATTCAGAATGTTTAGTAAAAAAAAACAGCCAAGAATTTTTTTTTTTCCTATTTCTTAACCAGTTCAGAAAATCCAGTAAATGTGAGAAGGCCAAGTCATGTTGTATAACACTGCCTGTGTTTAAAATATACGATAGTGAAAAGAATTAAAAAAAGAAATATAATAGTCAACCTGAAATATGATTTTTATTATTCAGGAGGAAATTTCCTTTTGATAAATATATAATTTAGGTATTTTTATTCAGCAAGTTTTCCAAAGTGAAGCCTTAATTGTATAGTGCGATCTTTTTTTTTACCATATCACATTGAAAAAGGCTTTTTAAAATCAATAAATAAAAAAATAAAAGTAAATACCCCCTCAAGCAGCTGCTTGCCACAGAGGTCTGACTGGAGCCTGTCAGTTTATATGCCATAGTAGAAAGTCTGAGAGGATGGCAGGACCTCTGCAGAAAAACGATACATACATCCATGCCTTACCCGGGGCTAGAACCCAGGTCCCTTAGATCAGTAGGCAAGCGTGCTAACCACTCGGCCACACTTGCAAATTTTTTTATATTATTTATTTTCAGAAAATTTGTAATTAAATACTGTTTAATTTTGTATATAACATAACCTATTTCTGTTGATTGGTTATTTTTTTTTTAAATTCTAAAGTTGACTTATTTATCTGACTCAGCACAGTTGGCTAAAAGCCTGGAATTTTCTCAAAGTATGGTACCAAGAAAAAAGTTACAAAATGAGAAAAATGTGTACTTAAAACCAAAAAAGTAATTTTTTTTGTTATTCAGAAATATATAGTCATTCTATTCATGTGCATTGTAATCATTTTTGTCTATTAGTTGTTTTTTTTAATTTTTATTTGTGTTGCCAGATGCATTTTTTTTATTACATGACTCTAAAAAAAGTAATATTAAATGAAACATATGATTTTTTTGTAAAATATTATAATTTCAGAAAATCCAGAATTAAATGCTGATTAATTTGGCATTCAACATGTCATAATTCCTTTCATTAGTTATTTGGCAAAAAAGTTCTAAAGTTAAAGTTTTTTTTCACTGAGCATAGGCAGAAAATAGCCTGGCCCCTGGATGGAAACTTGTTTTGCAGGCTGGACACTGGAAGGGTTAATATATTTCTAATATACTTTTTCTTCTAAGAAGGTTATTACTTAACACAGTACTTTACCACATAAAATTGCCACTTTTGAAATCAAAAATTTCCTTTTAATAAATAGTATCTTCCCCTTTTTTTTGCTATGGGGTCATTCCATGTCAATTCAACCAGGCCAGTCACCATCACAGATTTCAATGATCTTTGGCATAAATATTAGTGAACATAAGATGTCTAATTGTCCAAAATATTTTGAGTCAAAAATTTTTTTTTCTAAAGAGTTGTAATTGTTTAACTTAAGGGGAAAATATTAAAATTGTGATTAAAGGTTTTTCCTTTTTTTTCTTTGCTTCAATGATAGATGAGAAAGTCAAACTTGGTGTACTGATGTAGATTTCTCTTATTAATTCATGAAAAAAAAATCGAATTTGAAAAATTTAATATGGTTTTGAAAAAAAAAATAAAAAACTGAAAATTTTAAAATGTGAAAAAAAGTGATGTGGCCCTATAGATAAAAAAAAAATTAAAATGGCACATTTGTACATTATACACCATAGAAACATTGTATGAAATTTGGAATATGACCATTTCTTTGATAACAAGAAAAAAATATTGAATTTGTATGAATGTTGTCGCTAATGATGCACTTCAGGGGATTGCACTGACACTCTTGCGCATGTGCACTAGAGGAGATGCACAGAGAGTTTACCAGCATGTTTGCTGCTGGCACTCAAGTATGACTTTGTAACTCCAACCACTCCAACTAGCATTCAGCTGCTACTTACAGCTATAATGCTGCTACTGATAAAAATTCATATCTGTTTTTACAGACAAACAAGTAGAAACTCCCTTGAAAATGGTAAATTATGCTTTATTTTTGGTCAACTTGTATATAATAATTAGGGAAAAAAAATTATTCTGAAGCCTGAAAACTGATGCTGTAATTGTGATTACCTACATTTTTTAATATTTGAGGAAAAATATGTCTTTGCTGATTGTATCTTAAAAACAGTGCAAGGTAGAAGCGGGCACCAGACAGTTTAATCCAATAATAGAAACTGTAATTGTTTTCATTTACTAGACTTCACAAAATTAATTCAAGTTGCACAGTACTCGTACTTGGTACTTATAAAATATATTAAAATATAAAATCCATTCTCTTGATCACTATGTTGGCAACTTAGCCCTTTTCAGTTTAAATGATTATATATTCTAATTATTTATGACTAAATTCTTTATTATCAACATATTTTATGATAAAAATTTATTTCATCAGCAATGAATATGACTGTTAAACTGACTTAAATTCAAATTTGCGCATGCACAATTTTTTCTTCTCATTAAATTCAAAGGAGCATCTTTTTTCTTTGCCCAGGACACCAAAACAGCAATGAATGGCACATGCTTAGTTCTTTGCTTATTTGGACTACACTAGCTCATTAAGCACTTCCTTAATTATTAAAGAACAATTGATCAAAAATAAAGTATAATTTACTGTTTTCAAGTTATACGAAGTGAAGTTGGAATATTTTAGTAACCTCTCCTAGTTTTTACCGATTGCAATCTGGTCACCCTATGTGAAACTCATCATTTCTATTACTAAATTTGTTCCCTCTAAATATTGGACTTTTTCATTTGCTATTCTGTAAAAATGGATATAAAATTTTATCAATAGCAGCAATTTTATCAATATCAATGTAGTTTCCTTAGCTGTAAGTAGCAGCTGAATGGTAATTGAAGTGATTGGAGTAACAAAAGTCGTGCTTGAGTGCAAACAGCAAACACATCTATAGCCTCTCCATGCATCTTCTCTAATGCTCATGCACAAGAGCATCAGTGCAATCCCCTGAATTGCAACATTAGCAATAACATTGATACAAATTTAATATATTTTTTTTTCATTATCAAAAAAGTGAGCATACTCCAAATTTTTACATTTCTATGGATTATAATGTACAACATATGTCAGTTTTAATTTGTTATCTATAGGGCCACTTCACTTTTTTTCACATTTTCAAACTTTTAGTTTTTTCAATTTTTTTTTCAAAACTGTAAATATTTAAATTCATATTTTTTATTGAATTAATAAGGAAAATCTACATCAGTACACCAAGTTTGGCTTTCTCATCTACCATAGTAGCAAAAAAAAAAAGAAAACCTTTTTGTTACAATCACAACTTCTATATTTTCCTCTTATGTTAAACGATTATAACTCTTTACAAAAAGTTTTTTGACTTAAATAACTTCAGACAATTAGACGTCTTATATGTACTAGCATTTATCAAAAAATAGAGTAGAGGTACACAGTGCGGTAATTAAAATTAAGTATATTTAATTCTCTATGACACCGTTAAATGTTTTTAAGTATTTCAACACATGGACTATGCTATCAAGTATCAACAATTATTAAGGAGAGATTTACTAACCATGCTGCAGAGGATGGGTAGTAACAGGAAACTTCCAGGATGCATTCAGTGATAAATTTAATAATTGATGTTCTTGCCGGCAAGTGACGTCTCAGTGAAGATTATAAGGAGGATGACGGCTGCCAATGGTCTACCCACCTTGGCAAAGGAAATAATTATTTATACCTTTGATAGCATAGAGTGCTTAAAAATGCTTTAGATCCACGATGCACGTTTCGTGCCCTTCCTTTTGGCGCTTCATCAGGTGGGAAGTGAGGAGCTTAAGTTAATGCAGGAGAGGCAGTTGGTTGTTGAGTGAGAGCTGAGCCACTGACATGTCAATTTATGGCACCCCACCCCTGCAACCAAACAACCAACTGCCTCTCCTGCATTAACTTAAGCTCTTCACTTCCAACCTAATGAAGTGCCGAAAGGAAGGGCGCGAAACGTGCATCGTGGATCTAAAGCATTTTTAAGCACTCTATGCTATCAAAGGTATAAATAATTATTTCCTTTGCCAAGGCGGGTAGACCATTGGCAGCTGTCATCCTTCTTATAATCTTCACTGAGACGTCACTTGCCGGCAAGAATGGTGATTATTAAATTTATGACTGAAAGCATCCCAGAAGTTTCCTGCTACTACCCATCCTCTACAGCATCATACGTAAATCTCTCCTTAATAATTGTTGATACTTGATAGCATAGTCCATGTGTTGAAGTGCTTAAAAACATTTAACAGTGTCATAGATAATTAAATATATTTAATTTTACTAGCATTTGTGCTAAAGATTATTGAAATCTATGATGGATGGTGAACTTTTTCTAAAATTTTGGTTGATTTTACATGGAATGACCCAATGACCACAGCTCAAAAATAAGTAGAACTATCTACAATGAAAAAAATTACGAATTGAAGAGAATCGGTATTAGCAGTTGCATGCCTATGTGGAAACTACTGATTTCTGTGAAGAACCTGAAAGTTTGTGTACAGTGGTGTCAGGAACACCATGACTGAACACTGGAAGACTGGAAAAAAGTCAGGGTCTGATGAGTCGCTGTACACCTTGTTCTGTATCAATGGTAGACAGAGAGTTTGGCGGGAGCCCCATGAAGCAATGAACCCAGCTTGCCTTGTAAACACAACTCCAGGTTATGGAGGTGGTGTCATGGTGTAGCAGATTCTGTTGGTACCGAACTGGTCCCCTGATATTGCTGAAAGGTTGGGTGTCCAAGGATTATCTGAACATTGTTGCCTATCAAGTCTGTCCTTGAAATGTTGATTTTTTATCCAGCAGGTGATGGCTCTTTCATGGACAACAATACTATTGTCCTTGCACAAGATGTGTTCAGCAGTGGTTCGTGAGCATGATAGCGACTTCCACCATCTTCCCTGACCACCACAAAGCCTGGATCTGAACCCCATTGAGAATGTATGGGACATGTTAGAAAAACGGATCTTGGAGCAAAGTCCTTTTCCGTCAAATCTGAGCAAATTAAAGGACTGTCTGGTGAATGCCGGGCTAAAAGAAGTCCAACTCGGTATTGAATAAAGGTTTCTAATTCAGTGGCCAGTGTTGTAGATATTAACATGGAAGGATTCTTCAAGGTTAAATGTTACTTTTTATGTGTACCTTATGAAACTGATTTAAATCATTGTACAAGTTTTAAAGTTTGTTTAGTATTTGAATTGTAGCATATTTTGTTAATGCATGTGTCTGTCTATATTTTTCAGGTTTCCATTTTGTTCAGGGTGTTGAAAATTATGCTAGCAAGAATTTCTCATGATCTTAAATTATATTCCTC
Source organism: Ryuthela nishihirai (assembly GCA_038380435.1). Lineage (NCBI taxonomy): Eukaryota > Metazoa > Arthropoda > Arachnida > Araneae > Heptathelidae > Ryuthela > Ryuthela nishihirai. Next base: position 116,253,209 of record JAWZYU010000001.1, read on the forward strand.
AGTTGGCTCTTCTATTGTTGTTGAAATCCTGAAGTATGGCATGTCAACAGTGTTAAATATGTTGAAGCCAAAAGAAAAATCGGTCCGTATAAAACTTGCTCTTAGTCTTCTTATATCAATGGTTAAACAAGGTTTAGAAGCAGCTAGAAATGTTTTCAACAAGTTTCAGATTTCAAGTCAGAATGTTGCCCATCTATTTAACAGAAGAAATGCTATGGTAGGTTATTTCATTGTAGATATAGAAATTTCAATGATATTAAAAATGACTTTGTTCTAGCCAGTTTCAAAGATGGGACTGTGGCCTATCAATAAATAACATGTACAGTGGTGAAGCCAAGGAGGTGAGGGAAGTTTTATGATATAAACCTTTCTTGTTGATATTTTATTTTGAAGAAATCATTAGTACATTAATTTACATAAAAAAAAAATCTTCAAAGGTCCTTCAACAAGCAGATTGTCACCATTTCTGTATTTTTATCAATGGAAAACGATATTCAGAACACAATGGTGTTTTAAGGTCACATTGTTAATGAAGACGAAAATCCACTAAACTAATTATCTAAATCAGTGGTTTCCAATGTTTTGTGTAAGTTAGCCATAATGAATCATCAAGCCTGCAATAAGGACTACAGAGAATGACATAAATGTAATATATGATATTGTAACCTTTCATTTTATAATCATGGAATAAGAATATATTTAATATAACAAAAAAGAATGTGATTTAACTTTAATATGTCAAATCTAAGCTGTCCCATGGCCGAGTGGTTAGCACACTTAGCTAGTGATCAGAGGAACTTTGGTTTGAGCCCTGGGTAAGGCATGAATGTTTGTGTTGTCTTTAAGCTAAGGCCCTGCCATCCTCATATACCTTCAACTATGGCATATTAAACTAACAGGCTCCTGTTAGACCTCTGTGGCAAGCAGCTGCTTGAGGGGATATTCTTTATTCATTTATATCAAATCTATTTCAATGTAATAATAAGGCAATACCAAAATTTACAATGCACTTATAAGAAAAATAATCTATTTTTATATTTTTAACATGCATTCTAAACATTCAGATTTACAGAGAACAAAAAAAATTGTTTGTGCTCTATTTTTTTTGTTCTTTCTTTCTCCTTTACAATATGGTCAATACTTATTATAACATTATTTTCATCATAATTTTATACACTGTAATAATATCTTCACAACAGCCAATGACAGATGACTCTTGAGGCCACATGCTGCCCTTGAAACAGGTTGAGGACACTGATCTATAACATAAATGTATATCTTAATCTTGGTTTAAAGAATGGTTGTTCAGTCTTTAACCCTTCCAGTGTCCACGTCGTCTGTATACGTTCGCAGAATATGTAATGAGAAGCCGAGGATGGTTGTATACTTTTTTAGTACAACCAAAAAAATCGATTTTTTAAAAATAAAAATTGCCATTGTAAATTTTTTTAATATATATCTTATAAAAATATATAATTCAGGCTTGAAAAATAATATTTTGTTTTTTCATTTGATGCATATTTTATTAAACTGCAATGTAAATCACTTGTTAAAGCCATCTAATTGTCATTTCTTAGAAGCATTATACGGTACTGCCAATTTGTTTGTTAACATTACCCTATGCTGAAGTAATCACCTGATTTAAGCTCACAAGTTTGATTTGAATTATCAATAATTTTTCAATATATCATATATATTGAAATATATATGATATATTATATATCATATATATATCAACTATATTTTCCTATATCAACAAATTTTTCCTTAAAGTTTTGAAAATCTATAAATTAACAAAAAACTGCTATTTTTAAAAAATGGAAGATTTTGGAAGTAATTGCAAAATACCTTACCACCATTTTTTTTTTGTTTTTTTTTTTGTTTTACACTCCTTTCTGCCACAAACCTATTTCACTATTAGTAGAATTATTTTTATCATTTATCCCAGCATTCTATGCATCTTTCCCGCCTTTCAGATCGAAACTGTAACTAACAAAAGCTTTCTTAGAAAGCAAGCAGAGTTGCAGTTCCAAAGTTCCCTGCCATCTTAAAAAGTAGGTCTAGTAACAGGTGCAGTGACCTTGTTATTGCTCACACATGGAGTAAACTATATATATATATGGAATGTTTACAGAAAGAGTTCTTGGATATATGATAATGTGACCATACATTTATCAAGTCAGCGTTAACCTTCTTTTTCATTTTCTGATCTGTCGATCTTTTGGGGTTATGCTAATTGGATTGCCGGCTTTACGAGTTGTTGGAGATATTATTTAACTTTGCATTAGGTTATATGTTAATATTTGTTACATTATTTCTTTCTTGTAAAAAAACTTTGATCTTGTATCGTTTCCTGAAAATGAATGAGGTATTGGATATTGAAGCAAAAAAGACTTTTGTCACATGGCAAGATGTTTATATGGATGATTTATGTCAAATACGTCCTCCCAACAAATTGAATTATAAACTCCCTATGTAAACTAGTATTTTCTTTTATTTTTTATAATTAAACCTTGGTTTTTATTTCTGTAGATTTACTTTATTTCCATAAATTATCTATCTTTCCGCCAATCGATAATTATCTATTTTCAGAGTTATGCTACATTGTGTAGCCAGCTTACAACTTGTTCGCTGTGATATTTTATTTAGCGTCACATTAGGTTAGCTGTTAAATTTTCTTTTATTATTTATTACTTTTCCAGTAAAATAACTTTGATCTGGTATAATTTTCTGAAAATGAATGAGGCCTTGGATACTGAAGCAAATTTATTTCTGTCGATTTCCATAAATTAGTCGATTTCCATAAATTAAATCTTTTGAACAGCTGATTTATTGATCTTTCTGAGTTATGTTACATCAGATTGGTGATTTAAAAGTTGTTGGGACCCCCCCCCCCCACCACCTCTGATCCACAAACTGTTTTTGTCCACAGGATTGTCAGTCACTTGTTTTTTTTGTTGTTGTTGTTTTTGTTTTCATTTGTTTTTTTCCACCATTCTCAGTACATTCCTGAAATGGTGGTGCATGAAAAGCCCAGGATGATGGCTGTTTGGGAGATGCTAGAACTCATGCCTAGCACCAACTATCATGCCATGTTCAAAGTCACTCAGGACACTAATTTTCCCATTCTGACACTCAATTTAACTCTAACTGATGCTGGAAGACTTGGTATACCTTATTTATACCACACACTATGGTCACGTGACATATTATGCATTAGAACAAACCATTTATGTGATGGATGGTGTAACAGTGTATATGTCTGTATAAATTAAAATATACATTTACCTATATACAATATTTAGATAAACAACTGCAAATTTTTAAGAAATCACATATGTTGCCATTTTTAGTGTGTCTTAACTGGATAATTTGCACAGAACATTACTCAGGTATAAAAGCACCTATGCAGAGACAATTGTCATGGTATGAAGAATGGCAAGAGTGGAGCAAGTGATAGTAATTTCCAGAGAGGATCAATACTACAGTGAAATATCAGTATAACTAAATTGAGCAGGTGGCCAAAATATAGTAGTTTTACTGAAATGCAATGAAAAATGTGCCATGACAGTTATATACTACAAAATAATCATTATGAAAGAAATTTACTGTACATTAGAGTTTGCTTCCTTAAAAAGTTGGTATTTTTTTAATTATCTGTTCCAACAAGCATCTCTGCATGAATTCTTAAACAATGCTACAACTCAGCAACACAATGTCTGGAATATATTTTTTGTGTGATTATGAAACGGGGAAGACTTCAGGCATATTGGCTGCTAATAACTAATTAACAAACTTAACTAAAGCAATAATAATAACAAACAAATATAACAATACGTTAAATTTAATGAATGATAAAGTAAAATGCACTGATTGTAACTGCTTTGAAAGAACTTTTCACTGAAATTACTGTTACTTGCAATGCAATACAATCAAAATTTCATAAATCTCCAAATCTGAAAATCCACTTTTATGCTAGAAAAATATGGCAATGCCTCTTTAAAGCATTATACCAGCACATGTACAGATCATCTATGCTATGCAGTGAGATTGGCAAAAATAATGCTAAGTGATACACTAAATCATTGCAGCATGCCAGATTCTACAATGTACATTGTACATATGGTTTAAGAATTTTCTTTTTAAAACTTTCGATATACCGGTCATATTTTTTGTATCAGGATAAATTTTTATTATGTTAAACTGATATTTTTGTTATACTGGTGTTCGTTAAAGTGAAATATTTTTGCATAGGGATACACAGTAAATTGGCCAGGATCAGAAAAAAATTTCTTTTTACTGAATATTTCATTATACTCACATTTCACTGTATAAGCTTGCACATCTGGGACATCTCTAAAAGCAGCAGTAACTTAACAGGTATATCAGTGAAAGTCTGTCTAAAGTGTACCTTGCATAGATATGACAAGATCTACAACAGCAAAAAAAAAAAATCTTTCTGGAAGACAATCCTGAATAGTAGGGACTGTTAATATATTGCTTCTGTGAATAGGGAACTGCAGCAGAGGTATCACCAAGGATTTCAATGGAGGTTCTGAAGTAGTCATTTCAACAGGAACAGTATCTTTACATAATCAGGATATTCATAGCTGTATATCTATTCAGAAACCCTTCATTTTACAATAACAGGAAATGTAACCAATGTAGCATCAGGAGCACAAATTTTATATATCTTACCAATGGCAGAAGGTTGTATGGCTGATGAATCAAATTTCATCTAATCCACAATTATTATAGGGCCAGAGTTTAAATCCATTGTTCATTTGTCTGTGACTGAAGTTAGTAGTGGATCAGTCATGATTTAGGGTACTTTTTTTAGAGGAGGACAATGTGCTGCAGTGTTCTGTAGATGAGCATGTAACTTTGCAAACATACCTGCCACTCCTATCTGACCATGTACAGCTTATGATGGCAACAGTCTATTCTGCAGGTGACTTTCAGGATGGCAGTACCTTTATCCTTGAAAACATATGTCTAGAAAATATATGTCTAGAAAATTATGATGGTGATATTCATACAACAGCATGAATGTCTGATGTATTTTGTGATTTGAAATAAGGTCATAAGCAAAACAAAATGATTCAAGAATGGTTAAGTGAGCATGAAATTGAATTGCAACATATGTTTTACCCAGCACCTCTCAGCATCACATCTCTTGACCTGAATCTTATCAAACATATAGGATATTGTGAGAGCTGTGTAAGACAGCAGGAGCAATAGTTTGCCTCAGTGTGCAAAAGAAGTGTTACTCAGGGGTAAAACAATCCAGTCCAATCTGTTTGACTCAGTCTCTCAACAATATTTCAGCCAGATATATTGTTGGAAGAGTGGTCTCCTTTGATAAACTATGACTGCTTCTCTATACTGCACTATGTAGAAACAGTTTTGAGTCTACATGCAGTATAACTTATCATTGATTCCCATTCTCTAATTTTTATTTGTTCAGTTACAATATAAACATGCATGTGCCATCCATCACTTAGTAATATGTCTGTGATACATAATTATTTTAGTGCAAAACCCTTTTAGAATTGATATGGCAGATTTATATTCATTCTAGTAAAAAACGTCATCAGCATATGTATCTTTTTAAGCCTGTGTAAGGTAATGAGAAAACTTCTGTTTTCTAGAATAAAAAAAAATGCTTGTAGCCCAGTCATATTATTATAAGTTTATAATCAAAACCACCTTTCCAGCATGGAAATTTTCTTATGTATATGTACTTTGTCTGTCTTATTGAGAAGAACTTAGCCTGCCATGCACTAGAATGAAACTTTATGCAAAAAATTAAATAAATGGCAATAAAATAAATTTCAATTTATTATATTTGATTATTTTTAACTCTCAGTTATATTCAGGACAAATAGCTTGAATGTAATCCTCTTGATTTTATTCAGACTAAAAGATTTGCTTATGACCTTATTTCAAATCACAAAATACATCAGACATTCATGCTGTTGTATGAATATCACCATCATAATTTTCTAGACATATATTTTTCACAAAAGTCTGGTTTGTGCCAAACAAGTATTTTATAAGACATTGTTTTTTGTGGAATAAAACTCATAAGACTTGGACTAAGTGAAAAAAGCTATGCTAAATAATTTTTAAGAAACATTAAGGATGTTTTTGAACTGTTATGTATATGTGAATAAAAGTTCAAAAACTTTGAAATTAATAACAATAAATTAAAGAAATCTTTATAAATTGATAACTATGAACTAGTTAGTAGTTGTAAAGTATACAAGTTATTTTTCTTTTACTTTGCTATTAAAATATTAAATTGAAGGTTAGGTTCACAATGAGAAACCTAACCTTCAATTTGAAGTAAATAAGGTTGAATGCCCAAGAACATTTTTAATTCTTAGAAAAAATATTTGTGATCGTAATAAATTTATAAATTTAAATGATGGTATATATATATAATATAATTGTTAAAACAATTTTTTTGTTTTTAGAGTTATAAAATTATTTTATGTTGGTAAAAGCTTTATGCCTTTTTATGGTCTTACGTATATTTTAATTGCTATTTTGGATATACATTTTTTAAATTTGAGTTCATTTTTATTATCTCTGAAAAACCCCAAACAGATTATATAAATATATATATATATTTTGCTGATATTTGCAGGATGAAGAAGATGTAAGGACTTGCTTCCTCCATTTAATAGTGACCTTTTTAAATACAGGTGATAGTACTTTTGTGCGTCAGATTGTGGACATAAAAGGTAATCCTATTTTACCTCCAACATTACTTTTCTGGTTGTTTTTTTTTTTGAAGTATCTAAATGTTCAAATTCATAATAAAAAAGTATGGGTGTTGAAGCCTTTATAATTTTAATAGCAAAGCATATAAAACTTGAATAAAATTTTTGAAATTACATTGGAAACTAATTTTAGCCATCTCTTTTGTAACCATTTAAAATACCAAAGGAAAATAATATGATTTACTTTATGCAATCACTCCTGATGTATTGCCAATATTTGTTTTGAATAGTGTTTCTCTTGCATCTTAAGTAGACATAACAAATTATACTTTTATCCTCTTATTTTGTTTTATGAATCCATGGCTTAATATATTAATGAGGGATAGATGCAATTAGTTGAAATAGCAAAGAAAAAAAATATTGATTTCATAAAATTAATTTTTGATATATATTATCAAGTGTCCAGTAGCTCAGCAGTCAGAACACCTGACATGTTATCAGGAAGTGGTGGATTCATATCCTACCCAGCTCAAGACAATTTTTCCTTTAAATTTGATATCGACATGAAACTAAGAGTGATTACTTATATTTCTGTTGAAGCTAATGTCAAGAAATATGTTAAGGGAATATGTCAATATTTGTGTAGTATATCATTCTATTGCTTCCCTCTGTAACTTATTCACAGAACAATTGGGGTGATACATTATGGGGTTGGGTTGTTTTACCTCTGAGCGGCACTTTTTTGCACACCATGGGCTAAATGGCCAGGTCACATGGACCCCGAAGGCTCAGAGAAGTTTGGGGGAGGGGACCCACTGGAACAGCTGTTGGGAGACAGATGGTAGCCTCCCGTCAAGGCCATCCAGCGTGTTCTTTAACGTGCACAGGGTATGGCTCTCCCACACACGGGGCCACGGCTTAACGTCCCATCCGACGGACGGCGGCCTTTTCAAGCCCATCGGTGTCCCCTACTGACCGTGGGCAGGGCGGGGAAATTTTGCGGAGATGAATCTCAACGCTGACCCAGCTGGGACTCAAACCTGGGAACTACAGATTACGAGACTGGCGCGCTACCGACTGAGCCACCCCCGCCCCTACATTATGGGGACTGTGTATTGAAAATTTTTTGGGAAAAGCTGTGATTTTCTTGTAAATTACTTAGAAGTAATTGCTATTGCTTAGAAGTATTACTTAGAAATAATGCTAAAGTTGGACATTGATGATAATACAGAATTTTATTCAGTCAAAGCTAAACTGTTGAATAAAAAAATATAAAAACTGTTGAATATTTGCTTGCAATATGTTGAATCATGAAATATTTCTTGTGGTGTTTCAGTTTTTCAATGTAGAATATCTTAAAGCACTCAGAATAGTGGAGGGTAACAGAACATGTCTCATTTGTTCTGGCTCTTTTTTTTGCTTCATAGACTTACATAGTCTTGAGAAAGTTTTTTGTACACCCCCCCCCCCCCCCCACACACACACAAAAGAATAAATCTCATAAAAATGGGCCCATTGTAGTCTTGCTGGTAATATTCTGGATTTTATCGTTTTTTTTAATGCAATTGCATCTGATAATTACAACTGATCCATAAAGGCAGTTCTTGTAAGTACTTATCAATGGCTTATTTATCATTCATGGAATGGTATCTAAGACTTCATGTCATCTATCGACAGAGAGGATATTTGAAGAAATGACTATAGCTGCTTGAATGTCTGAAAGATGTTTGTGTGTGAATGGGCTTCATTTCCTCACATGTCTGAGAGATATCATATAAGTCACTCACATGTCTGAGAGATATCACATGTCTGAAATATATCATATATCCATAAATAATACCCAAAGGGTAAAGGGATCATAATCACAAATCTTTGATATGGGTATAAATTTCCTTGTCTCATTTTTCTGGATATCCATCCACCAGTGATAACACTGTAAAGACTGCCATCTGTTGAATGAGATATAGGATTATTTTCTGTGGTTGAACAGGAATGATGCTTGGCAAGTAAAAAACACTGGGTCACCTTAACAGTAGTCCTCCCTTTTAACAGTAAGTTTGTAGCCCCCAACTGCATTCTGATTATGCATCATAATCTGATTATCCCATTGTGCAGCAAAAAAATTTAAAAATAAAAAAAGAATTATTCTAAGGGTAAAACAATCCAGCTTGACCTAAGTATAAACACATAAAAATTGATAACTTGGGAACATCATATATGTCAAAAGTTATAAACATTGTGCAATGATTTCCCTTTTGCAGTCAAGAAGTTAGAATGTTTAATCCTAAAAACTTAAATTTAATTTCCATTTCTTCCATTGTTTTTATGTAAAATATTAATACTGTTATCAGAATTTCCTTTACTTAGTGGTGAATTAGATTCTAGCAATAATTTCAACTTGCCAAAAATGTAATGTTGATTCTAATGTTTAGTAGAATTCTCATGGTTATAGAAGGAGTTTGTACAAGACTTTAATGCCTCCCCTATAAATGTTTCAGCAGAAAAGGTTTTGTTGTGTTATGTTACCTCTGAATGGCACTTTTTTGCACACAATGGGCTAAATGGCTAGGTCACAAGGACCCTGAAGGGTCAGAGTAGGTTGGGGGAAGGGACGCATTGGTCATCAGAAAGGAATAAGGTGAATGAATTAAAATTAATTTTCCTTAATAGCTGCCCCAGTAGCCAAGTGGTTAGCATGCTTAGCTAAGCTGCAAAAGAGAGCTGGTTTCAAGCCCCAGATAAGGTATGGATGTATTTCTTGGCTTGTATTATCTTTCTGATGTTTCCTCACAAATCTCTAATGGCGTGTTTAAACTGACAGGCAGCTGCTGAGGAATAATTTTGTTGTATTCTGTTCTTGATTGGGAGAGTGTTTATGCACATTGTCTAAAGATAAGGTGATTCCCACCTTTTTGGGACAAATGCTCCCTTTTAATTTTCTAACACCCCCCTTCATGGAAGACTGTATTAATCTATGAAGTATTTGATATTCTATTTAATCTATTTCCACAGAAAGAAAAACTCAAGTAAACACTTCCACAAATTTCTAAAATGCTTCCATTGGGGACCATCGATCTAGACAGCCACAGCTGCGTATTCTTTATAGAAATTTAGCGATATCACAACTAACATCTGTGTCTTGGTTGCAGGTGGGAATGGGTAAGGTCATTATTTCAATAATCTTGTGGATAGTGGTTCTATAGTAAGTGGATGCATGCACTAATAGTGTGGTGTGCTCCGTCTATGGTTACTGCATGTTGTATTGCCAGCATAGCAGTGGCAGTTGTTAGCTTGTTGTGGCTGACATCTGTTTGATGCTCAGTGAACCTCTTCTGTAGAGCTTGCTCTGAAAAGCTTTTGAGTTTGCTCCTAAAAACTTTTAATCTGCAAATAGTCTGAAAGAAGAGCAAAAAAAATTATTGCTTAATGACACAAAACCTTAAGTTATTTTAATTAATTTTTGAGCAAGGTCTTTTTAATTGTGTATTGAAGTGGAGTATTTTAAATATTAAATAGCAAACTGATTACTTTGTATTTTATGTGATTTAAATTGAATATTATAATTTTTTAGGTTTTCTTAATGGATTGTTTCCTGGTTTAGAAGCTGATAGAGCAGCTGTCATTCATTTTGTCCTCAGATCATTTCAATCTAAAGTAAGTGCATAAGAAGAATTTTAAACTCTATGTATCAAGTATATTCTTTGTTGTAGTTATAACCTGATTTCCTTTGAACTGCAATCAAATATCTTTTTTTTTTTTGTTGATATAATGTTGGGAATAATTTGGGGATAATTTTTTACACATTTGTATAATCTCTTCATATGGCCATAAAAATAAATGTGATTTACTGACATGTTAAAAAATGCTTTAAATAGCACTTTATTTTTTCAAAAAGGGAAAAGGTACTCCCCAACACAAAGGACAGAAATAACCTAGAAGCTCTATTGGGCTTGTCTTGGTATTTCATGCAATATACAAACACACAGTGACATGCCTGCTAGTTTAGTAGACAGGTACATTAACCACTAAACCAAGTATGGGTTAGCATATTTTTACAGATTTAGTTGTATTGTTTTTTTCTAACAACTATATGTGAATTCATAATAAATAAACAGTCAGTAAATAAACTGATTTATTAATTGGGAAATAAGTTTATGTATCACTCATTTGATACACCAATATGCTAATCAACTATACTAAATGATCATGGCATTCATTACTGATAAACCAATATAACATTTTATAACATTTGAAAATCAAACCACAAATCAAAACATAGTTGTAACTTTTATCACTATGCTGGAATGCAACATGCAGCAACCATAGACTGGGAGTCTATGGTTAGAGTCATATGTGAAGTATAAACAGTAGTAAATCACTTTACTACTGTTTATACTTCACATATGGAAGAAATGATGCTCTCTGCACATATTAAAGATGCACTCTCTTAAAGATCTACTAAATAAAACTACTTTTACCACCATATATCAATAATTTTCAGTTGCCTCCATGCACACACCAAAGAAAATACTTCTTTAACATTAGTATAACTTTCTACACTGTTCTTATCCTTTGAAATCAGTTGTGTTCCAATCCATTCATCATGTAATTCACACTATGTGTTATATCTTGTATGTCATAGTAAGCAGTCATGCATTCATTGTTGCATATTCCTAATCTGATTCAATGTATTACATAAATCTTAATATATACTCTTTATATGTGATATATTGTCACCAGGTGTAAAATAGTGTATATGCTAAGTATTGAGGTTATTCATACAGTCCTTGATCTAGGAAAAATTAAAGCAAGGGGGAAAAGTGACTGGTTCAAGCCAGAGCACTGTTCCTGTATGTAATTTTTACCCCTGTTTTTTTAGCCTTAAGAAATTTTCATGATAAATTTGTATAATATGTATCTGTAATATTTTTTGACCTCTGTTTTCACCTCTGACTGTGGTGATTTAGTGATATGTAGTGTGTTTTAAAACTATCAAAATTTCTGGTGAATTTCTCATATTGAAACAAGAAAAAAGGTTAATGGAAACTTTGTCTTCTGCATGAGGGTGCTCTACTTGCAAGCATGTAACTGAGAAATATGCATTGCCTGAACCATTTCATAGAGGAATTCCTCACACCAAAACAAAATTTATGTGTGGAAATCTAAAAAAAAAAAATAGCATTTTAAAGAGAACTTGATTAAATTCTATTTTTTAGGTTTGTTTACATATATTTCATTATTTTTATATTTATAGTAGCCATTCAGAGTGCTATCCATCCACTTCATCAGTCAATGATGCATCATTGGCTGATGAACAGGCTCAAAGATCCTGGGGCTTTGATGAACATCATCACACGTAATTTGAATATGATGCAGAAGTTGGGCTTTCTCTCCAACTAGTATCTTATAACAAAGATTTTAAGATGCCTCCAAGGAAGTAAGGTGTGGTAATCTACACAGTTGTGATGAACAGGGTCTCCATGATTTATTACTACTCAGAGTAAATAGCATCCAAATGACATCAACCTAAAATGTACAGGTGCACTATCATGCATAAACCACATTCTCATATAGATTTGGAGAGTTATGGAATTCAATAATTCTGGCAATATGTGTTGCAGGAAATCTTGATAAAGTTGCCTTGTTAACTGTCCAAGGCAGGACATTTAATCCTTAGAAACTGTTCCAGATTATGGAAAAGTGTTGATGGAAAAGAGCATTGATTGATTAAGAGCATAGATTAAGTAATGGAAAAGCCTTGATGTGCACTCTGTGTTGTAACATTTGAATTTTGCTCAGCCCACATGTGCATGTTGTGACTATTAAAAACTTTCTCTTGTAAATAATGCTCTACCTGTAAACAAAATAATGCTGGTGAAATCAGGATGCATAGTGGAGTTCTAATGGAATCACTGGCAAAAAGCCCCTGCAATGTGGGTAATCTGCTGTACTCAAGGCTTGCATCTTTTGTGTGTGGAATGGATATAGTTTTTGCTGATGCATGGATCTTAACCTCTGCATGACAGATGTTCAATAATACTTTTTCTCCATTCTTGGCATGTACCTAGTCCTGGTGTGCCCTGTATCATGCATATTCCACTTCATCCTATCAGTTCTTGAAGCCACCAGTTGACAATCTTAAAGTGATAAAATGGAGTTATTGCAAAGGAAAGTGTTCTTGGTACAGTCATTGAACTGCTCTTATGTTGCCATTTAACATACCATATAGTATGTGCATATTAACAATTTCTTCAAAAGTATACCAGTATATTTCATAACAGTAGATTTATTAAACAAGTTTGAAACACGGTAGACAACATACTTGTGCAAATACTTTACAGCCCTAGCTATACCAAACCTTGCTGTTTTGTCAATGTCAGTCACATGTTTTTGTGTAGAGTACCCTCATGCAGAAATGGTAAGCAATAAGAATTTTTTTTTTGTTTTGGTGTGAGTTTACCTGTGAAGTTTATCAGTAAAGTTACAAAACACTGTATTACATCAGTGCATTGAAATTTGCCTCGTAGTTTACCTGTTCAGTACTAATGGAAGTAGTAGTAGGAAGCATGAATATTTAACTCATTGCTAATCAATAACATAGGGGCGGGGGTGGTTCAGTCGGTAGTGTGCCAGGCTCATAATCTGTAGTTCTCAGGTTCGAGTCCCACTCTGATACAGATCATTACAGAGGGTCATCATTGAGATTTATCTCCACAAAATTCCCCGCCCTACCCATGGTCAGTAGAGGACACTGACGTGCTTGGAAAGGCCGCTGTCCATCGTATGGGACATTAAGCTCTGGCCCTGTGTGTGGGAGAGCCTTGCACTGTGCATGTTAAAGAACACACTGGATGGCCTTGATGGGAGGCTACCATCTGTCTCCCAACAGCTGTTCCAGTGGGTCCTCTCCCCCAACTTTCTCTGAGCCTTCAGGGTTCATGTGACCTGGCCATTTAGCCCATGGTGTGCAAGAAAGGGCCCCTCAGAGGTAAAGCAACACAAACAACAACTAATCAATAAAGTGCATAATCAGAGGATTGAACTAAAATGGACCAGGACAGCTTGCTGGTATATTTTTCATTACAATAGTGCAAATGTTTTTTTTTCTCTCCATTTTAGTGGTTTGCATTTATTTTCATATCAATTATTACACTTCTTCATGGGGAAGAATAGGTATAAAATGTTCATGAATAATGTAAGCTAGTATAACTTGAAGACCAATTAGACATACATGAATCTAAATTCATTAGTTTGTGCTATCCTTTTTTTTTATATGCTCAAGAAAAAGTCTTTGTAACCTTTAAGGCATCATGAATAAAAAATTTAACTTCTGTGCTAATATCAGTGAAAAAGTATATATATTTATATTATTTATATGTATAAATTCATGCAACATACAATTCAGTTCAGCAATAATTGGAATTGATTAACTTTGACATAGAATAGCCTCTTTGAAGTAAACCAGTTAAATCCAAAAAGTTCTTCAAGAAATCTGTGTAATTTTTTTTTTTTACTTTTGCATAAATTTCCCCATTGAAAATAACTAACAACTGAATTAAGCTGTACAATATTTAAGAGAAATATACTGTAAAATTACAGATTCTGAGACAATCTGATATTAAAGATTGAAATGTGAAAAATTTGGAGTTGTTGTGTTTAGTTTGTAACAAGGTCAGCTGACATCTAAAAGCAACTATAAAAAAATGTGCAATAGTGCAAATCCATTTTTCAAAAGATTAATTTGGCATGACGGAAAAAAATATTATCTTTGACAAGATTTTCTTTTTAGAAACATCATAAATTAATATTTTATTGTATTGAATTCAATTATTTGTGTTGTAAAAAGTGGCAGTGAACTGTTTACATCGTTATTTGTTTGTGTGTCCATAGCTCTAACTGAGGCAGTGGTCAGCAGTGTCTTAGGTCCTCATGGGGCATATCCTTGTATTAGAAAGCTTGTACAAATAGTAATTTGTTAGTACCCTTCTGTGTCCTATGTGTTGCAAATAAAAAAGTAATACAGATCATTACAGTAAACAAAAAAAAAACTATCAATATTAAAAAAATATTCTTGTTTTATTCCCAAAACTTTTTAAGCCCATTTTATTTCTAATATTTCTGTCTAAACTGTTGTATACATTTGTAGCTAAAATGTTTTTAATATTTTTTGTGGAAATAAGATTTTATAAAACAAATCTCATTGTCTAAAATTATTTGGGAACATAAATTATGGAATCCATTGTTGGTTTAAGTGTACAAATAGCACGATTTTATGTAAATATATTTATCTAATGTAAAAATGTATGGTACTTATATTATACATATTTGAATTACAGTGAGTATGAAAACTATTTTATATTTTTTTTTAATCAATATTAAATTGAAAAGATTGTTTTCATATCTGTCACTCCAGTTGCATATGCCATGCTGAATTATCTTAAATAATTTTAATTTTTTTATGAGAATTCCATTTTAAACGTAGATCTGATAAATTTCCGCTCATAAGTGTTCATTCAAATCAATTACAAAAGGCAAAAATAAATGAATGTTTTAATTGGTGGTAAAGTGCCACTATACTGATTGTAGATGTATTATAATAGCTAAATTGTACCTGTGTTGTAATAGCTAAATGACCTAAGTCTCCTCTACATATGCTCATCATCCTTGCATCCCATCTTTTAAGCCTTCAGAATAATCCCCTCTGAACCCTTTGGTAAATAACATGGTGCATGGAGTCCACCATTGCTGCTGGAGCTTTGCACTGAAATTCATGAAAGTGGCATCACTAAAAAAGGCTTCTGAGGGCTTAAGAAGTGACACTCAAGGAAAGAGCTTGTGTGCTTAGCCTCCCTCTCACATTTTTTCTATATCTGGGCCTGCTGTTGACCGATTGATCATTGTGCAATAATCAACACAGTAATTGACATTTCAATTAGCAAGAATGTAATTTCAGAGTATAGCATTACTCCTTTCTCTCCCCACCCTTTACTTACTATTTTTTATCACTATTATCTTATCATTTTATTCTCCCTCATTTCTATTTCCTTACCTATTTTTCCCCCCAATTTCGTTTTTCTTTTCTCCCTCTTTCTTTTCTCTTTTATTATTCTCATTTTCTTTTTTTTATTACTAGGGTAGGGGAGGCTCAGTTGGTAGCATGCCAGGTTCGTAACCTGCAATTATCAGGTTCGGGTTCCAGCTGGGCAAGTGTAGAGATTATTCTCTGCCAAACTCCCCACCCTGCCTACAGTAAATAGGGGTCACTGTTGGGCTTGAAAATTCTGCCATCCATCGGATGGGGCATTAAGCTGTGGCCCTGTGTGTGGGAGAGCCACACCCACACACGTTAAAGAACACACTGGATGGCCTTGATGGGAGACACCCTTCTCCCAACAGCTGTCCAGTGGGTCCCCTCTCCCAGCCATCCACGAAATAATGGGAGCTTCAAAATTGGACATCTGTCCCAAAACTCTGATATTTAAGTAGCGAATATCATGTTGTTTTTTTAATAATAGAGCTCAAATTTACCCCTTAAAACACTGGAAGACTCACTGCACAACTCATGTACAGAATTGCAGTAAAAATTAGACCATAATGCTACCTAACCTTATTGGCAATAAATCAATGGCACTATTCAAATTAGAAAGGTCCAAAATTAAAGATCAGATTTCGAAAATATTATAGTAATCTAGACAATAGGCATTCTCTCCATTGCTTCGCAGTCAATGTCTGTGTTCTGTGAGACCTCAGCCAGCACACAAAGGTGGCTTTTGGTGTCATTCAGAAGATGTAGTACTGTCCTGTATAGTGGAACATCGGATAGCATCATTCAATCGTACTCAAGCTCCATCTTTTCAGTCGCCTTTTTCTCTAGGAGTAGTTTCCAGACTCCTTGTGGGAGGCCATTGTCTTGGCCTTCCAGAAGCTAGGAAAGGATTCCAAGATTTCTTCTAATTATCTTCCCATCACATTGATGAGATGCTTGTGCAAGGTGTTGGAAAGAATGGAAAATGCCAGACTCGTCTGGTATTTAGAACACCACAACCTTCTTTCCAACACCCAGTGTGGCTTTCACAGGCAACAGTCAACTCTTGACCATCTGATACCCCTTGAATCAGCTATCAGAAATACATTTTTACATAGAGAGCACCTGGTGTCAATTTTCTTCGACATCGAAAAAGCATACGACACAGCTTGGAGATTCGACATTCTTCGTCACTTCCATAGCTTCGGCTTGAGAGGTCCTATGCTGATCTTCATCTCCAACTTATTATTGGCACATTCTTTTGGTGTCTGTGTTGGCAACACTGTCGCGACCGTACTCCCAAGAACGGGGTGCCACAAGGCTGCATTCTGAATGTTATACTTTTCACTGTCAAGATTAATTCTATTACTGGACAACTTCCACCATCTGTAGCTGTGTAATGATGACCTTCATCTGTAGGCAATGCCCTCTATGTTGACGATTTTAGCATCTTTTGCTCTTCGTCCAGCATGAGGATCATTGAAAGACAACTGCAAATTGCCCCGAACAATCTTTCAGTTTTGGTGACAGCCAGTGGGTTTTAGTTCACCCCACAGACCACTTGAGTGCACTTTTGCCACAAGCGTTATCTTCATCAGGATCCCAAGCTATGGCTCGGGGGTAACATCATTCCAGTTGTGGCAGAGACCAAGTTTCTCGGTCTCATCTTCAATCGGAAATTAACCTTTTTACCACATACATCATCTCAGGTCCAAGTGTATTCGGGAATTGAACATCATCAGGGTCCTCTCTTCTCTCCCTGGGGAGCTGACTGATGTTCTCTGCTCTGCATGTACCATGCACTTGTCCAGTCGAAACTGGACTACGGATCCCAGGTGTATGACTCAGCCTGGGATTCGGTGGTGAAGGTGCTGGACCCCCCTCCATCATCAGGCCCTCTGTATTTGCATGGAAGCCTTCCACACCTCACCAGTCAAGAGTCTATAAGTTGAGACTGACAAACTGTCTTTCTTTGCTGTCAACACAACCCTACAATATGCATCTAAATTGCGATCCCTGCCAGGCCATCCCATTTGGGACTGCATTTTCAGTCCAAAGAGGGAAATGCTCTACACTAATCGGCCAACTGCCATTCATCCTTTTGGTTTGCGAGTCCGAGGCTATCTCAGAGAGACATCAACACCAGTCTCAATATCGTCGCACAGTCGGTATCAGGGGCAATGACTTAACAGATGCTGCTGCCAAGTCAGCCACGCCCCTGTCCAGCGCTCTGTTGCCGGTTCCATATCTGAATTTCTGGCAGCTTTTTACCATTAAGCTCCGGGTACAGTTGCAGAGATCTTGGTCAGAACAGCTTATGAACAAGCTCTTTGAGATCAAACCTATCATCAAACCATGGCAGTCATATTACTGCAGGAATCGCAAAGAGGAAGTTGTACTTGCTTGGCTCCCCTTAGGTCATTCGTTTATTACACACTCGTTTGTTTTTCGGGCGAACGATGAACCTAAGTGCGAGTTTTGTGACTCTGTTTTAACTATCAAATATATTTTAATTCATTGCCCTTGTTTTAACCTCGAACAGCATTTTACTTTTCATGATTTTATGTCTCAGCCACTTACACTCAGACATCTTTTATCTGATAATACTTTTTTACCTACAATTTTTGCTTTTTTACAGTATACAGGTTATTTTACCAGGTTATGATTTTATGGATTTGTTATTTATTCACCGTCTGACTTAGGTCATTTACACCTGGGTTAGTTTTGTCCATTGTCTGTATATATTTAAATATTTGTTGTTTTACTTATTTATTGTTGTTTCTGTTATATACATCTTGTTGGTTTTTCTTTTGGCTTTTAGAGTTAACTTTGGTTAAGGTTTATTTGTCTTTTAGCTTCTTTTTACCTCATTTGGCACCTTATAGCCTCAGTAGCTCATGCAACATAAAACCCCAAACAAACAACCAGTCGCCCATAAGAAACAGAACATCATTTTTTGATGTGTCATCAAGAACCTGCTGCAACCTTCCATAGAATTCCTTGATATCCTCCTCTTCTGCATCTGTAGTAGGGGCATACACCTGAATCACAATAATAATTAAATGATTTTCCTTGGATTCTTAAAGTTAGAATTCTATCACAAACTGGATTATATCCCATTATACACTGGGCAATATTCTTTTTGGGGATTATTGTAACTCCATTTTTTTGTCTTCATAGTTTCGTGTCCAGAGTAGAAAATACTGAAATTATTAGATTGAAAATGGCCTTTTCCTGTCGATTTGAGCTCACTTATTCTGTCTTAGTTCTCTCATCTCTTTTTTTAACTATGTCTAGTTTTCCCTGACTCATGTTTCTAACATTCCATGTCTCAATGGTATGTTTCTTTACTTAGCTATAGACTGATCTTTCAACCATGGTATCATCTGTAGTTGAACTTTCAGTTCGATCCACCTAGTTATTATTACTTGAGAGAGTTACTAGATTTACTTGAATCAGTTTACAGGTTTTCCGCAGTAGCCATATGTGTGTTTTCCAATCTGAGGGTCTTATCATCCAGCACAATAACTGGTCGGTTTATCAAGCCCATTTACATCAGAGTTTTCTTGGCATTGATACAGAAGTGGGTTGTCATTGCCTTATTCTGTACAGTCCCAGCTAACTTGGGAATCGTCCAACTGACTAGGACAATGTAATAATAATGTGTGACAATCCCGGTGCACCGCAGTACGAGGACTGTATATCACCATATGGGAGTTGCCACTGAAATACCCATCAACTAACCAGATTCCTATCAGTTAAGCTTGCCTTACATTGAACCTGCCTACAGCGGGAGAAGACCTTTTGTGAAGAGAAAAACACTGCTTGGGATTTTAAAGCCTGCCTGTAGAAATAATCATTGAGGTGCAGTGAGAGTGGGATCTTTTAAGATTTTGAGTAATGCCTAGGAATATGCCCATCACTCACTGGATTTTGTCCAAATATCTGCCAAATAATCAGATGGTACCTTTTGAATTTTGAGCCAAAAACAGTGTAGAAGTCCTAACTTTTTGAGTCCTCCGCAGCAGAGACTCTTAGGCACTTCCATTTATAGGCCACACCTAATCGGGTGACCAAGCCTTTCAGCAAGACTTTCAACTTCGTCCTCTCCATCGAGCCGGGCAACCACAGCCCGTTTGCCGTCTCGGCCCTAACCGTGCTGAGGCCGCGTCGGGGACACCTGGCCGGGGAGCCACCCTAAGCCAGCCGGCGGCCCTCCAACAACCCCGACAAAGCCATTAGCCTACCGGGGCTTATGTGACTGCAGCACCCGGACCCCACTTCACAGAGGAACCCAAGTTCCTCCACTGTGAAAGCTATATATGGCCAAAACTAATTCCGTGGGACTCTTAGTTTGGCTGTTCCATCAATAAGTCCGTCGACCAGGGTAGCTACTCCCGGTCGCGAGCCTCCAACTTCTACCTCTCCATTGTGAAAGGGCTGAAGCCCCCCAGGTGACCTCCACCATTGTCTCCTGAGAGATCTTCTGCCAGCAGCACCATCCACCACTGCTGCTGTCCAATAGCTTCACATGTAGCCCATGCCAAGGACCCTTTCAGGATGCTATTGGCCAGGCCAGCTGAAACCAAGTTTTTGTATGAGGTTGATACTCCTCCCTCTCCTTCTTTCTCGTCTGGGCTTGGTATTGGTAGTTGCAGAGTTATTGCAATATTACATCTACCAAAAAGTGCATATGCTGATTCTATTCTCACCAATCAGTGAAAATTGACCATAATTCTTTGCTCTCATTTAACCCTTTGATAAGTATGTACAGACAGTAGAAATGACACAATGAACTAGTTGGAGTATGATTGTTTCTTTACTATTTTCAACATACCAAGCCATCATTTGGGTAACTATCCAACTTATATGTTCAGTAGTTTTTGGTAGTCTTCCTAAATGCAGAGTTGTACATATGAAAAATCTCAGTTGTCAAAGGTTAAAAGTCAGTTTGAACAGCAGCTGTTCTACTGAAGGAAAAACTAAGCCAATGTGCTTGTTAATGCACTAAGTTTAGGATATTATAAGCTCAGAAATCATGAACAATAGGAAATATAGTACCAAGAATGATGTTGCCCTTATTACCATCATGGAAATCAAAAGTAAAATTACATGAATATTTCTGTATGTTGACATGTAAAGAAAAGTAGGAGCAAAGAAACTGCAAATGAAGCTTTACAATGTGAATCACAGTAGTATACTGAAAGGTAGGAAAGGATAAACTGCAGAGCTGTCAGACTTATAAGTGCATCATGTCAAAAGTTGTTGATGTTTCAAGACATTTAAATCTTAAATTTAGCTATTATATTACTATACTGAGAAATTCTAGAGACTTGTAGATATCTCTATTATTAATCCTCTACCATCTAGGGGCATTAAACTTGAATGTGTGGAATGTAGTTTTACGTAAGAAAAAATAAGATATCTTTCCTATTTTCGTTTTTGCAAATTGTTTTTACTTTTAGTTTCAGTTCTGTGAATACATTCACAAAATTGTTTAATTTTTTGGTAAAGCAAAAGAAAAAATGTTTTTTTTTTTTTTCAGGTTGTGGAGAACAGTGCTATTAGCAAGACTAGCAAAATCAGGTTATTCAATGATTTTACTTTAAAGTTTGTCCTGCAGTTGTACTCTTGGAAAGGACCAAAGAGATGTAAGAATCCAGTAAAGAGAAAACGTGGAGATGAGGGAGAATTTGAACCATTGGTATGTACTTTTTGCTAATTCATTCTTATGTATATACTTACTACTTTTAACTCCTGTGTTAGATCTGACATTTCATTATGTGTCTAATTCTAACTGGAGTCAATATTTCTACTCCAAAAATAATAAGAAAAAGATTGAGTTCACTGTTGCAGAAAAATGAAAAGAGAGACTTATCAAGGCACATAAAATATGGATGGATCTTTGTATAAGAAAATAGTTTGAGATTAACATTTCTGTCACAATGCATCAAGAGTATGATTCCATGCATTTGGTACTACGCCAACTAATAATGTCAAGTTTACAGTTTCAGGTCTCAAACATTTCTCTGCATTATCTAACTTACACTCTTTTGAAAGGTGGCACAAGGAGCTGTAAAAAGGCTACCATCTGTCTAATATGATGTGAAGCCTTGGTCTCATGTAGTTGGGTTGGATTGTTTTACCTCTGAGCAACACTTTTTTTTTAACATATTGGAATAAATGACCTGGTCACAAGGACCCTGAGGGGTCAGAGAAGGTTGGGAGGAGAGGATCCACTGGGCAGCTGTTAGGAGACAGATGGAAGCCTCCCGTCAAGGCCATCCAACTATCCTTTAGTGTGCGTAGGGTATGATTCTCCTGCACATGTGGCCATGGCTTAATGTCCGTACTGACTGAGGGCAGGATGGAGGATTTACAGAGATAAATCTGAATACTGGCTCAGGTGGGGCTTTAGCCTAGGAACTACAGATCACAAGCCTGACATGCTACCAACTGAGCCACCCCCGTCCCAGGTCTAATGTAGTAAGTTTTTATTTGGTTCGTTTTAAAAATTATGCCAAATCACTTTGTTACAAAGCCTTCCATTTCTTTTAACAGCTGCCCAGTACTCATAATGACTCCTTTCTCAAACCTTGGAGATCTAGCCATTTTTTATGATTAACTTCTTTATGATCTAATAATAAATAAAAAATAAATACCCCCTCAAGCAGCTGCTTGCCACAGAGGTCTGACAGGAGCCTGTCAGTTTATATGCCATAGTAGAAGGTCTGAGAGGATGGCAGGACCTCAGCAGAAAAACGACACAAACAGCCATGCCTTACCCGGGGCTAGAACCCAGGTCCCTTAGATCAGTATCCAAGCATGCTAACCACTCGGCCATGGGACGGCCTTTATGATCTAGCCATTTAATATTCTGTGGAGCAAAAATAAATGCTCCTCATGGGTAAATCAGTTTTCCTGCTTTAGCAACAAGGGCTACTATGCATGTAAAAGTAGAAAAATTTAGTGAAAAATGTATCATTTTAAAAATTGGTTAAATCAATATTCCCAATTTGTTTGGTCACTTACCACTTGGAACCAATCTTAATTGTCTCCTAGTCAGTCATACTTAGCCCTTAATACTGTCATCTAGCCATTCCTATACAGAGCTATCAACTTATTCTGATTTTTGGTTTAAAATCTGAAAATCCGATTTTTAGGGGGGGGGGGGGGTTCAGTTTCACACTAAAGAAAATCTGCCTCCAAACTGTACAGTATTTTTTCCCTTTTCCTAAAAGAGAAATGATCTAGCTGTTTTATTACTGTGCTAAAAGTGCAGCTGTGTCACCACTCCCTAATCTGTGTTTGCTTTTGGGCTCACCTGCGCACCAATCATAGGGAAATCTATGACTCCGGCTGACCATTTCTGGACAGAACACTAGGCAAAGCCTACCCCTAAATTCTTTTACAGAGCTGAAGGTCATAGATTGTTTCTAAATGGATGTTTATTGAATCTATACCCAGTTCTCCCAGCTCTGGCCAACTAAATGTTAATTGGATTACTTAGAATCGGAAACTTCAGAATGAAGGAAATAATACAGATTAGAGAACTTCCCCTGATCTGTTGCGTATGATTGACATTGCAACTTGAATGGGCTCATGCATGTCTATTGTTTATCTGGGTTGGGCTGATGGGTTGATAAGAGATTAAAACTTCTCTTTCACTAGAGTTGAGGCACTTTTAATTATAATTAGTTATGCACTTTATGCTCTTACTATTACTTATTTATCTTCCTATTGCATTTCATTTGCTGTTTGTTAACCAATGTCAGTTTTGTTTCGCCATAGCTTCATAACCCAGCAGCTGATCACAAGAGGTATGTAATGGATTGTTTTACATCCGAACTACATGAAAATGCTGCTCAGAGACTTCAATCGATTATTAATTAATTAACAATATTTATGTATTAATTGCTAGTTATTAAAATTAGCTATTAAGTTAACTTTCATTAATATCAAAAATGTGTGAATGCAGTGACTTGGGTGCGGTAAACCATTGCTTCCCCCCCTCAGTGTGAGCTCCTGTATGCGGTGAGGGGACCACCCTGTGAAGGTTCCACTGGCTCGGATACCTTCACAGGGTCCTGAACACTCTTCCCCATGTTTGATGTGCGTGGATACCTGTGTCCCTGGAAAGGAGGATCCTGGCAGTTGCTTGGGGGGTCCCCGTCTTCTCTCCCCATCTCATGACTGGCAGGGTCCCCTTTGGCCATTTTACCATTGGGGTGGCTGTCCATCGTGGGGCTGGGCATCGAATTCCAGGGCCATTGCTGTATAATGCTTTGGCCTCAGCTTCAGGTAAATGGGAGATCCTGGGTTGGCCCCCTCAGGATCAATCTGCTGGTAGGCTGGTCCTGCTAGGGTCAACCGTGCAGAATGGGAGTAACTTGTCCACCTCCAGGCAATGGTTTGCAAATTTCCCCACATGTTTTCTAATTTTATAGTTTTCTTTCATTTGTGAGAACGAGTTGTTTCTCGCTTTTCTTTATTTTTCCACTTCTTTTGTTAGACCTCAGATGAGTTTCTCTTTTAATTTTCTTTTCCTTTAGTTGGGAGGGCTTGGCTCACTGGCTATGTGGGTATGGTCAACACCACCTAGAGGAGAAGGCCGTACCACTGATTTGTGACGTCAGCTTTACTAGACCGGACTGCCGGCAGAATAGATTGAGAGATAGCTTATCCTTGTTCATAGAACTTCCCATTTAGATTTTGAATATTCACTAATAAATCATTAAAATAATTTGTTTTCATATAATAAAAAAAAAATCCCACTTTTTTCTAATTTTTTTTTAGAGATAACTTTTTTTTTTGCTTTGATTAGTATTGATAAACCATTAATTACCATTTCCGATTATACAGATAGCTTTAAATTATTATTTAGATAATAACACTCTTCAAATGTTCGGAAATTTCAAAACTTTTAACGAATTTTGCAAACGATCGATTAATGTATTGAACAAGTACTAAATTTTCACTCTTAAAGGATTCTAGAAGAGCGAAATATATTTAGAAAAAAAACTACTTGTTACAAAATACCACAGATATCTATTTTTTTCACAAATATGTATGTATATATATATATGAGGTCGAAAACATTATTTAATGAAAACAGTATGTTTCAATATTGCATATTTTAAGAAAAACAACCAACAAATTCCACATTAAAAATACTTTTATTTTCAATATGAGAAAACAAATATATATAGGATACACATTACAATGAAACAAATATTTCATTGTTTACTTTATTTTTAAGAAAATTGTGCAATTAAAACAGGAAAATTCACCAATCATATGGGAGAATTTTTAAGCAATATGAAGGAACTTAATATTGTGCAATACTATTTAAATGGAAAAGGAAAATTTTATGATATTCCCTTCATCCCAGTTGAACTCTTTTTTTTAAAATAGTTTAATAATGAAAGCTATTTTTAAAATGCATCACATTAATAAAAACTGTTTCTAGGACAACTATGACTTTTAAATAAAAAGAAAAATTGCTTTCCCAAACTTTTTCACCCTAATGCATATTAAAACTAATTTCTTCACATAACATAGAAATTTTTATCCTTTTTGCTATCATAATAAACTTTAATAATAGGAAAAAAAATTCTGAAGAAACATGAAAGCAACATCTAAATACATGTGGTCAAAAGGTTTGAACAGATTCAAAATACAACAGAAATATAAAATACAATGAGGGGTCAATGTACAGGTCACATTGAAATATCCATATACACTCAGTAATTATGAAACCTAATTCCATGTTATGTCAATGGAAAGCTAATTTCAAACCTTTGTAACTTTTAAAATGAGCTTTTATGAAAAAAAAATGAAATGAAGATCAATTAAAGATCTCAATCAAATTTATCTAAATCTATGTTCATTAAAAATCAAAGAATTATGAAAACTGGGATATTGGCTGTTTTAAAAATTTGATCTGGGAAGCAATGGCTGTTTTAAAATATTGATCTGGGAAGTAGTTGAAATAAGTTAATCTCAAAACAGTATCCCATATTAAATTTTATTAGCATAGTTTTAAGCAGAAAATGTAACAATTATTTAAATTTTCACCAACTCTGCAGAATGCTCATTACTGTTTAAGATGTTGATATATAATAAAATACCCCTTCAAACAGCTGCTTACAACAGAGGTCTGACATGAGCCTGTAAGTTTATATGCCATAGTAGGTCTGTGAGGATGGCGGAAACCCGGCAGAGAAACAACACGAACAACCATGCCTTACCTAGGGCTCGAACCCAGGTTAGTAACCAAGCGAAGCCTCTTTAAATACTAAATGAATATTATTGGAATATAGAAAATTAAGATAGATTTTTAACTTATATATATTCAGTCATATTTTCCCATGAAACGTTTATTTTAGAAATTACAGAGCTTTGAAATTATCTTTCCATTGACATAACATGGGATTGGTTGGTCATAATTAACAGAGTGTATATGGGGTAGTTTCATGGCAGCAAACACAGACTTTTATAACACAGAATTGAAAATATTTATGATAATATATTTGTACATACATGTAATAAAAAAAGATTTAACTTGCAAAATTTACAGCTATATATATAATTAGTAGAATTGTAGCATCATCAGCAACTCAGATTTAATGACATTGCAAAACTTGAATTAAGTAAAAATAAAGTACTACAAGCAATATATATCAACTATTGAACATTTTACTAACATTGAATAGATAGAATTAGCATCTAAAATTTTCTTATATTTTTATAGAGGTCAAGCTGTTTCAAATGATTCAGTATATTCCAAATGTGCAAATCAAATTGAAGAATTAAAAAAATATCTAGATGTCATTTACATAAAGGTTGATGAAGTGGCAAAAATAAACTACACCAGTAGGTTCTTAATAGGATTCCTTCCCAAAGGCAAGTCGACAAAATAACTTTAAATTTGTATGGGGTCAAAAATATACAGAACAGAAAAAAATGTTTTGCTATTTTGTAAAGAGCATATACTTAACATGCCTGGAAACATATTAAATAAAAACATTATTCTAATCTTGACCTTCTGCAGAGTTTTTTAAATTTAAGTCATTAACTATTATGCATATCTTAACTGCCATATCTGGTGAAGATGCTTTCAAATGCTAAGAGCAACAGGGTATATTTCCTTTATAAACAGATATCCTTACACTAAAATTTTAATATTACTTGAACTCACTATCAGTGTGAAACCAATTATTAACAAAGAACTTGGAAGAAGAAAATATGTATCAGAACCAGTACAAGGTTTCTAATAACATAGTCAATCATCTCCCTCCAAGCAGAAACTGACATCCCCAATGATACAGAAAACCTTATTGATCTGTTGACCAGGCTAGTTCATAGGCATATCAAACACCCATTGGCAATCACTATTAGAAATTTAAAAAATCCTACATTTGCAAGGCAGAAGAAGCCACAAGATATGCATATATATTAAAGAAAATCAAGGAATAAATTAACTTCCTAAATCTCCCATGGCTTTTACAAAAACCAAAGATTGACACTTAAGGTTTCTGCTTATAATATTCTCAATTTAAAGTAAGGAAGGAAAAATAATATTCAGAAAATTCTATTTGCAGTTTAATGAGTTTCAGTTGATCATTTCATCCAGAAACTGGTGGTATATGTTCCAACAGAAAATTATAAATTTCATACCCCACTAAATGCATGTATAACAGAAGCAATGAAATGGATTCGAAAGAAAACCATATACTGTCACATACTGCATCCATACTGAATAGCTGTCCAAACAAAAGCATCCACCCCAAGTATTTGATACATTGATAAAAAAATTTAAAGACAACCAAAAGTATAATTTATCTTCAGGGGTCCGGCCATAAGAGTATAGTGGGAAGTGAAAATGTTGTGGAATTGGCAAAAGATCACTCAAAAGTAACACTAAACACAATATTAAGAAAAAACCTACTGACAAGTGCAGGTAGAGATTCCCTTTGATCATAGATTTAGCCACAAAAGACATGAAATCAATAAAATAAAAATGAAATGAATCTAGTAGACCCTGTACAGTAGCAAAATATAGTTAAAGGAACTGAAAATAGCTATTGCAGCTTGCATGCAATAAAATTTCCACTAAAATATTGCAAAACATTTGACAATAAAGTTAACCAGTTTTTGTGTCTAAAAAACAATGGTTGAAACAATAGCACACCATTCCAAAGGGTTTTCCACCATTGTATTTATTGGGCTATAATTATTTGAAGGTGGGTCTATGATGTTGTGGAGACTTTTCCATTACAGTGTATCATTGCTTTCCAAAAAGCTTCATGCTGATGAAAATGACAACCAGCTATTTTTACCTCCCTCCAAATTTGATATTTCTTAACCTACTTTTTAACATTAGGTACTTTCAGGTACTTGCAGACTAACCAAGTACACGAGCAGATGGACAATCCAAAGACTCGTGTAATAAGAAAAATCAAACAGCATGCTTTATAGAAGATCCATGTTCAATTACTGGCTCAAAGCCTGTGGAAATTGTTTTCCAGATATTAAAGATGAATGAAGATTAATAATTTCTTTATTTAATTATCTTTATTTAACAGTTTAAAATAAATTATCTGCATTGGGTGAAATTAAGACATTGGATTCTGGATTCAATAAAATATTTACTTAAAAATATATTTACTTACAAATTTGATATCAGTGGTTGATATTTTTAACATGATTGAGATTACCAAACATAAATTTTTTAATTATATTAAATCTCATAAGAGTAATTTTTAAGGTGTGAAATTAGACAATCAGCATTTTGACTTTAACACAATATCAAATTGTATAAAAACATGCTGGTTTCTCTTTTAACATCAGATGGTGCAAAGTGGAGTTCACACACCTATGTAAGCAAAAGAAATATTGAGAATATGTACAAAAAAAAACCTGTGATGAATGATAAACACTAAAACAAAAGTCCAAACACCAAGAATAGTTATCATACACGAAAGAAATTTATTCAGAACTGAAAACTATTTTTCCTTTGAAAGAAAAAAATATAATTTTGTTCAAACTAATTCTACAATCAGTGTATTTTTAAGATTTCAATCAAAATCCATGGTTGAAGATATTAATTCCCCCAAGGAGTGCAGCTATAGTTATTCTACCAGTAAGCTAGTTTTTCTCAATATTTCTAGCCCTTCATTTATCATATAGAGTTCAGCTTTAAAGATAATGCTAACCATTTAATAGCATTCCACTGCTAGTACTAACCATAAAGTGCTATTGGTAATGCCATTAAAAGGTGATAATATAAAATAGAATGCGAAAAATCACACTGAACTGAAAATAATTTGAAACAAACTCTTATGAATGAATGCTTAAGCGTTTCAAATATTCCAGTCCAGGAATTGAGCCTGAAAACAACTCCAGTAATAAGTATATTATTTCAGACAATTTCGTCTTACTGCGATTTTCAGTACATTAGGTATAAATTTGTTTACATAGACAGCAACTGTCATATTAATGCTGAAAGGTATTAGGAATTGATTGGTCAGGAAGTTTACTGTTGTCAACAGTTTCTACAATAAACTTTTACCATTACATATCAGTAAAATCAAAAAACCTCAAATTTTTGTGATAATTTTTGGATTTCTTCAGTTGTAAAATCCAAACCAGTGGTCAGTACAGAGGATAAACTTTGAAGTTAACTAGAAAACAATATTGTATGCATTTGTGGTGTTTAACATATTTATATTCACATAATAGATGAAATGACAGATATCCCCTCAAATATTCTCTAATATGATTATAGAATACATTTGTAACAAAATTAAAACAAAATCTGCAATCACATGCAATAAAGATATGACAGTAGACTGTTATACCTTTATTATAATATACCTGACTTATCTCATTTTACAATGAGAGTGATTGGAAATATATGCACTTTTAATTACTCCTTTGAAAGTAAAAAAATTCTTTAACTTTACTATTAAATCCTTTTTCAAAATATCCTTTCATTTATTAATTCATATGTACGCTAGATGTAGCCCACCCATTCTTTAATATCCACTATAACTTGACCTGATTTCAGAGATACAATTATGCAGATTAATTTAATGCTGAAAGTTATTAGGAATTGATTGGTCAGGAAGTTTACTGTAGTCGACAGTTTCTACAATGAACTTTTACCATTACCTGTCCTGCTTTTATTAAATAGCTGATGTGTGAGGTAGGCAAAACTTCATCAGGAAAATAATACATGTTCACAAAGCCATCTCTAGGCTTTGAACATGGGTCCAATTTGTATCCAAGTATACTAGTAATAACACCAAAATAATTTCTAATACTTATGCAGAGATTTTATATTTAAAAGTAGGTTTTCCCATGATCTTGCCTTTGGCTTACATATGTATTTCAAGTTTAACAGTATTATCGTATTAACTTATACGAGATATATTTGAACTCTATGGATATATAAATATAGTGATATAACATTTGACCCTGAAACTATCCCAACAAAAGTACCAATTTCTTAACTTACTACTGTAATCTATTAAACAAAAAGTCTGGTCACTGTGAAATATTCTTTTCTATTTAAGCATTTTAGCATATGTACATTCGACATTTTTTATTCCAGCATATTAGGTTTCTTACTTAATAAAAATAACGTCAAATTAATCCATAACAGATCAATGATATTATATATGTATATTATATAAACGTAACATACAATAGTTAAAACGATAATTTTTACTTTAGAAGTTCATAAGTATGACAACAGATATTAATACAGAATAAAGTTCTTCTTACCTTGGATGCTTTCGTTGGACAGAAGTTTTGCCTTGGTATTGAACGAATCCATTTCTGTCGCAAATCGATATCTTCTGGAAATTTAAAAACTGAGAATATTTGTTCCCCATCGTAATTGTTCCTGCACTGAGGAACGCAGCAGCGCGATGGCATTTCGCTAAAAAAAAATCAATGAACGTAATAACAAACCACACTAAATCATACGTTTTGCCGAACTAGCTAAACACTAACAAAGGCAAGATGGAGGCGACGCTACTAGCCAGGGTCGTCTAAAATTGATGTCATCAGAATCGCTTCACCAAGTGGTAGGGCCTTCTCCTCTAGGTGGTGTTGGTATGGTGCCCGTGCAGCCCTGGCGTCTGATTGGGTGTCCCCTGGTTGGACTCTGTGGTTGGTGGGAACAATGAGTCCCAAAAATGAAAATTTATTGGTGAATGCCACTGAAGCACGAGCCCCTGTCTTCTGTGTCTTCCTTGTCATCATCTTCGCCATTGTCTTTGTGTGTTTCTCCATACTCAAGGTTCCTGGTCATCCACTCTATTGGTGATCAGGTGATTGGGGACATGTCCCCTTCTTTTATTAACAAAGGTTTGAAAGGTCTTTCAGGAGAACCGAAATTTGTCAAGTGCCTAAGATCTGGTGACTTGCAGGTGGAAACTGCTTTGCTTGAAACATTCAAAGCTACTCTTGGAAGTCACAGCGATTGGTGGGGTGGCAGATTGGTAGAGCTTAAGTGGTGAAGGGGCTGGACCCCCCCCCCCCCCCCCACATACACACACCACCACCATCATCAGGCCCTCCGTGTTTGCATTGGGACCTTCCGCACTTCACCGGTTCAGAGTCTTAATATTCAGACCGATGAGACTTCGTTATTTCTTCACTGTCAGCAGTTGTCCCTGCAGTATTCTGCAAAATTGCGATCCCTACCAGGCCATCCCATTTGGGACTGTTAAATCCATTTGGACCATAAAACCAAAGTGGGAAATACTATACACTAATCGGCCAATTGACATTCATCCTTTTGGTTTGCAAGTCCGAGGCTATCTCAGAGACATCAACACCAGTCTCGATAGCGTCGCAGAGTTGAGCCACTCCCACTGTGATTTGCTGTTTCCCTTTCCTGTGATTTGCTGTTTCCCTTTCTTGTGACTTTTCCCTGTACAGGATGGGGAAGGCCTTTACACCCGACTGTGTGTATCAGCAACTCTTTGCCAGCCATTGTGCTGAGCACCCAGACTTCTTGCCTGTCTTCACAGATGGCTCAAATTCCGGCACATCATTGGGATCAGCCATTGTCCGATGGAACACTGCTGTGGATGTTGCACAACTCTGCAGTGAAGATGCTGTTGTTGAACACTGCACAACTCTGCAGTGAAGATGCTGCTGTCAAACACTGCGCAACTCTGCAGTGGAGATGGAACACTGCAGTGGGATCTGGTCTGCAATGATTACAGACCAGATCCCACAGCAGATCTTCACTGCAGAGTTGTATGCTATCAGCCTTGCCTTGGACCACATAGCAACTAAGCATCATCATCAGTGTAACCTCTACACTGACTCATTTAGTTTGTTACAGGCTTTGATCTCGGTGAGGCATCGGCCACACCCTGTTCTCTCCTAGATCTGCCAGCAGCTCCATCGTCTGGCAGCCACCACCATCATTCTCTACTGTTGGGTGCCCGGTCACATTGGAATCAGGGGCAGTGACTTGGCAGATGCTACTGCCAAGTTAGCCATGCCCCTATCCGACTCTCCGCTGGCAGTTCCATACGTGGACTTCTGGCACTGTTTTTCTATCGAGCTCTCGATACAGTGGCAGAGATCTTGGTCTGAACAGGTTGGTAACAAGCTATTCAAGATCAAGCCCATTATCAAACCATGGCAGTTTTTGCAGGAATCGCAAGGAGGAAGTTGTACTTGCTCGGCTCCGCTTAGGTCATTCTTTCATCATTCCGCTTAGGTCATTCAAAAACAATGCCAATATAGCCTATATTACACATTCTTTTCTTCTTCAGACAGACGATGAACCTAAGTGCGAGTTTTGTGACACCATTTTAACCATTAAGCATATTTTAATCATGTCCAGTTTTTAACCTTGAATGGCACTTTTGTTTTAACTTTCGTGATTTTGCATCCGAGCCCCTTACACTAGGACATCTTTTATCTGATGCCTCTATTTTAACTCCTGTCTTTGATTTTTTACATTTTTCTGGTTATTTTACTCGTTTATGGTATTTGCATATTGTATTCTAGGTTTTATTCTTGTTTCTGATTTTAAATGGGTCTTGTATTCCCATTGTTGATTTATACACTTGTTGGTTGTACTGTTTTATTTCTGTGTCGTTCTTTCCCGTTTTTGTGTTTATTTTAACTTTGGTTGTGGGTTGGAAGTCTTTTATCTGTTTATGTACTTTTGTTTGGCCAATATAGCCCTAACTGCTCTTGCAGCATAAAACCCCAAACAATCAAACCATTGCTTCCCGTGCTGCATGACAAGCAGCTTGTCATGCAGCAATCAAGCACTTTAAAAAAAAAGTCACAATAACGTTTATTCCCGATGTATTGTAATGCTAACTTTTGAAATATATTGGTTGATCTATTATTGATCATAGGATGATGCCTACATATTAAATATTAATTATGGATGATTAAGTTAATTTTGGTTAATATCAAAAACTTTTCCTAGTTCTCCTGGTTGGCTGTTGCGAGTTTGCACTGGGTGAACATTGGTGGTGCCTGGCAGTTGGATGGCACTGCACTTTTCTTAAGGTCCTTGGGGAGCCACCTATTGTTTTTTAACCTGCACACCTTGTTTTTGATACAATTGGTGGAGTCAACATTTAGACTGGTACAGTGGGAACTATTTATGAAGTCCAAAACTTTGGCATCGTAGTCATTTTTGTCCATTATGACAAACTGGCATGTTTTGTAGGCTAAAGTAATAACAATGTCAGGGGTGTTTCGAATGTTTTTTAAGGCCTGAAAATAGTCATATGATAAATTTCTTTCTGAGTAGGGTGGAGACTTGTGTCGGGAGTTCATGGATTGGAAGACTTTGTCTTATAACATTAATTTCATGTTCTTCCAGATGTCCACATGCATTGTTAATAATGTTTTCAATTTCAGTGATGATTTCTTTTTTGTCCAATTTTCTATGGAATGGTCTAAATTCAGGGCCATGTTCCAGAGCAGCGAGTTCATTAGAGGGGAAATTTTTGTTGGACAGATTGATGGCAGGTAGTCTCTGATGGTACTGATCAACATTCCTCATATAACGATATGCTCAGTTAATATGTTTTAGATATTATTAGTTTTTGTGGTTTTCTTTTTATTTGTGAAGCAAAATTCTATGCTTAGGAATAAGTGTTTTATGATTATATTCTTTATTCAACGTATTCTCATACAGCCTCTTCACTGCTAGTAATACAATTATTTAGGTTATTATTTGTAGAACTTTCCAAGAAGTTTAATATTCTTTCTAATGTGATATTGAAATGGGTTTTTCATTAGTTTAAATCGCATATTTAGTGTGTGTGTAGGGGGGGGGGGTATGGAAGTAATTTTAAGAAATTTGGTATAATTCTGGAAGAATTAAATTTTTTCATTGCCACTAGGAGTCTGGAAGCCGAGCATTTCATCAAGACATAACACATTATTGCATTGTGTAGAAAAAATGGCGCCTGAGACAGTAAACTGCAGAACTGTAATGCTCCAACTTCCTCCAATTATTCATTCTTCCAAATCATATTTTTCATTGAGCAAGGTTGGCAGCTCTTCCTATACAAGCTAGATAACACAGAAGCATTATATGACATGGCAAATCATGACATCCAAAAACTCCAAATTTGGTTGCAGAGCAATAACTTAGTCTCAACAGAAATAAAACAGCATACATAGAATTTTCGTTGTAAACCAGAGAAAAATTAAATGATAGTAAATTAATAATAGCTTATCATATCAATTGCACAGATCTCAGAAAATACAAATGCGAAAAAATGAAAAATTGTAAAATATATAAAATACCTAGAAGTTATGATTGAGGAGGCTCTCAATTGAAATAACCATATAGATCTAATATTTTGCAAAATTAATAATATTGTATCAAAATTATATGCTTTGAGATCAATATTAGATATTCCAAACAAGAGATGTTTTTATTATTATTGTATACATCCATATATAATATATGCAATTAGAATATGGGGTGGATCTCCAAAGGATGTACTGCATAGATTAATTGTATTACAAAAATTATCACTAAGAATACTGATGAATGCCTCAAGAACATCCAGCTCCCTACCCATCTTCAATACTCTATGATTACTGACTGTTAAAAAACAGTATATATTCAATATAAGAGATGTCCATAAAAATATTGATGCATTTTCAATCCAAAACTTTATAATGAACTTCCTTACGAACTGAAAAGGATCCATTGTCTGCACACTTTTAAAAGGAAACTTAATGATTGGACAATGATCTTCAAATGATATGTATCATATTCACAATGAAGTTGCCAAAATTGTATTTTATATAATGTTTAAATGATTTTATATATATATATACAGCACACAAGTCTTACTTATGTTAGATATGTGTTTTGTATTCTGATTATGTAACTTTATACAATTATCAATAAAGTATTATTATTATTATTAAAAAGCATTATTATTATTAATTAGTCCTTAATAATGTGCTACTATATATTTAATGCATACATGATTATACTGTACCACAATTAAACTATTTCTGAGGAAGCCTTAAATACATTTCAACTGATTACTATTCATTGCTCCATATGCAATGTTTTCAGCCTTGTTATCTAATATATTCTATACTTAAAGATACTTTTAAGGTGAAAAAGTTGCAAAGTAACTATTAGATATTAAGAGTTATATATTAGCATTATGTCAAATAGTTTAACTGTGGTATAGCATAATCGTGTATGCATTAAATATATTTTAACAAATTCTGTGGTTTGAATTTAGTTTTTAAATATGCTACTACTGTGCCTTGGTGTAATGGTATTGTGTTAGTCCATAGGAAAATTGGTATTGTCATAGCCATTTTTCTCATTAACTGCTAGCTTTGTGAATCTGAACACTAATGTAAAGCAAAGTATATGTATGTCAATCAAAAATAGGCAAGTGTGAAAAAAACTGACACCATCCCTCTCCTAGACTAAAGGCATCTTGTACCAATTAGGGGTGGGGGGGGGGGGGCTCAGTCAGTAGCTTGCCAGACTCGTAATCTGTAGTTCCCAGTTCGAATCCTAACTGGGTCAGCGTTGAGATTTATCTCTGCAAAACTCCGCCCTCCTCCCGGTCGGTAGGAGACACCTGTGGGCTTGGAAAGGCCACCGTCCATCAGATGGGACGTTAAGCTGTGGTCCCATGTGTAACCTGTGCACATTAAAGAACACTCTTGATGGGAGGCTACCATCTGTCTCTCAACAGCTGTTCCAGTGGGTCCCCTCCCCCAACCTTCTCTGAGCCTTCAGGGTCTTTGTGACTTGCCCATGGTGTGCAAAAAAAGTGGCACTCAGAGGTGAAGCAGACAACCAAACACAAGCTGTACCAATTAGACTAAAAAAGGTGACATTTCCTTGCTTCCTAAGTAAGGCTTTAAAGCAAATGGTGGTAGGCTTTCTCTTCCAGGCAATTCACATAGTTGGGGTGCCACCATATGCTTTTTGAACAGTGTTTTTAACTTATCTGTTATATACCATCTCACTGGTTAATATTCTTGTTGGATTGTATTGTTTTACATTGGAGTGGCACTTTATTGTACATAGTGAGGCTAAATGGTCAGGTCATGACTCTGAGAAGGGGACCAACTACAGCGATAAACCTAATAACAATAACCTAAATAACAGCGATAATAACTAAATAACAGCAATAACCTAAATAGCGATAAACCTAAATGGCCAAGTCAAGAGCTCAAAGAAGGGGACCAACTACAAAGATAAACCTAAATGGCCAGGTCAAGAGCTAAAGAAGGGTACCAACTACAGCAATTAAGAGATAGGTGGAAGCCCCCTGTCAAGGCCATCCAGCATGCTCTTTAACATGCACAGGATATGCATTTAACATACACATATATATACAGGGTGAATCTGAAAAAGTGGGCAAAACTTTACGGGGTGGTAGAACGCAGCTATACGAGCAATATTCGTCATAGAATGTATGGTCGGAACGCAAGCAGTGAGAAGTTAAAAGGTAGTTTTCCACTGTCACATTTAAAGAATGAACACAAGAAGGAGAGGAGATACTTCAGAAAACATTTTATTAACAGGAATGTAATTGAGGTACATGCTCAAAGAAATTGCTCAAAAGAGCATATCCGCCATTTCGTGGTTAGTATAACCACCCATCCTCTCGGCAATCCACGGTAGAAATGCCGTTGGGTGCGAGGACCGACCCTTTTATACCATTTCCAACGCCACCTAGCGGCTCGCCGTTTGCGTTCCGCCCATACTTTCTATGACGAATATTACTCATATAGCTGCATTCTACCACCCCGTAAAGTTTTGCCCACTTTTTCAGATTCACCCTGTATATACAGGGACATGACTTTATGTCCCATCTGATAGACAGTGACCTAGCCAAGTCCATTAGTACCCCATTTCTGACTGAGAGCAGACTTTTATGGAGTTTACTGGCAGAGTTTTATTGGAATAAATCTCAAATTAAAGTGGAGCTTGAACCTGGAAACTGCAGCTTACAAGCCTGGTATGCTACCAACTGAGTCAACCCTTATCCATAATATTCTTGTAGCAGACTATTGAATAGTTAATATGGTGTCTAAGTATGAATTTTTTTGCTTCAATGTAGGTATTATTTAGTTCTCAAGGTAGTAAAATTGATAGCAACAACAATAAATTAGTTTGTTAAATTTGCTAAATGCATCTATTATCAAAGTCTGTGCAATTAAATTCCATATTAATAATTTGAGCTTTAGCATTATGGAACATAGGTTAAGCCCTATTGCTCTGAATTATGATTATTATGTAATATTAGCTTTAGATATTGTCTGAAAAATAAAGAAATATTTTTTCTACTGGATAGAAACAATTTTAAATAAGTTTGTTTGAAAGTATTATTATTATTATCATGTTTTTCAAAAATGCACGAGATGTGCGATGCCAAATTCATATGTGTGAATCTAACAAAATTCAAAATTATTTGTAACTTCATAAATATTCTTTATGCATCCATTTAATACTCTGATAGGTAAGATTTAGGATTGTTTTTTCCTTTTCAATAGCCAGCAAGTGAAGAGGATATAACTTTAGTGAAAAATACAACACATCAGTTTATGATTTCTCTATGTTGCTCGTACAAGAATGGAGTAATATTTCGGGATCCAACATTGGGAACATCAGGAAGGTAAATATTCATTTAAAATAATATGTAGTCTGTGATTCATTTAGTAAGTAAAGAAAACATAGTTTGAAAATTATAACTTTTACCAAAGTGTCACCCTAACTGATATAGTGGAAGAGAAGTAACTATTGTGTCAGCAAGTTTGTCCTTATGTGAATAATCCTTTAATAACTAGTACTTCTTAGGTTAGTCCTGTGTGTAGTCTCAAGAAGAACAACAAAGAGGGAAAATTAGTATGTTTTCAAAATTATGTATGAGTTGATTAATTGATTGAGTATTTGATTCTATTCAATCTTTCAGTATTTCCCTCTGTTAGAAGTAATATTTTTTCCACAATTTTTCTATTTCAGCATAATTTTTGTATGTCTTTACCACCATATAAATAGTACTAGCTGTTATGTTTATACTTTAGTACCTTTTCAACAGTGTTTTATTGTTGTTTGATTAAATATAAACTTTTGCACTATGAATATTAATCTCTTATTCTTCTTGAATGGTTGTCTTTATCATTTTGATTTTCGGTATAGAGATTATTCTGCAAAAGTATGTCCCAAGTTCAAGAATTAAACAGATATATCAATATTGAAAGAAATGAGATGAGGTCATCAACTATTGTGTATGATTTTATACAGATGCAACAGAGAACAATTCCATTTTGCAGGATGATAATGATCATCCCTACAGAGCTCAACTTTTCAATCAATACCTGGAAGTGAACACTTTCAGCAATATGGAGTGGCCAATATGTTCTGATTTCAGTTCCATAGAGCATATTTAGAATGCTCTAGGAAAGCATATTGCATCCTTTGATTTTCCTCTCCAGAACAACCATGAGCTGCAAGTGGTTCTTATACCTGAATGGTACCTCATACCTACTTTACTTTTGGACACCATACATAGTATTAAGCACTGATGTGAGACTTATATTTCTGTGAGAGGTGATCACACACCTTATAGTTCTCAATTTGTGTCCCAACTAAGATGTTGTATTTGACAATGTAACATTTTCAGGAATAGGATGATGGAATTTTTGTTACACTTTCAATATTAATCAAAATGTCTGTAGGCACTTCCTCACCAACATCTTACAAATTGGTTGAACAATGTTTGTTTTACAACTTTTTTTTTATAAATTCCCTTTAAATGCAAACAGTGTATTTTAATGTTCTGATTTCACTGTGTAACATTTTCAGGAATAGGATGATGGAATTTTTGTTACACTTTCAATATTAATCAAAATGTCTGTAGACACTTCCTCACCAACATCTTACAAATTGGTTGAACAATGTTTGTTTTACAACTTTTTTTCCTATAAATTCCCTTTAAATTGCAAAGCAGTGTATTTTAATGTTCTGATTTCACTGTCAGAATTCACTTAAAAATGGCATGGACATTCAAATGATCAAAATCAAACAAAAATGTAAATTTTTTTCACTCACTTCAAACTCTTTCATGTTCCATTGTACTATTATTTTTATGGTGACACTTGGCTTCACTTTGATGGAAAAACTTTGATGATGAAAGAGCAATAATATTCTAACAGCACTCAGTGTAAACAATAAAAAATGGCGTAGGTTAGAGTTTTTTTTATTAATTACTCCTGTTGAAAGTTGAATTCTTCAAAGCAAAGAGGCTCCATGTAGGAATTTGATATTATAGATTTTATTGAGAAATCATTTTTGCATGATGGAAGTAGTAGAATGATTTTTGATGTGTTTGTATGTATATATATATACACCAATCAGCCAAAACATTAAAACCACCTACCTAATATGATGTAGGACCTCCTCTCGCCACCAAAAGAGCTCTTACCCAATAAGGCATAGATTCAATGAGATGTTGGTAGGTGTCACGATATTTGGTACCATGACTGCAACAGAAGATCCTGCAGTTCCCATAAATTACGTGGTTGGGTTGATGCTGCTCATACCCATTTCTCCAACTCAAACCACAAATGCTCAATAGGATTCATGTCTGCTGAATTTGGGGGCCATGGCAATAAATGGAATTCCTCATCATGTTCTAGGAACCATTCCTGTACTTTCTATGCAGTGTGAGATGGGGGATTGTTTTGTTGAAAGACACCATCTCCACCAAGGAATGGAGTCGCCATAAAGGGGTGTACTTGGTCAGTCATGATGTTCAGGTAGGTGACAGCTGTCAGAGTTTGCTCTACAGGGATAATTGGTCCAAGTGTTCCCCAAGAAAATATTGCCCAGACCATCACACTCCCTCCAACTGCCTGGATCCATCCCACAGTGCATCCAGGTTAGAGGCTTCCATGGGTAAATGTCACACACGAGCTCGTTCATCCATGTGGTGAAACAGAAAATGGGATTCGTCTGGCCATGCAACCCTCTGCGTGACCAGCCTACGCCTTGTCAATGACTCAAAATGCCACCTGTTTCAGACCGTCTTTGTTGGGTACTAACTACTGCATAGCATGAGCAGCCTACCAGTGTCGCTGTTTTGGAGATGCTCTTAGCAAGGTGTCTTGCCATAACAATCTGGCCTTTGTCGAAATCAGATAAATTCTTTGATTTTCTCATGTTGAGACGAAATGAAATACTGTCTGTGAGAGCTCCGACCCAGGTATTATACACTGAAGTGCCATTGAATTATAGATTGGAGACGTTATCCAAATTCAGTACCACAAGTCCTTCATTTGTGTGCATGCATGGCTGAAACTCTGGTCATATATAGGTGTCAGCTTTGGTTTCCCCAAGCATTCGTCATGAGAAGTGTAATGGGAAAGGTGCAGGATTTAGATACATTTGACAGAGGGCAGATCATAGGTGCCCAACGGATGGGACACTCGATCTCCAAAATTGTCAGTGAACTTGGATTTTCTCATACGACAGTTTCAAGAGTGTTCCTGGAATATGAAAATTCCGGCAAAAAAGCAAACGCTCATACAAACTGCAAAGGACAACCATCCCTGAATGATCGTGGACTTCGCTGTCTTACCCACATCATATGGACTGATAGGGCCAGACATTATCTGAAATCACCTCCCATCTGAACATGGATTCTAGCTAGTCAGTGCACGGACCGTGCAAAGCTCACTTCATCGTCTCAGCTTTGGGAGCCACCAACCTACAAGAGTCCCACTTCTAATGGCACGACACCAGGCTGAATGCCTTTCCTGGGCTAAAGAACATCAAAAATTGGCAACGGATAGCCTGGAGTGAGGAATCCTAATTTAAACTTCATCATGCCAATGGGAGACTGAGGATATGGTGCCAACCCCATGAAGCCATGGATTCTGCATGTCAGGTCGTAACAATACCAGCTGGTTGTGGCTCAGTGATGGCCTGGGGTGTTTTCAGTTGGATGTCTGTGAGACCTTTGGTACGTGTACTGACAACTCTCAATGCATCCCAGTATGTAGAACTCATGGCTGACCATTTACACCCATTTATAGCCATCATGCATCTCAATGGAGATATCATTACCAGCAAGACAACTGTTCATCTCACAGGTCCATGTTGGCTACTGCATGGCTGCAGGAGCATTCTACTGACTTTGAAATAATGAATGGCCACCCAGAAGCCCAGATTTAAATCCCTTCAAAAGTCTTTGGAATACCATCGAACAGAGTGTTCAGGCCTGTGTCCCATCAGTGACGACCTTGAGAGAATTGTGGACAGCTCTGGAGGATGCATGGGTCGCCATACCTGTGGAACATTTACCCAAGCTTGTGGAGTCCTTGCCTCATCGTGTGGCTGCCGTTATCAGGACCAGAGGGGGTCCAACATGTTACTAGGTTGCTATTCCTAATTCACTGTCACTTCAGTGTATATATATATCATTCATGACCTTGGCATGTGACACTGATTGGCTGCACACACATACACATTAAAAAACATGCTGGATGGCCTTGACGGGAGGCTACCATCTGTCTCCCAACAGCTGTTCCAGTGGGTCCCCTCCCCCAACCTTCTCTGAGCCTTCGGAGTCCTTGTGACCTGGCCATTTAGCCCATGGTAGCAAAAAAGTGCCGCTCAGAGGTAAAACAACCCAACCCAAGCTGCACACACATATATCTTTGCATAATGTAGGAGTGGTTTTAATGTATTGGCTGATTGGTGTATATATAATGTTGTTTTCAAAAATATATAGTGTCATGATTTCAGGTTTACAAATAAACTCATCATCGTTATTACAATGTTAAAATGATGAATCATTGTATAAAGATATATGACAAATTCAGTAATGTTTGGCACCATGAGTTTGTGGTGTGACTAAATAGCACTGACATTCAAAGCATTGTAAATTAGTTCTATTATGAAATTGATTTAAAACAAACAGTTTAGTTACTTTGTTTAATGCATAAAATTAATAAGCTGTTATGTTACATAAAATATATATTCATACTTTTACAGAAATCAAAATCATATAATTACCAATCTTCTACAATCATTCCAAAGTCCTTATGCAAACACTCATATGGCAGAATTTGTTGTCATGGTGTTAAAGACATGCCCTGATCAACTGAAATTTTATTTGCCTACTTTAAATGAATTTCTTATTCCAAGATTATCACTTTCCTGGCTGCAGACTATTGATCTGTTGAAAAAGGTATTTTTTATTCTTTTTTTTTGTTTACGTTTCATATTAAATCATTATTTTTGTTTAAATGTGTCATGTTAATTTTTTAAAATAATTATTGCATTAATATTATTTTAAGGGTTTTAAAATATAGTTTTGAAGAATAATGTATTTGATTTTTTAAATATCTGAGTTCTCTCTGATATGTATACAATATCTACCAAAATTTTTCAGATCTTTGCAAATTATGTATTATTGGTAAGTAATATTAGTAATTTATGTATATTAGAATATACACAAATGTTTTGGTCCAGCAAAAAATAAGCAACTGATGAAAATTTGTAGAAATTGTTTATATATATATATGTTGAGGATAATATAACATCATCTACCTCCATTTTTATTTTCTTATAATTGTAGCAGAAAATTTTTAGTCATTCTTGTTTACATTAGATCTTTTAATACTCAGAAAAGCACAACATGCTGTCCATAAAGATTGATTCTAGAACTGCTGTAAACAAATGCTGCTGTCCTTTAAGCTCTAAAGGAACTGTAATCTGCATTTTATGATGTACAACTATAGTTTATGAAGCAGTAGATTAACCTTTTATGCTAATTTTTAATATGTATTTGGATATACAAATATATTAGAAAATTAAGATAGCCCAGGGATCACATAACTATGACACATGCCTCCTTTACATATCAGTGCTTTGCATTGCAGTTAAGAGGGGCATTCTAAGAGTTCTCAATGTGCATCTGCAAAACTAAAACCATTGCACTTACCTCAACAAAACTTTTACTGTCCTTCAACATAATCCCCTCCAGCATATATGCAAAGTTGCAGACATCTACACCACTTCTGGAATGCTTGGTGGTACTCATTGTTACGGAATACCCCATAACTCTGAATAAATGCATTTTGCAAGGTCTTGAACCCTAAAAAAAAAAGGCTTTCCAGCAAGTTCTTTTTTTAACTTTTAGAAGCAGCCAAAAATTGTGTGATGCAAGATCAGGTGAATATGCAGAATAGGATAGCTGTTTGATTTTTTCCTGCTTCAAATGGGCCGTAACCCCTGGCATGCCCATTGTTGGTGCTTCTCCTTCATCTCCTTAACCATTTTGGGCAAAACAATGTTTGTGTATTATTAGCCATTTATCATTTTTTTTTCAATTAAGGTGTCCATGGTTACCTTTCCTTGGAATTGAAAAAAATAGTGAAAAGCCTTTTCCTTGTGCAAAAGTCTTGTTGAAGGATATGGGGACTTGGTCTATCTTCTGCAACCCAAACATAGTTGTCGATCTTTCTGGGAGTTGTTTAGTAATAAATCCACATATCATCACTTGTGACAATGTCTGTTAACCATTTGAGGCCACTATGTTCAAACATTGCCAGCTTCTCCTTGCTCGAGTCAACTCCGAGTTGTCCCTTTTTTTGTCAGTTTGTGGGGTACCTATTTGGCACAGATCTTGCAGAACTTTAAATTTGGTGAATAATTGCTTCCGCATTGCCAATTGATACACTGATGTTTAACTTATTACCTGAATGGTGATGTGGGGGTTTTCCCTTAATAAGTTCATGAACAACAGTGATGGTTCTCTTGTTCAAGGCCTCCTTCAGTCTTCATGCACAAGGGAGATTTTCAAAGCTCTGCCATCCTTCTCTGAATTTGTATATTCATCCCATAACAGTGCTATGGGAACATGCACAATCCCCATATACTTGTGATAAATCAGCATGGATTTTTTTTTCATGTCATCCCTAAGGTGCAAATGTATAATTTTTCTCTTGTCTTTAGTAGGCTCCATAGCAACAATGCACATATTTCACAGACACGTCAATAACCTTTTGAATGCCCTCCTCCATATGGTAATGAATGCAGTTTATAATTTTTCAGCCAGATAGTGTAATTGATAACATTGTTTTGCA
The DNA here is from genome assembly GCA_038380435.1 of Ryuthela nishihirai. Lineage (NCBI taxonomy): Eukaryota > Metazoa > Arthropoda > Arachnida > Araneae > Heptathelidae > Ryuthela > Ryuthela nishihirai. The sequence continues at coordinate 116,297,618 of JAWZYU010000001.1, forward strand.
AAGGATGTTTAAGAAATTAAAATAATATAGAGTATTCAGCATTTTTAATAACTGTCAAAATCAGTTCAGTACGTTTTTTTTTAAGTTTCTGCACTTTAAAAGTTTTTTTTTTACTTTGAAACCTAGTTTTTTTCCAGTATACGTGGTATTTTATAAGTCCTTATGCATAGGCATGGGTGTCCCATATATTCATATGCAAGCCATAAGTAAAAATAAATATCATATGGTCTTCTTTGTTGCTTCAGATGAGTTGACACTTTGATTAATGACAGAGTAATGATGCATCATTTCACACTCAAGGAGAAAGTGGAATAGGTACTTATTCATGTTGCTGGAAAAAGATCAGCAGGAAGCATTTCAGGAATTTCACAGGTTACATCCAGACAAGCCAAAGCTGCATCACATGTCCATCAGTAGTATTCTGAAGAGACTGAAGAAGACTAGTTTGGTGATAGATAAACCTAGACCAGGTTGTCTAATTAATACCACAGATAAAGATCACACTGTGGATGTTCTTGGTAAAGTTTAAATTAGCCCTCATTGGTCTGTAGGAAAAATTGCATAGGATATGGGAATTAAAAATATTATCTGTATCCAGAATCTGGGATCATTTTCTACATGTGCATCTGAGAAGAAAGAGGTTCCATGCATACAAAATGCAAATAGTAGAGGGATTGCATGGGGATGACATGGACTGTAGAGAGTGGTTCTGATTGGATACTAGAAAAACTTCAGGAAAAACCATCTTTCTTGGCTGACATAATCTTCAGTGATGAAGTGTACTTTCACTTAAATGAGTATCATAATTGTCATTACTGGACTGCGACACACTGCACTGGGTTGAAGATGCACATGTAGAAAATGATTCCAGGGTATCTGTTTGGTGTGCAATTTATGGTGACAGCATCATACGACCTTACTTTTATATTGACACACTCATCAGCTACTCTTATTTGAAAAACTTTAAATATCATTTTGGTACCTTACATAAAGGACATACCCTTAGCTGTTACTGTAGTGTTTTCTTTTACAGTGGTTTCCATAAATTAAGGAAAATCCCTATATTAAGTCAATGGGAAGCTAATGTCAAAGCTCTATAACTTCTAAAATAAGTTTTTTTGTTTCGAAAAATGTAATTGCAGATGCAGATCTCAATCAAATAAATCAATATCTCGATTTTCAACAATATTCGTTCAGTATTTAACGAGTTATGGAAGTTTGAATATTTAACGATAACAATGTCAGCCACAAAAATTAACTTCAGAAGTTAATTAAAACTTAATAATAAGTATTGGATCAAAGTGTTTAATAAAATAAGTTCGTATTTTAGATCTTTGTGTAAAGAATTCTTTCACTATTTTTCAGTTTTGTATAAGTTTCTTAAGACTGGCATTGCTGTTGTTGAGTATTCAAACTTCCATAACTCATTAAATGCTGAATGAATAGTGTTGAAAATCAAAATATTGATTTATTTTATTGAGATCTTTATCTGCAATCACAGTTTTGAAAACAAAAAAACAAACAAACTTATTTTAGAAGTTATAGAGCTTTGACGTTAACTTCCCATTGACTTAACATAGAGATTTTCCTTAATTTATGAAAACCAGTGTAGTAGGATGGGGCACTGCTTCACTATGCCCTAACTGTTCGAACTTGTTGGATGAAACACTACTTCACAAATGGATATGCTGGTGTGGGTTAGTGGAATGGCCACCTTGAAGTCCAGATTTGAATCTCCTGGAGTTTTTCTATGGGGGCTACTTTAAATCTTATGTAAAAAACACCCTTGAACATTGGATGAATTAAAGGAGACTATCTGCAGTGAATGTTGCAAGATAACACTCATTCTCTGTAGCATGTATCAGTCACTGGGAGACAGTATTTCCATGGGCAAGCAACACAAGGGTACTCAGTTTGAGCATTGATATTTTAGTATGGATTCGGTACAGTTGAATATTTTTACTTTGCCTATGTATAACTAAGTTATTGGACACTTGTATATGTGAAGTATTTTTTCACTGGCTATTTTTATATATATATATATTTAATTTTAATAACTGAAATATAATGTAGGTGTCTGAAAATAGTACATGGGTTTTAAGTTTGCTTCTTTTATATTATAAGAAATATTTCTGTAAAACTTAAATATGGGCTCCATTATTGTATGGTGCATGTTGAACCTGTATTCTCTTTTGCTTCCATATATGTTTCTACACATATTGGATCAAAAATGTTTAAAATATTTTTGTGCTTTCAAAATTAATAAACTGTGATATGTACTAAAACATTGATATTTAAAATAACTTAAAGTTCTTACTGAGCAATGAAATTTTGAAGTTTATCCTTCAAATTATCTGCATATTAAAATATTTTTAGTAGCTAACTCATTGACATTTAGTAATATGTAATATAAGCCATATTTTTTGTTTATAGCAATAAAAATTAAGCATTGGAAAGCCCATGCAATCTTTTATCAGTAATCCTGTAGATTGAAATGTACAGTACTTGAAGTGAATTTGCTTGCTACTATTGTTGAAAAATATTTGTGTTTTAATTTTAGATTGTAGCAGCTCAGGATCCAATATCATGCATTATGAAATGTGGAGATAAGAAACCTGTAAATAAATTAATTACCATGGCAACAATTGTATGTATTCCTCCTGGAATAAATGGCTCCATGATAATCCAAGCTCTAAAAGTAAGAAAACATGTTTTTGCTAAGCATTTTTATAAAGTATTCATATCAAGCACCAGTCAAAATTCTTAGTGAAAATAGTTGAAATGGTAAATTTTTCACTTTAGAATACAGTTGTTTTTTTCATTGAATGCATTTGCCAGCTATTACAACAACAGTTTTATATAGAGAGAAGGTCTTTTACTTCTCTCTTTTTAGAATATTTTTACCTGGAACAAAGATATTGATATTAAAAGCCTGAAATTTAGTTGTCATTGGGCATTTTTCATTATCATGTGCATTAATCACAGCTAACCACAGATTTGATTAATTAGATACATTTTCTTTTGATATATAAATAAATAAAAAAAATATGGTATTTCCTTGACAAAATAAAAAAAATATGGTATTTCCTTGACAATATGTATTTGTGAAAATCCAAAGTGATAATGAGGCAAAATTAAGAATGCAAGAAAAGGAATAGTGCAAGTTACCTAGTTTCATGAACAACTGCAGGAAATGAATAAATGCAAAATTTCACATACTTTTGACTGTATGAGGGGAAATTTTTTCCCTGTACACACTTCTTTATATGTGCAACCAAAATTTAAGGAGATACTGAATCTAAAAGATCAGTAAAAAATGTAATATTAACCTTATATTATTAAGTGATAACCAGTCATAAATTAAATATATGAAGTTGGAAATATTATTGCACTATGTCAGAAAGAAGGCTTAGTAACAAGAACTATTATTGTAATATACAGTTAAAATTGCTTATGACAATTTTGAAGGAACAACCAAAAAACTTTGTTTCATCTGTAAATTCACTAGAAGAAATACTGATAAAGAAGTTATCTGAAAAACGAAATGTACTATGTATTGGTCTGAATGGTAGCTAGGTAATCACTGGAAGGAGAGCTATGCACCAATCCCCTGTGATGATGCATAGAACCGGCAAGGCCTAGTACCTAATGACTGACCCTACCTTCTTGTGGTGCAGGCCATTAGTACCTTTCAAAAGAGATATTCTCTTGTGGATGTGAACGGAAGGGGGAGGGCTTCCAGATTAGTGTGGCCTACTGATCTGGACAACTATGGTTACTTTTCTTTTTTTCTACCCTGCTGAGGAGTGGTCAACCACAAGGGTCCTGGTATTGACCTTATAAATTTACTAGACTGAATTAAGGCTCTGAGCTTGATTATGCATCCTGATTTTGCTGCACTGGTGGGCTTCTGTGGAAGGAGAATCTCCTGCTGTGTTTTCTATTTGTTTATGGGTTGACAGTCCCCCAAGTTCATAGATTCACAGGACATGTATTATCAGCTTGTGCATAATCTTGAGCAGAGGTCATCGCAGGCACCTCAACTCTTGTTTATACTGGCATCGTCGAATTCTACATTGGAGGAAGTCTTCCAGTGTAGATGGCTTCAGCCTTTAGTGGTGGGGAAACGGGTCTTTGCCCCATGTCTGCCATTAGGGGGCTGTTTGATATAATCGGCATTCCCTCTCTCAATAAACATAGTTTCTTTAAACATTCCACTAACCATTTTCTCTCTATAGGTAGTTGGAATGTGAGGACTCTGCACAGAGCTTTTTCTCTTGATGTCCTCACACAAGAATTCCACCATTATAATTTAGATATTTTCGACTTGCAAGAGACCAGTGGACAGATAAAGGTCAGATTCTTAAAAATAATCTTAAATTTCTCTTTTCAAGGAGGGAAGATAAAAAGAATCTCTAAGGCATAGGTTTGCTTCTCAGCAGATATGCCCGCGATGCTCTTCTAGGATGTGAGTGCATTAACGAAAGGTTTCTTACAACAAAATTTAAGATAAGCATTAAAGACTTGAATGTTATATGCTGTTATGCCCCCACTCAGGATGCCGATGAGAAGGATAGGTTTTACAGACAAGTTCAAGATATTTTGAATTCTGTTAAGGAAGGAGATATTACCCTTGTTGTATGTGACTTAAATGCCACAGTTGGTACTGACTTTAGCCTATGGAGAGGGGTGATAGGTCTTTTGATATTGGTAGCTGCAATGATAATAGACAACTTCTCCTGCAGGTAAGTAAAACTCAGTGGTTTCAGAATCATCATCATCATCATTCTCAAGCACCCATGGGCTACGGAGGTCCAACCACACCATGCAGTTTAATTCTCCAAGCATATCTGTCCTGAGCTACATCTACTGCATCTGGCCACTGCACACCAATTCTAACAAGGTCCTGTTTGACATTGTCTGCCCACCGCATCCTAGGTCTCCCCTTCCTTCTGGAGGCCTCTCTGCACACTGTTCATAACCCTATTCGCCAATCTATAATTATCCATATGGGCAACATGGCCAAACCAGCGGAGTCTCTGTCTGCGCAATAGGCTGCTTAAAGGAGGTTGCAAACTCCTTTGCCTAACCTCATCATTAGTTACAAAGTTAAACCACTTAATACCCAAGATACTATGTAAGCATCTAGTTTCCTGTTATTTTGTTTACACAGCATCCAAATTTCACAACCATAACTAACCCTAGAAAGAACCAAACTATTATACAGTCTAATTTTAGTCTTTAAGTGTATACGCCTATTTCTCCACACTCTCCATAGATTCTTAAAAGTCCCGGCAGAAATCCCTATTCGTCTGTTAATCTCATGCCGCACATCACCATTATCTGTTACATAGTTCCCAAGGTAATTAAACTGTGACACCTGCTCAAGACCAACCATTCAGATGAACTGAATCACAGCCTGCATGACCAGTTTTCATCACTTTAGTTTTCTCTCTGTTTATAACCAAACCTACTCTACAGCAGTCTCATCAACAGCTCAAATGAAAGAGTTCATCTCATCAACATCATTTGCCAAAAGGGTTAAATAATCAGCATAATATAAATCAGAAATTTTCATATCTCCAGACCATTTAAGACAAAAATCTTTACCTTGAAGTGAATTTCGAATAACATAATCAATAACCAAACTAAAGAGAAAAGGAGACAAAATGCACCCTTGTCGGACAACAGAAGTAATGCTGAACCAATTACTACAATCTTTACCAACTCTCAAACACGACTCAATGTTATTATAGAGAGCTTTCATTTTGTTAACTAACTTGTCAGGTATACCATATGATCTCTCAATCAACTACAAATTATGACAATCAACAGAATCGAAAGCCTTTTTGAAATCAACAAAGCTAGCAACCAAAGGTTTCTGAAACTCTAAACATTTCTCAAGAATCTGCCTAAGTGAAAATATCTGATCCTCACATCCTCTACCACTTCTGAATCCACATTGCTCATCACGCAATTGACTGTCAACCAGATTCTTATTTCTATTAAGCACAATCATGGAAAGAACATTACCTGGAACAGAAAGTAGGCTGATACCCTTATAGTTATCACAAGAACTGCAATCACCTTTTTTGAAAATAGGGATAACAATAGCTCTGGTAAAATCCTTAGGAACCATGCCTTTATCATAAAAGATATTCAGAATTTCAGTCATCCAAGTGGTAACCAAAACATTCCCAGCTCTAAGCATTTCCGTAGAAATTTCATCTACCGCTGGGGATTTATGAAGTTTAAGTTTAGAGATAGCCAAAATAACTTCAGATTGTGTTATAGGGCCAACATTAAAGCTGCCAATGCATCTATCATCATTACAAACAATGGGAGTAGAACTAACTACATTGTTTAGAACATCACTGAACTGCTCAGCCCACCTAGTCATGATAGAATCCTCCCCTTCTATAACCTTACCTTTTTTATCCTTCAATCCTTGTATGCCTGTCCGTTTAATACCACACAGAACATTAACTATCTGGTACAGCTCTCTGCTGTTGTGCTGTCTAACTGCTTCCTCAGCTTTGTCAGCCAAACCATCAAGCCAAAGATTCTTATCAGTAGCTAACTGATCCTTTACACGTTTATTAAGCTCTCTGTAATCCTTTCTATTAGGACTTGTAGGGTACTGATTAAGGACATTCCTGCAGTTCCTTCTTTCTGAAATAAGCTCAAGTGCCTTATCACTCAGATAATTCTGTCTCCTCTGCTCCTTTTTTCTAAAAGAGTACTGTTAGTGTCCAAAAAAGCATGTTTAAAATGATCCCATTCTTCCTCAACTTCAGTAGTAAGCATACAATGACTGTCATAATGACTAAGTAATCTATCATGGTAAGCTTTGGCTATAACTGGGTGTTTCAGAGCTTCAGTATTAAAAGTAAATTTTTTAACCCTAGCACAACACTTTTTAAGTTTAAGTTGCAACACACTTTTAACAAGGTAATGGTCAGATCCAATTTCAGCTCCCCTATATGACCTGGTATTCCTAACAGAACTAGTCCATTTGCTGTTAATCAATATATAATCAATCATATTCTTATGCAACCCATCGGGTGAAACCCATGTGTACTTAGGTATGTCGCGGTGTTTGTGATAAGTGTTAGTTATTCTGAATCCATTGAGTTTACTTACCTGTAGAGAAGTTGTCCATTGCAGCTACCAATACCAAAAGGGCCTATTACTCCTCCCCGAAAGTCAGAGTCAGTACCAACTTTGGCATTGAAGTCACCTAGAACAAGGGTAATATCTCCTTTCTTGACGGGGCGGGGGTGGCTCAGTCGGTAGCGCGCCAGGCTCGTAATCTGTAATTCCCAGGTTCGAGTCCCAGCTGGGTCAGCGTTGAGATTTATCTCCGCAAAATTCCCCGCCCTGCCCACGGTCAGTAGGGGACACCAATGGGCTTGGAAAGGCCACCGTCCGTCGGATGGGATGTTAAGCCGTGGCCCCATGTGTGGGAGAGCCATACCCTGTGCACGTTAAAGAACACGCTGGATGGCCTTGACAGGAGGCTACCATCTGTCTCCCAACAGCTGTTCCAGTGGGTCCCCTCCCCCCAACCTTCTCTGAGCCTTCAGGGTCCTTGTGACCTGGCCATTTAGCCCATGGTGTGCAAAAAAGTGCCGCTCAGAGGTAAAACAACCCAACCCTTTCTTGACAGAATTCAAAATATCCTGAAGTTGTCCATAAAACCTATCCTTCTCATCCTCATCGGCATCCTCAGTGGGGGCATAACAGCAGATAACATTCAAGTCTTTAACGCTTGTCTGAAATTTTGCTGTAAGAAGAAACCTTTCATTAATGCACTCGTATCCTGGAAGAGCATCAGTAGCATGTCTGCTGAGAAGCAGACCCACCCCTTGGTGATGCTTATTGTCGTCCCTCCCTGAAAAGAGAAATTTAAGATTATTTTTAAGAATCTGACCTTTATCTCTCCATCTGGTCTCTTGCAAGCCGAGAATATCTAAATTATAATGGTGGAATTCTTGTGTGAGGACATCAAGAGAAAAAGCTCTGTGCAGAGTCCTCACATTCCAACTACCTATCAAGAGAAAATGGTTAGTGGGATGTTTAAAGAAACTATGTTTATTGAGAGAAGGAATGCCGATTATATCACCCTAATGGCAGACATGCTAATTATAGCCCCCTAATGGCAGACATGGGGCAAAGACCCATTTCCCCACCACTAAAGGCTGAAGCCATCTACACTGGAAGACTTCCTCCAATGTAGAATTCGACGATGCCAGTATAAACAATATCTTGTTTATACTGGCATCGTAACAAACATCCCACTAACAAACATCCCACTAACCATTTGCATCAAACAAACATCCCACTAACCATTTTCTCTTGATAGGTAGTTGGAATGTGAGGACTCTGCAGGTGCCTGCGATGACCTCTGCTCAGGATTATCCACAAGCTGATAATATATGTCCTCTGAATCTATGAACTTGGGGGACTGTCAACCCACAAACAAATAGAAAACACAGCAGGAGATTCTCCTTTTACAGAAGCCCACCAGTGCAGCAAAATCAGGATCCATAATCAAACTCAGAGCCATATATCTGTCCAGTCCAGTGGGTTTATATGGTCAGCACCAGGACCCTGTGTGGTTGACCACTCCTCAGCAGGACAGAAAAAAAAGGAAAAGTAGCCATAGTTGTCCAGATCAGTGGGCCACACTAATCTAGCAGCCCTCCCCATCTGTTCACTTCCACAAGAGAGTATCTACTTTGAAAGGTAATAATGGTCTGCACCACGAGAAGGCGGGGTTGGACATTAGGTGCTAGGCCTGGCCAGTTCTATGCATCATCACAGGGGATTGGTGCATAGCTCTCCTTCCAGTGACTACCTAGCTACCATTTACTTATTTTTCTACCATTCATAATAACTAACACTTATTACAAACATCGCGATGTACTTAGTACACATTGGTTTCACCAGATGGGCTGTATAGGAATATGATTGATTATACAGGGTGATTCAAAAAGATGTACACAATTACATTTGGCTATATATCCTGAACGATATGTTGTATTTGAATTCTGTAAATTACATTTGATTATACACACATTAAAGTTTATAGATGTTCAATGTGCCCCCCTTCGGCTGCATGGATAACATCTAGACCGTAGCTGAATTCATCCCACACTCGATGAAGTATTTTTTGCATCACTGAGTTCACCGTAGCTGTGATGCAATTTTTTAGGTCATTCAAATTTGTGGGAAGAGGTGGTACCTAAACTGCATCTTTCACGAATCCCCACAGGAAAAATCGCAGGGTGTGAGATCAGGAGACCTCGGTGGCCAGAACTGAAGTGCCAAGTCTTCCTTCCCCATGCGACCTATCCATCGTTGAGGTAGAGATTCATTCAGGAAACGTCGAACATTCAGGTGCCAATGGGTGGAGCTCCGTCCTGCAGGAAAATGTAATCTTCTGAATCTTCATTCATTTGAGGAACAAGCCAGTTTTTCAGCATTCTAAGATACATTTCTCCAGTAACCGTGTTTTCATCAAAAAAGAAAGGTCTGTAAACCTTTGTTAGCGGTATGGCACAGAACACATTAACTTTCAGGCTGTCCCTCTCATGTTCCAGTGTTACATGGGAATTTTGTAGCCCCCATATGCGAACATTGTGTCTGTTGACTTTCCCATTTAGGTGAAACGTTGCTTCATCGCTAAAAATTACATGAGGCAGAAACAATTCATCTTCCATGTTTTGGTGCATACGGTTATTACAAAATTCTACATGCTTTACCTTGTCGTTTGCGCAAAGAGCCTGTACCAGTTGTAGGTGGTATGGTTTGTACATTATCCGGCGCTTCAACACACGCCAGACAGTTGTTTGCGGTAGTCCAAGTTCTCTACTCGTTCTACAAGTTGACTTCGTTGGGCTACGCTCAAAACTCACTCGAATGCACTCCACATTCTCCTCCGATACACGCGGTCGGCCCACGCTTTTACCCTTACACAAAGAGCCAGTTTCATCAAATTGTTTATTCCAATGACAAATGCTCTTCCTCGTTGGAGGTTCAATGTTAAACTTACGACGAAATGCACACTGCACCGCAGTCGCAGATTCACTTTTACTGAACTTGCGAATGGAAAAAATCTTGTGTTGCATAGTAGCCATCTTGCTGACAACTGATGCTGCTGTGTGGCGCTAGAGTGCTCTAGCGGTAGTATTCGAAACTTTACAACATCCTCTTTCAAATGTAATTTACATAATTCAAATAAAACATATAGTTCGGGAAATATAACGGTTGAAATTGTGTCCATCTTTTTGAATCACCCGGTATATTAATTAACAGCAAATGGGCTAGTTTTGTTAGGAATGCCAGATGATGTAGGGGAGCTGAAATTGGATCTGACCATTATCTTGTTAAAAGTGTCTTGCAACTTAAACTTAAAAAGTATTGTGTTAAGGTTAAAAAATTAACCTTTAATTCTGAAGCTCTGAAAGACCCAGTTATAGCTAAAACTTACCATGATAGGTTACTTAGTTATTATGACAGTCATGGTTTGCTTACTACTGAAGTTGAGGAAGAATGGGACCATTTTAAACAGGCTTTTTTTGGAAACAAACAGTACTCTTTTAGGAAAAAAGGAGTAGAGGAGGCAGAATCATTCGAGTGATAAGGCACTTGAGCTTATTTCAGAAAGAAGGAACTGCAGGAATGTCCTTAATCAGTACCCTACAAGTCCTAATAGAAAGGATTACAGAGAGCTTAATAAACGTGTAAAGGATCAGTTAGCTACTGATAAGAATCTTTGGCTTGATGGTTTGGCTGACAAAGCCGAGGAAGCAGTTAGACAGCACAACAGCAGAGAGCTGTACCAGATAGTTAATGTTTTGTGTGGTATTAAACGGACAGGCATACAAGGATTGAAGGATAAAAAAGGTAAGGTTATAGAAGGGGAGGATTCTATCATGACTAGGTGGGCTGAGCATTTCAGTGATGTTCTAAACAATGTAGTTAGTTCTACTCCCATTGTTTGTAATGATGATAGATGCATTGGTAGCTTTTAATGTTGGCCCTATAACACAATCTGAAGTTATTTTGGCTATCTCTAAACTTAAACTTCATAAATTCCCAGGGGTAGATGAAATTACTACAGAAATGCTTAGAGCTGGGAATGTTTCGGTTACCACTTGGATGACTGAAATTTTGAATAACTTTTATGATAAAGGCATGGTTCCGAAAGATTTTACCAGAGCTATTATTATCCCTATTTTCAAAAAAGGTGATCGCAGTTCTTGTGATAACTATAGGGGTATCAGCCTACTCTCTGTTCCAGGTAAAGTTCTTTCCATGATTGTGCTTAATAGAATTAAGAATCTGGTTGACAGGCAATTGTGTGATGAGCAATGTGGATTCAGAAGTGGTAGGGGATGTGTAGATCAGATATTTTCACTTAGGCAGATTCTTGAGAAATGTTTAGAGTTTCAGAAACCTTTGGTTGCTAGCTTTGTAGATTTCAAAAAGGCTTTCGACTCTGTTGATCGTCATAATTTGTGGTTGATTGTGAGATCATATGGCATACCAGACAAGTTAGTTAACATAATGAAGGCTCTCTATAATAACACTGAGTCATGTATCAGAGTTGGTAAGGCTTGTAGTAATTGATTTAGCATTACTTTTGGTGTTCGATAAGAATGCATTTTGTCCCCTTTTCTCTTTTGGTTATTGTTTGTGTTATGTGAAATTCACTTCAAGGGAAAGATTTTGGCCTTAAATATTCTAGAGATTTAAAATTTCTGATTTAGATTATGCAGATGATTTGGCCTTGTTGGCTAATGATGTTGATGAGATGAACTCTTTCATTATAGCTGTTTATGAGACTGGTAATAGAGTTGGTTTGGTGATAAACAGAGATAAAACTAAAATAATGAAATTGGTCAGGCAGGTGGTGCTTCAGTCACTCTGAATGGTTGCACTCTGGAGCAAGTATCTTAGTTTAATTATCTTGGGAGCTACGTAACAGATACTGGTGATGTGTGGCATGAGATTAACAGGCAAATAGGAATTGCCTCTGGGACTTTTAGGAATCTATAGAGAGTGTGGAGAAATAGGTGTATACACCTAAAGACTAAAATTAGACTGTATAATAGTTTAGTTCTTTCTAGGGTTAGTTATGGTAGTGAAACTTGGATGCTTTGTAAACAAGATAACAGGAAACTTGATGCTTTTGATTCTATATGCTTATACAGTCTTGGGCATCTTGGGGCATCTTGGGCATTAAGTGGTTCAACTTTGTAAGTAATGAAGAGGTTAGGCAAAGGAGTTGGCAACCTCTTCTGAGTAGTATATTGTGCAGAGAGAGACTCCATTGGTTTGGCCACGTTGCCTGTATGGATAATTATAGATTAGCAAATAGGGTTATGAACAGTGTGCAAAAGGACTCAGAAAGGGGGGGAGACCTAGGATGTGGTGGACAGACAATGTCAAACAGGACCTTGTTAGAATTGATGTGCAGTGGTGGGATGCAGCAGATATAGCTCAGGACAGATATGCTTGGAGAATAATTTGTTCAGTCTGGTTGGACCACCATAACCCATGGCTACTGGAAGATGATGATGATGACTATGTATTTAGGCACAAATAATAGACTGAAATGTAAAAATAATGACTACTTCAGCACAGATAATATAGATTACATTTTAAAGCTGGCTTAAAGCACAGATAATATAGATTATATTTTAGTAAGCCATGCATCAAATGAATATTGCTTTTTCTTTTTACTTGAAGCAGTATACTGATTAGTGGTAAAATTTGAGCTCTGGCTCCTACAAACCAATGGAAAAGAGCTTCTTCAATGTTTCAGTATAAAGTTGATCTAATGTATTTTCTTGAAGCAGCACCTCTTGATTTTCCAAACTCTGCCAATGTTTTTTTTTTAATTATAGGTAAAGAACCTGGTGATAGTCCATACATCTTGGTAAATCAGCTTTCTTTTGGCTTTCCTCAAAAATATTTATGATTTCATCTTTCTAGTCAAATTAAGAATTGGGGTGGGGGTGGTGTGATGCCCCATCATTCACTTTTGCTTTACCTTAACCAGTTTTGTTTAATTTACGTTATATTTATCATTTTGGGGATTTTTATTTCCTTTTTGGCATCGCAGCACTCGTTTCCAAGTCTCTAGGAGTTGCGCATGCGCCGCAACTCCGATCTTCCGACTGTACCGTTAAAGTGTGTGCAAAGGACACGCCCCCTCTTGCGTCATAGCTTGCGTCGTTCGTCATAGTATGCAAATGTCTTTCCCAGCATGCGCCGGCTCATTGTCAAAAACTGGTGGCCTGCGAGTCACTAAGGTAGAGTTAGTGCAGTAGCACTAAGGAGAGCACAAGGTGCGTAGCACCAAGCACAGTGCGTGTAGCACAGGAGTTATGTTTCTTCATTGATGTCTTGGTGAGTTGAATTATTTTGGAAATAAATTTGTTTTGTTATATTTAAAACATTTTGAGTCTGTACAATTTTTTTCTCTTGAGCAACGCGAATTAAGGATTTTTTTATATTTCATATTACTTGACAATCATTTTAATTCTTACTCATTAACGCTCGCTGGTATTTGAACCCTAACTCAACTTTTTATCAACTTATTCTACTTTTGGCAATTTGTTAATTATTGCCTGGCGCCCGTCTAAGCTATCCGGAGCATAAAACTTCAAGTATTTTGCATTTGTTTTGGAGCGTTACAGTGGCTCAGTCGGTAGCGCACCAGGCTCGTAATCTGCAGTTCCTAGGTTCAAGTCCCAGCTGGGTCAGCATTGAGATTTACCTCCGCAAAACTCCCCGCCCTGCGGGGGCGGGGGTTGCTCAGTCGGTAGCGCGCCAGGCTCGTAATCTGTAGTTCCCAGGTTCGAGTCCCAGCTGGGTCAGGGTTGAGATTTATCTCCGCAAAATTCTCCGCCCTGCCCACGGTCAGTAGGGGACACCGATGGGCTTGGAAAGGCCGCCGTCCGTCGGATGGGACATTAAGCCATGGCCCCGTGTGCGGGAGAGCTATACCCTGTGCACGTTAAAGAACACGCTGGATGGCCTTGACGGGAGTCTACCATCTGTCTCCCAACAGCTGTTCCAGTGGTCCCCTCCCCCAACCTTCTATGAGCCTTCGGGGTCCATGTGACCTGGCCATTTAGCCCATGGTGTGCAAAAAAGTGCCGCACAGAGGTAAAACAACCCAACCCAAAATCCCCGCCCTGCCTATGGTCAGTAGGGGACATCAATGGACCTTGGAAAGGTCACTGTCTGTCGGATGGGACGTTAAGCCATGGCCTTGTGTGTGGGAGAGTCATGCCCTGTTCACGTTAAAGAACACTCTGGATGGCCTTGACAGGAGACTACCATCTGTCTCCCAACCGCTGTTCTAGTGGATCCCCTCCCCCAACCTTCTCTGAACCTTTGGGGTCCTTGTGACTTGGCCATTTAGCTCATTGTGTACAAAAAAGTGCTGCTCAGATGTAAAACAAACCAAACAAGCTCTGCTCTTAAAATTCGATTTTTAAAAATAAATGAAAATGTGAGAATGCTTAATTTAAACATTTTTGTTTTTTCTATTTTCAAAACTTAAAGAGAAAAGTTTGTATTAATATAAAAATGTTATTTCAATTAGTTGGGCAAAAATTTGCATGAATATGAATAAATTACTTCTCCATTAGTATTTCTAATTTGTAGCAGTGGTTTTAAGCTTGAAATTGGGTTTTGCAGGTGGATGGCGATGCAGTAAGGGAAAATGAAAATGAATAGGAACTTGAATTATTGTTGCATTATGGAGTTATATAAGGAAGATCACATATAAAATATGGGATACGGAAAGTTTGGAGTGTTCAAAATTTAAACTCATAACTGAAAAATATAGGAATGAAAAAAGTAAAAGTGGTTTTCAATTTGGGGCTTGTTATAGAGAGAGACATGAATTTTTAATGCAGTATGTGGTGAAATGGAGAAAACCCAAAGGAAAAATTTATGACTGCAGGCTAAATATTTGAAAAGTTATTTTAGGAGGTCTGAAGTTGTTAAAATGACTAATTTTTCAGTAGCCAATCATATAACACTACTGCATGCAAAATTGGAAAATACTGCTATCCCAATGATATGGAATTTTAGAAAAAAATTATTTTCTCACCATCTATTGAGCCCACCAAGTTAATATTTTGCACTTCACATCCTCAGATTCACCTTAGATAATAGGTTGGTGCATGGAGAAGGCATCTGTGGTGAAAATGATTTGAGCAATCCTTATAAATGTAACAATGTATTGGTAATGTTTTTTTTTTAAGTGTGAATTTTGTACTCAGAGTAACATCACCTATGGAGGAGAGCTCATCTATCTAATGAAACTCACAACAAGGCAATCATTTTGCCATCTTAAGGTTTTTTAAACTACAAGCAGCCATGTAGTGTTCCAACCCAGAACATATCCACGAGAACTTTCAACACTGTTGCATGGACAATAAGACTGCATCAGTGTATTCAGGTATTTATAACTGTGAAAAGTTTAATACTTTCTCCAACACAACTTACAAAAAGAACTTTAAGAAAACTGGAGGATGTTTTATTATGTACTTATGATGAAATGTGTAGAAATGATTATGTGATGAAACATGTAGAAATGATAATGTAATGAAATGTGTAGCATGAGTAGGTTAAATTACAATCTAAACAGCAATCTTCTGTAAAATTTAATATATAATTACACTGCTCACAAAAATTGGGGGATATTTCAAAATGAATATGAAGTGATAAAAAAAAGAAGCATTTGATTTTTTTTTATTAAACAAGAACATCAGAAAAGCAAACGTCAAGTCAAAGAAAGTTGTTCGATTATGCAAATGAGATGCAAAACCAACTTTTATTTCATTGGTGAAAATGCACTATACAAAAGACTGAAAGTATTGGAGTATCTTCACGTTCCCTGATCTTGAAAGTGCGCATCCTGCAATATCCCAGCCCTTGCAATGCCCCTGCAACACGATTTGCCCGAATGCGAAGCCTGGAGAGCCATAGGATGTCTTGAAGCTGGTCAAACACAGACGACAGTGGCAACAGCACTTGGAACATCCCAAAGCGTGATTAGTAGACTGTGGAATCGCTTTCAAGAGACTGGCACAGTACGAAGAAGTTGTGGCAGATGAGGGTCGCCCATCTGCCACAACAGCAAGAGATGATCATTACTTGACCTTATTGGCAAGATGGAAAAGGCGCAGCAATGCAACAGAGCTGCGGGGACAGTTTCTTGCTGCCACTAGATGACAGATATGCACACAGACCATACGAAATCAGCTCCATCATGTTGGACTGCATGCCCAGTGACCAATGTATGCCACAAGCCCGGTGACCAATTCCATTATCTTCTGAACACTGTAGAACCCGTAGAGTTTCCATGTCATCAGAAACGGATCGCTGACTGCTGTCAGATATCGAGATGAGGTCCTGCACCCTATAGTGGTACCCTATGCAGGAGGACCTATAGTGGTACCCTATAGTGGTACCCTATAGTGGTACCTAGTGCTGGAGCAGTTGGAAACAACTTTCTTTTCATGGACGATAATGCAAGGCCCCACCGTGCGCATCTCGTCAACAACATGCTTCAGGAGGCAGGAATCGAATGCATGGACTGGCCTTCACGTTCTCCAGACCTGAATCCCATTAAACACGCTTGGGATGCACTGGGAAGACATCTGGCAAACCATTCAATGCCTCCCACAACACTTCTTGAGCTGGAAGTTTCCCTGGAGCAAGAGTGGCAGAGGATCCCACAAGAATTGCTGGACATTCTGATCCTGTCCATGCCCCATCGCTGTCAGTGTATTTTGGCAGTCTTGGGTGACCATACACCCTACTGAACAGTCAATGTGGCACTCTTGTCCAGTTTGACATGCTTCTGTTCACCCCCACCAATATGTCACTTGCTACTCAATCACGACAATTGAATTAGCATCTCATTTGCATAATCGAACAACTTTCTTTGACTTGTCGTTTGCTTTTCTGATGTTCTTGTTTAATTAAAAAAATCGAATGCTTCTTTTTTTTATCGCTTCATATTCATTTGAAATATTCCCTAATTTTTGTGAGAAGTGTATTAGAGGGAACTGTGAATCTAATTGAAATAAGTTAGATTAATAAATATGTTTCATTACTTCCAAACATATTAAATCAACATGCATAATTTTCTTTTATCAGATCTGAAATATTGACACAGTCAGAAACTTTGTTTCTTGAACAATCATAAGCAATTGGATTTGTTTAGACCAAAGGTGGACAAACTGTGGCTCCCAAAGCTACTCTGTGCGGCTTCAAGACAATATTGGGTTTCATTGCCAATTTTCCTAAAATTTTAAATTAACCTTTTGAGATCCGGGAGAGAAAATGGTAGGCTTCCTGTAGACCCAAGAGGTATAAAATTCAGAAGTATACCATTGAAATCGCCATTTTTAATAGATTACAAAGAAAACCAAAACATAACCAAAACTTGTTTTAAACAAGTACGGGTGATGCAACTGGACTTTGCGTCATCACTCTTCATGCAGTACACACAAGTTACATGCTTGTGGCAGTAGCAGAGCATAACTAGTAACTGTCTTTTGGAAACAAATTCCAGAAGCAAAGTATCCCAATCTTCAGAAAACTGGCTTCCGACTACTCTCTGTTTTTGGGACAACTTACTGCTGTGAATCTCTCTTCTCTGTAATGAAATTTGTTAAGTCAAAACACAGTGCTATCCTCACTAACAGCCACCTCACTGAGTTTCTTAGAACAGCTTTGACATCCTACCAGCCAGATTTTAAACTGTTAACTGCAAAAATGAAGACTTGGTCAAAGTCTTCAAGGAGCAGAGATTAAACTTATTCTGCTTTGGTGAGTAGGACTAATATATTATTTATAAATACAATTGTAAAATAATATTTTCTGTCTCTTGAAAATTCAAAAATGCGTGAAAAATATTTTATGTGACTCTTCTTATCGAAGAACTTGCCCATTCCTGGTTTAGACAGTTGTAGAAATCTCACTTTTAAATACTGAATAATACTGAATAACACTGAATGATTGTTTTACTCTTTTTTTTAGAGTGACCATCACTACATTTGCTACAACCTATTGGACTACCTTTTATGTGTTTTGAAACAAGTAAATGAAGTAGGAAATTTCTGCAAGTGCCCAAACTCAGATGTCCTTTATTCACAAGTTGAGTTAACTACATTTCACCATTCTCTAGTAGAAGCTGTCATGAAGGTAATAATGCAACATATAGTTTTCATCAAAAAGTGTGCTACTATAAGTTAAATTTTGTATTCTGGCAATTGTTCTGAAAATGTATAACTTTTAGTGAGACTTTATTTTGATAAATATGCCTGGTGGTTGTAAATAAATTTTGTGACATCAGAATAGAATTTCACAACAGTGGTTGGAAAATCTAAGATGAAGTAAGTAAATTATGAAAAAATTGCATCATGTAAAATTTAATTCTTGACTTTAAAGACAATTCAGTAAAAATTAAAAGATTTATGGAAACTGAAATATTTAGCAGCTGTCTTACGTCTTAAAGCATTGTGAAGAAACAATAATAAATAGCCAAATGAATAAAATTGCCAATCTGCCTCCTATATTTTAACATGAGTCAATCCTGTGTTTGAGTGTAAAAGACTATTTTTTTTTTATACTACTGCCTATTGTTGAAATTAAATACCTCTTATGACTATAACAGATATGGGTTCCTTTGTATCAAATTGATAACAATGTCAATATTTATCTCTTTACTTAAGTCTTATATTTATTTAATTTTTTCAGAATTATTTGGTCATTTATGCAAACGGTGTACAATGCCTATCTTTTGTGATCAGCAAACTTTAAGATTAAGGAATTAGTGTTACAAAAATATATTTTGATTTAAAAACAAAATATTTTAAATAAAACAGTGAAAAATATATAACTGAAAAAGAGATAAAGAGCTGTGTAGAGATTAAAATGTTTCAATGCAAATAGCTTTTATTTTAACCTCTGAAATTGAGGTCAAACCATTTCAGATTAATTTGCATTAGATACTGACTACTACAGAAGAGTTAAACTTCCCAACAACGGGAAAAACTTGACCTAAATATTTCAAATTCTGAATTGCTAGTTATTAAATTACTTCAATTTAATTAAAAATAGTACTAAACTAAGTCCTATCATTTAAAAATCAATTTTTTTTATAATGTTCTAATAAGATGTCTCCTAAAGTGGCTATTAAGTCATTTGTGCATAGTAATTTAACTTTCAGTCATTTGAAATAATTATTCTTTCTAATTGCAATATATATTTGAAAAATAATACAAATAGTTCTAGAAGTAGTGGAACTGATATCCACCTTCTGAATCTGTGAAAAATGATGATTTGATCTATTATCAGAGTCAATGAAATATTTTGCATAAAACTCACTATTTTCTGGTTCAACTTGATGATACGCATTGGACTATTTGCCAAACACTTATTTGTATTTCATCAACGGAACAAAATGCAAAAAACAGTTCAGTATTTTCTGAATGCAGTATAAATAGCTATCTGTGCAGCCTAACAAGTGCACACTAAAAATTTCAAAATGGAAACAGATATTTGCCAATAGGTATCACGCTCCTGGACATTGCCAATCATATGATCAAAGAAATGTCAATTTTCCTCTGTGTATTCCTTTTGTAAAAGATATCTGATAATAGATAAAATAATTTAGAAGCACTACAATAGTTTTAATCATTAAATATATTAAAATGAAGAAAAAATGTATACGGTTGAATTTTTGCTCAAATCACTAAAATCTAATTAAAAAAAAATTCCCTTGGTATCTGAATTCTTATCAACTAGTGGGGAAGTGGTTGGAGGTAAACTTAGTCAGCAGAAGATATCTATTCACCACAGCTACAACGGGTTGCAGATGCACTGCTCCAAAAAAAACCCTCACACAGTGCGAGTAACCCAATACAAGCTCCACAGCCTTGGTTCACTTCTAAAGATTGGCAGTTTTACTGGAATGGCATTTACAACTTGTATCTCATTGGGAATAGGTTATAGATTGTGCTGGTGTTTACTTTCCTGAATAAAATATCTTTATTCACTTTTTACTTATGGTTTCATTTTACCCTCAAAAACTGTACAAACCTTTTGAATTACCTGATCACTATCTGTGAAACTCGTTTTTTCCACAAAACTGTTTATTCACATTAATCTAAAAAATATCAAAGTGTTTTTAGAAATAAAAATGTAGCAAAAGGTAAATTTTGTGAACTAATTATGAATTAAAGGAGGGAAATAATTTTTAAAAATATATTATTAATAATCTGATTTTGAATAAAAAGCTGCATCCCAGTATTGCATTTTTTTTATCTGTAGTGTTGATTATTCCCAAACAAGAAGTTTTAGATTTTCAACATATTATGTTGCATATTGGAATGTGATATCTGTTTGACCTCAAAGGATACAGATCCTGTATCTGATACATTTTCTCCAATCTATAATGGGGATTATTCCTAAGTACCACTTTCCATGTTTATATATTTTTTCTTGTATTTACATTCCATATTTTCAGACTATTTCTGCATCATAACTAAATTTAAATTTATCACTCTCAATTAGCTGCATATGTGCATGATTATTTAAGTAATAATTCACAGATACAAAAGGTATTAAATTTAATGTGCATGATTAGCCAAATATTTTACCACATTGGCAGTGTCTTATGGAGCTGTCTTATATTAATATCTTTTTCATATTTAAAATATCATTTTAAATATCTTTTTCATATTTAAAACCCTACCAAAGCCCAGAGTGCCAAAAACGCTCATTATGGCACTACTTAGTTTTTTGTTTATTTGGACTACACTAGCCCAGCAGAGAGAGTAGACATTCTGTTTCATTTCTCCACAAGAATGTATAGTGTTTCTGGAATATGTGTTAGATTTCAACTGTTCTCTTATCCGTTACTCTGTCTTTAAACTGCAGGAAGGGAAGACAAAGATTGCTATTTTTCTTATTGTAGAATCTTCCCAAATGAAATAGACTTGGAAACAGAATGATTACCATAGCAACCAGTGCAGTGAGATTTCCTTCCCTATGCACTATTTTAAGTGACACCATTGAAGGAAATAATAACTATTCTTTCTGGTTGAACTAAAGCAATAAATCAGCATAATTGAAGTCAGCTGTACATAACATGTGAAAGAAAACCAATGCAATAACATGCATTCAACAAACTTAGTGACCAGATATTTACATAAAATCGGTTATCAACATCCAGTTTACCTACATCATGATAACCAAATTATCACTGCAGAATTGAGATACCGATGATTTGGAAATGATGAATAGAGCATTTGCTGCGATCTCCAGTGTGTTTAGGGAGCTTTTATAGCAATCTACTGGCACATAAAGATTAAAAAGTATTTATAGTTTTCTAGAGGGAAATGCCACACTAAAGTATTTCAGATATTAGCTGCTATTTTAGTAGAGAAATAGTAATATTTTTACAGTCATTAATTATAGATAAAAAACTATGTATCAATTCTCCATGTATTATTCTATTAATGGAATAATAAGTAGGATAAATACAAGTCAGATTCAATTATTCAAACTTTCTTAAAACCATATACTTGACCAATGTTACAAAATATTGCACCATAGATTATTTCTCTTCTGTAACCAATTTCCCTCCCTCTCCCCCCAAGAAATTATTCTGGGCTCAAATTTGCACAGTTGACTTTGGGTGGGCTAAAAATTAAAATTACAAATATCTTTTGAAGTTGTGAAAAAATAAAAGTAAAAAATATTTTTGACTTTGGTTTCAACCTTTTAATCAATCTTTAGCAATGGAAAAAAAGTACCGTGTGGCTTTTGATTATATATTACTTATTTCCTATCTTTAATAAATGAATGGTTCTTTGGAATGGAACGTTACCCACAAACTTTTAGTTATTATTAGTATATTTGTAATATTATTCATTCCAAACACCATCAATATTAAAATAATAAATAAATTTTAATTAATAATACAAGAATAAAATAAATTATTAATGGCATGCATTTCTAGATATATATCTAATGATGCATTAAAGAAATTTTTGCCAATCAGGCTTGGACTGAACAGTTGTCCGAGAAGCAGTTCAGGTTTGAAAAATTGAACCCAAACTCATCTCTTCCCCCCTCCCTCCCCTCCACACACACTCTCCCTTGGAAGTTGGCCATTCAGTAGTGTTTCAGGTTTATAATCTGTAGTTCAGTTTTGGGTTGCAACTGTACTAGCAATCAGCTTAATCCCCACTAAATCTCCTTGAGAAAGAAGATTCCAAAAGGCTTGAAAGGCTGATTATGTCATGCCATGGTTGCAGAGCAGCCACACCCAGCTCAGGTAAGACACCCAAGGAAACTTATTATTTTGCCACTCCTCAAGTAAATTTGCTTTTTACCACCCTCAAAGAAGTATTTTTCACTACTGCTGGTGAATAAACTTTTTTGGTTGGATTTTATTTTTTAATGCCTCAAGTGATTTGTACAATTTATGTGACTCTCAGTATATTTTTCTGCTTCCACATTTGAAGTCAAATGTCATCTAAAGAACGATTTCGAAATTACTCTGCTCATGGCTGCATGGTATACTTGTGATATTAGGCCAGCCCTGTATATTACACCCTATATATTATATGCATTTTTATACCAAAAAAGAAAAAGTTCTTAGTAAAACAACTGATACCCATAGAAGTTAATATATTATGTAAGTCCTATCTCTGAAAAATGTTTCCCAGCTATATTCCTGAAGCTTGTAAACAAACACATTTACATTAATGTTTTTTGATAAAGTGCACTGATGACAAGAAAATTTTAAAAATTTGGTGGCAAAAGTCAGGAAATGTTAATTTAATTTTAATTAAGCAATGCAAAAAAAATGTTGCTGAAAAGTTGGTAAGTCTGGTTTTATTTCAGATCACTAGGGTGGCCAGATGTCCTGGTTTTTAGTCCCTGTATCCTGAGACAGATTTTTTGGATGCCCAAATGACCTAGTTTCTTGTGGTTATATACAGTCCACTCTCCATTTGCATTGATTTGATGCATTTTTCAAATAATGCAATCACTGTACTATGGCTATTTTTATAATTTTTATGGACTAAAAAAAAAATGTTCAGCAAATTAGAAAGAGGCATTCTTTCTAATTTGCTGAACATTTTTTTTTTTGTCTGAGAAGTACAAATTGCCACGAGCACAGCATATGCAGTCTTTGAATTAGCCATGCCATGAGAAAAATCATATCCCTACAAGATATAGGCTTACCATCAATTTACACTGCATAACTGAAATCTTTATGTGACACACTTAGGGTGGGTGAATTATTGCACCTCCCACCTACTGTGACTTACTTGTTCATACCTATTGTGCTGTCCTACAACTACTTTAGTTAAATTTTTGCGAGATTCCAATTTAAAATTGGAACATTTAATAACTTGTTCCAATTTTTATCAATCAAAATCTGGTCACCCTATGTATCACTCAACATTTGTATTGCTAAATTTTTCCTTCAAAAAGTGAACTTTTTGGTTTGCTCATTTGTACCTAAGGATATGGAATTTTATCAACAGCTATATTATTGACAGCAACATTATTGCTGTGAGTAGCAGCTCATTGGAAGTTTGAGTTAAAGTTGCACTTCAGTGTAAGCAGCAAAGTACATCGGTAGCCTCCCCACCTAGTGTGCTGGCACAAGAACATCAGTGCTGTCCACTGAAGTGCAATAACATTAGAACAACTTCGATATTTTTTTTCTCGTTATCAAAGAAATGACCTAACTCCAAATTTCTCACAACATTTCTGTGGGGTATAATGTACAACATAGGTCAGTTTTATTTTTTTTATCTATAAGGCAACATCATTTTCCTTCAAAATTTAAACTTTTTAATTTTTTCAATTTTTTTTTCCAAAATTGTAATTCATATTGAAAAATTGATTTTATTAAATTAACAATCAAAATCTACATCAGAACACCATGTTTGATCTTCTCATCCACCCTTTGCAATATTTGAAGTAATTAACAGCTATACTAATTCTTATAATAAATATGAGAGTTCTTTAAGAGTTTCCAAAAGTGTGTTTTTTCTTCTTATGGGGCACATAGGCCATAATCAGCGAAGTAGTATAGAACTTCCTGTGGTTGTTGTTATACTTGGCAGCTGTCGTGTCATCCCAAAATATTATAGCATCAATTAGAGCAAGTCCTGAACTATTTATCAACTATGGTGTGTGTGTCAGATATGAATAGAAAACACCCTTTTGGGAACGCTTAAAGAACTTTCATATTTATTATCACTATTAGTATGGCTATTAGGACTCTAAATATTGTAAAGTTATCTATATCAGCAATATATATTAACAGTAATAAAATTGTCCCCAATATATACAGAGCATCTAAAAAATAATGGTGGGGTTTCAAGAGCAAGCATGTGGAAAAATAAAATACACATTCCACAAAATAATATTTTAATTGGAAGCTTACCTCAAATAGTTTTGTACATAATTAGTGAAGTTCCACATGTACACTATTCATGACTCTGCATTTGTCCAATCAGTATTCCACTTCTTGCCATACATGCCACATCATATCTCTTGTTACTTGTCAGTTGCTTCTATTATGCTGGCTTCAAATGATTCGGTTTCAATTTTTTTCCATGTAATAATTCTTTGTAAAGCCCCATACACACACACCCCCCCAAAAAAAAATCAGGGGGTGTCAAATGAGGGTTTATTAATGGCCATAGATTTGGACTACCCGTACCAATCCATTTATAAGGAAATGTTGCACTAAGAATTTTTATAACATCTTTTGAGAAAGGTGGTGGTGTGCTGACTTGCTGGTCACTATCTAAACTGTTTGAGTAGAGGAATGAACAAGTACAACATTCAATGTGGTGCCTTTTGTGTATTTGAGGACAATACTTACTGAAATGTTGAATACCCTGTACTAACAATGATAGTGTTCCCATTGCACTTTGCAGTGTCTTTCACCAGTCACTCTTAATATTAAATAGGGAACCTTTTCCTTGTACACATGGATTGTAATAAAACATTTTAAATGTTTAACCTTAAATAAATTTAAACGCTATTACCTCTGTAATGTGAAAACCTTGATTGAATCTCCATAACATGAAACCAAATCAAGTTTTTATGTTACTGAAGTAATAGTGTTTAAATTTATTTAAAGTTAAAGTAAGGAACTCCATGTAAATTATTAGGTTGTTGCAAATGAAATGGGCAAATTGTTAGTGAAACATTCAACAACTATGTTAAATATAACTTAATCAAAATACACATCAACAGATTCAATACACTTCTATTACTGTGAAACGAGAGCATTTATGCTGTTGGTAAAAATATCTGAGTTCCTAGAAGCGATGAATTCTTTGAAGGCATTTTTAACTGCTGTCTCATTGCTGAATGTTTTCCTCACTAAGAAGTGGTCAAGATCCTTGAAGAAGTGGTAGTCAGTTGGTGTTAGTTCTGGTGAATATGCTGGATGAGTAAGAATCTCATACTGTAACTCATGGAGTTTCCAGACTGTTATTTGCAAAACGTGAGGCCAATCATTATCATGGAGCAGTAGGATGTCTAGTGACCAATGTAGGCTACCTCTTGCATAATTTGACTTGCAGTTTTTGGAGTTCTGCACAATATTTCTCTTCATTTATTGTTTCACCCGGTTTTAGGAATGAATAATGGATAACTCCAGCTGCAGACCAACAAATGGTCACCATAACCTTCTTCGGGTGAAGATATCTTGGACATGTATTTGAATGCTTCTGTGATGTACAACCATTAAGCAGAACATCAATGATTGTCATACAGGATCCATTTTTTTATCGCACATTACAACTCTATGCAAAAACAGATACCTTTGGTTTCATGTGAGAAGGGAAGTGCATACTTCAAATCGATGTGCCTTGTAAATAAGTCAAGCCTAATTTGCCTGTGATGTCTCCTACAGTTAGGTGTGTATTGGATTTAATTAAAGCCTTCGATCATTATCAGTCACTTCTTCAGGTTGACCACATGGTTTACTTTGAAGGCTGATGATGCCTAATTGAAATTTTTAAAACCAACATTTTGATGTCTTTTCACTAACTGTGCCTTTTCCAATGCTGCATTGATGTTGTGAGTTGCCTCCTCAGCATTGTGTCCCAGTTTAAATTCAATCCACTCACCACAAAATCTATTGGTGAAATGGCTACTCTGTTATCTAAGCAGGCTTCATCATTTAATACAATATATCCCAAGTACCATCTGCTAATATTTTTAGTCCTCAAAGCATCAAAAACTTCATGCATGTGCAAAATTTCCCATTTGATATACAACAACCTAATGTATAGAATTTTAAATGTTTGTTATTTTAAACTGATATTGTAGGCTGATATTGTGAAATTAAATTTTAATATTAGCTAATTCACTAAGTTCAGTATTAAATTCACTAACAATATTGCCATCGTTTGGTTTGCAAGTTGTTTTTCTTTCTTCCAAGAGCATGAAAAATCCTACTGAAAACACTAATAAAGTTTAACTAGAAAGACCATATAGCAGACAATTAAAATTCTCATTCAACATGTATTCCTACTCAATAATAGCTTTCATGCAATGGTAAGAGAGGGAACTAGCAACTCATGAAATTGTATCAAAAATATTAGTTAAAAATATATATATAATCTTTTGAAAAATCTTAACTTTAAAAAAATTAACCATTATTCCACTTGTTATATCAATATGCACTATATTACAAAAAGTCTCCAGACACTTTCATGTTAAGTGAATGAATAGCCACATTCAAAACTATGTAACTTTGAAAATAAGCTTTTTAGGAAAAAAAGTCATTAGACATAAATTGAAGATCTCAGCCAGAGCTCTCTAAATCTTTATTTTCTATAATATTAATCTAATATTTAAAGAGTTATGGAAGCTGAAACATTTAAGTGAAACTTTTGCTAGTTTTGAAAATTTACTTCAAAAAGTTAAATCACAACTGTTATAACAAGTTGTTTACAATATAAATGATTGGTGGAGCTATTATTTCAGTAACACTATTGGAATAAATTGGCTTGCCAGAGAGAACATTGCTTAGCTACATAGAGGCTTAAGATAACTTCAAATATCTTGAAGTAAATCATAAAACCTGATTTCTCATTCTACAAATAAATGCATCAAAATATCTGTTTGGAAAGTAAATTGGGAGTTTTGCTGTGGAATCAGTGCACCATTCAACTTGGTGAATATCACATATGAAGTTATATTTGCAATGAAAAATATGAAATACTTGTTTATATGGTTATTTTATGTGTGAATAAGAGATGAGTTCAGGCTTGGATGGGCATGGGCTCAAAATAATTGAAATTTCAAATATATATTGTAACTGAAGAAATAGGTAAGTCAGAGAACATTTTGCACCAAATTGGGCTCGAATGGACTCAGGGAAATGCAGGCTTGAAAAATTGAACCCAAACTCATCTGTAATGTGAGTTAGTTAAATTACCACAAAAGTGTAACAGAACAAAAATTATTACTTATGATAAAAAGGAAAAATATTTTCTTGTGTACAAATTAGTTTCAAAGCAAATTTCGTTTAATGGATAGTTAGTAATTCAGTTATTAAATTGTCACTCTTATTTTTATGCATTTTATCTCTTAACTTCTATTTGAGATATACACTGGTTTTCCATAAATTAAATTATGTCAACTGGACCTAACAAAAAAAACAAAAACATGATTTCATAAAACTCTGAGGAGATAAATGCACAAAAGCCATGTAGGATTGAAGTATGGCATGCAAATGAATGGTGCTGGCAGCAGTATATGCAAATGCATTTGAGTGTTAAAAATAGATGTTTCAAAGCTGTTCTCCATGAGAACTATAAGGTGGAGTTTTCAAGATAGCAGATTTGTTGGGTATGTCTACTAGGCATCATTTATTGGATTTCACTTGGTGTGGTGGTGAGCTACAAATCAGCTCAATGTAGGCCAAAGTCAAGTAGATGTTTCCAGATGGCATAATATGAATCTTTCAGGTTTCTCTGTAATGGGTTCTCTTAACTTCTCTGCATGGATTTTGACAGAGATTCCAATGAGAATAAAATATATCTGGATAATTCAGTAGGGACAATGACAAGCAACAACCACAAGAGATGACTGCTACTGATGTTATGCACCGAGAGGAGCAGGATGTCAACACCACATTAACTGCAATCAGACCTCACAGCATCTACTGGAATGGCAATGCCTGCTACCACTGTATATCAAAGTCCTCATGAAGTGTGCCTATATGCTAGGTAGCCAATGGTGTGCGTGCCCTTGGCCCAATGCCATGGAAAGGATCACTTAATTGGTACAGCATCATATCAACTGGACCTCGGAGTAATGATGGTCTGTGCTCTTCATGGGTGAATTGATATTTGCCTTCCACAGCTATATACATGGTGTCATTTGATATGGAGGGAACCAGGAACATGCTATTATGCCACAAATATCCATGAATTAGACATCTATGGTGACAGTAGTGTCATGATTTGAGGAGGGATATCTTTGGTCTACTTCATAGATCCAAGATATCAGCCAGCAGGCTGCATCACTAGTTGCAGGTACATGGATGAAATCTTGGACTTCTTTGTGTGACCATAATCGGGTAAAATTGGTGATACTGCCTCCTACAGGACAATAATTGCCCTCTCACACCATTGTTTCCTTGTGGATTGGTATCTGGAGAATAGCATTATTAATATTATGGAATGACCAGCCCATTCTCCCAAACTAAATCCAATAGAACATACATGAGATACTCTCTTGGGAGATGGGTTGCTTCCCTAAATCTGTTCCTGCAAGCCTCCTGGAGCTTCGACAGGCTTTGGAGGAGCAATGAAAATTAATACTCACAGCACTTCTGGACAATCTTATCAACAGCATGACATATTGCTGCAAGTCCTGCATAGTGATAAGAGGTGACCACACTCCATATTAAACTACTTGGGCTATCTCAGTTGACTTTTGACTTTTTACTTTATATCTCTCTCTATTTGTATATAATTTCAGAAATTCAAGTGTTATTCCATCTTTCAACTCTGATTCTTATATGCAAAGCTTATATGTGCCTATCTTCTGATTCACATGCAACAGATCCAAGGGGTCTTCAAGAAAACTGGGTTTTCACATTGTTTCTTAATCTATGGAAACCAGTGTATATATATATGTGTGTGTATAAAGCATTTTCCAATATTAGTATTATTCCTTATAATGAAATATAAAAAGATTATGCAGACTGATAAATTTAAAGTATTGTTATTGTATTTTAAATTTCTTATCGGTAATAATTGATAAAGTTCATTTATTTCAGAAATTTTCTGTAATAAATAGCCTCCAGGGATATTGGAAAAGAGTTGTTAATGATGTGGATTTTTCTACTCAAGCCACCTTAATTGAAATGACAGGTATAGTTAATATATTTTAAATATTTTGATATGTGTATATTTTAAAATTGCCAGCAGCACGAGAATTATATCAAGAGATGACAAAATTGCATTATATTTACTATTAAGAAAGACAGAAAACATAATATTTAATTACTGTATATGTATATAGTATGTTATTCATTTAATCATGATCTTTTCTATCAACAATGGATGCAAAACATTAATGACCAGTTCTTAATACATTTGAAATTATGCAACAATAGTAGAAAAATGTGAAAAAATTTATTCTCAAAATTTTTAAGATCAGTATAATATTTAGCATTTTAGTAGCATGAAAGTTGATTTACTTGAATGAATTTGCTTAGATTTGTGCCTGAGCACACTGCAGGGTGATATTTTGATTAATATTCAGTGATCAAATATCAATTATTAAACAGAATGATGTTTTTTTAAGTGGGGGAAATTAGGAAAAGTGCCAAACACTAGCTAAAAAGGTTATATACAAACATTTGAAAAGAAGAGAATTTAATCTATATGGCTACATAAAGATATTGTCATGATGCCTTAGTAGGTTATTGAACATAGAAATTGGTTTAAGAAGGAATTATTGTTAATTTTTAAAAATTATGGTATTTGGATTGTACTTGATAGAATAATGCTTTGAATGGGGGCAACAAATCAAATATAATTTAAATTGACTTAATAAATGATACGAGAAAGAAGTATTTTAACTATTTGTTTTACTTGTAAAATTTCATACATATTTCATTTTGGTGTTCCTAAATTAGGGATCATCATAACATTTTACTAATGTAGTGCTTATTGTTATAATATGACATAATGTAATCTGAACCAGCTAGCTCATAATATATGTACTTTTATGAGAAAAAGTGAAACAGAATTTCAAAGTAAAAATTTCAAAGTAATTTCATATAATTCAAAAGATTGACAATTACTTTCTTTTTGAATAAGTTTGAAGTTGCATTTCCTCAGTGCTACTAAATTCATTGTAGGAAGTTATATGCTGTTAAATCCATTTCTATGAAACTGAACTTTCAAATATGTATATTATGAATAGCAGTTCAGACTTTTTTTTATTAATTATACAAAAGAAATTATGATATGCCCAAATTCAAATACAAACTTGTTAGTTATTTTAGAATATTAGAAATATTTACTTTGTGTGAGTAATGAAAAACTGAAAATAATATTTGCATATGTAACTTTGAATAAATTTTCAGCACCTTAATTAATTAAGTTTATAAAGGCTGAACTTTATTAATAAATGTAATATATGCTATGATTGGAAGGAATATCAAATCCAATTTCTCTACATATTTGTTAGAAAGACACCAAATAAAATATTTTCATTTTAATACTTATATTTCAGATTGTCCACCTTTGGCACTTTCAGAGTGTTTGAGCAAGATTTTAGAAGTTTTTAAGGTATGTCAAGAAATGGCTCCTAACCATATACAGGATAGTTCATTTAACTTTTCTGATCTTTTCATTAGAAAAGATACTAGTATCAAAAGGATTAGCCAAGAATACTGTTCTCTACAACTGCAGATATTAGATCTGGTAGCAAGTCAAGAGCATGCAGAAAATATTCTTCTAAATAAAGTAAGTATAATGTAATACTGCCACCCATATAATTTTGCAACTTCAAACATTTTTACCAGTGTTAACTATCATTTATTGCTTATTAAAAGAAAACATATTCCTATGGTTTTCACTTTGGAATAGTATAACTGTAGTAAAATACTGACCTGACAAAATGTTAAACCTTTTGGCATATGCTTTTCAAACACTTACAAAAATATTAGTTAAAAACAATGGGCTGTTTAACCCTTCCAGGGTCTGGCCAGAAAAACTGGTTTACATGCAGAGGCCCAGCTATTTCTTTACTATGCCCAACCAAAAAAACAATTAAATTTAGAATAGCAAATGAAAGAAATTATGGTATATGCCAAATTAATCACAATTTAATTCTGAATTTTCTGAAAATAAAATATTTAACAAAAAAAATGATTAATTTTATTTCAATAGGGCTTTTTTAGAATCATGTAGTTAAGAAAGAACATCTGACAATGCAAATAAAAATTTATTAAAAATAAACAAGTACTAGATAAAAATAAATTTTTACTCAAAACAAGAAAATTACCCTTTTTTGTCATTTTTTTCTTTGTACTATGAGAATAGTCCAGCTTTTTGTCAACTGTGCTGAATCAAACAAGTCAACTTTAGAATTTTTTTTTAACAAATAACCAATTAATAGAAATAGGTTATGTAATTTACCAAATTGAGCAGAATTTAATGAAAATTAAAAATTTGACAAATTCCCAAACATATTAATTTTAATGACTTTTTTGCAGTAACATAGTGAAAAACTAGATTTGAAAAGGCAATTAAGGCTTAATTTTGAAAAATCTGATGAATAAAAACAGTTAAATTATATATCAATGGAAAGGAAATTTCTTTCTCAATAATATAATTTAAAAATTTTCACCTTAAAACTATACTTTTTATTTGTTTATATATATATATTCATTGTAAATACATTGGCCAGAATTGCACAAGGTGACTTTGCACTGTTGATAATTAGTACGATTGTCCTGCCCTGTTTATGGATGTGGAGGGACTTTCTTAGCTGCTTTTTTTTTTCTTTGTAGTTTTTGGTCATCTTGGCAAAACGTGGAAAAATTAATGAACTAATGATAAAAATTTGCAGTATCCTCAGAGAGACATAGCCAAAACTTGGCAGGGTGGAGATAGTATACTTGGCAGGGTAAATATACTTTGTGCCATTTTCATTAAAAATTAATAATGTCTCTGAAATTAACTTTTGCAAGGGAAGAGGGGGGGGAGGGTTAAACTTCGTTAGTGTAGAGGAGGTTAATGCTTGTGACAAAACTGCCCTCCCAACTGTAGAAAGATTGATTTCTCTGCCAATCCTTACAATTTAATATTCATGATTTAAGCTCTAATTACATATTAAAAATCTTGATGAGCATTTAAATGGCTCAAATAGAATGCTATATCATCAATTGCCACTTTGTGGCTTCAGCTTATTGCTTCTACCCTTATTCTTTTTCTTGTACCACTATTTGTACTGTTTCTTGCACACTTGACTTTCTCTGGTAAAGGCAGTCAAGAGAGAAAAAGAAATATATTTACCAGTCCAAGGGGTTGTTTGTCCCTGTTTTTCACTCTTTCAGCATGTTAATTGTAGAACTGATACTAATGTCTTCTTAGCTGTATTACCAGTCCTGGTTTATTTGTAGAAAGCCAAGGTCATGGATGTTCTTCACAACCTTCTTTGCTGACATACACCAACTTATGTTAGTCGTTCGTTATATATGTTGTTATGCTCCTGGACGGGTTTACTTGTTGGGTGAGTTAATATTTTTGGCACCTCCTCAAGAATGAAAACTCAATTGCTCTTTAAGATCTTAAAAACATTTAACTTACTTAAAATGTTTAAAAAACATGTTCCACCTCCCCCTTCAGGCAATGTGTTTCGCCACTTTATCCATCCCGTGACTTCATCAGGCTCTTTATGCTACATTGTTAGTCATATTTATGCATGTCTCTCTACTGAATTTTTCAGTTGTTCATGCAGCAGGTACACATGCTTGCTCATGTAACAGAAGATTCCATGCTGCTGGCAGGGGTGGTATCTCCATGTTGCAGAGTTTTTTTGTATGGAAGTTAATCATTATGGCTTCTGCATATTGTAATTGGAATTTGGTAGATGGTACAATTATTGGTTTATATAATATATTACTCACTTCTAAATTATTTTCTATTACCCTCTGTGCTAAAGTTGTGTTAGATTTTTTATTGTTGATGTTCGTACATTCGTTCATATGTACGATATGTTTTGCCTGCCTGCATATTTTTGCCATTTATTATGGGAGTCAAGTATTTCCACATCATATACCCCTCCTGTTGTGGGTAATTTATGTCAGTTGTTTATTACTGAATTTTAATGCTTTTTATTTATGGTGGTCGGTAGGTTTGTATCATATTTTCATAAAATATTGTTTAACCTGCTAGATATTCCTTTTGTATATGGGAAGCTGTGTGCGTGTTTAGAGTTTGGTTTTTGGGGGTTTATTGTGAGTCTTGTTAACTCTGGTATTTAGCTGCTTTTTCCAATTTTTTGATAATATGTTCAGGATATCCTGCCTCTCGTGCTATTTTATGTATAAATTCTACTTCTCTATGTAGGACTTGTGCTTGTGTACAGTATTTGAATACTTTAAGTAGGTAAGGGCTGATAGTTGGTTTTTTTATACTTTAATGGGTGAGGATTAAATACTCTAATGGTGGAATTAAATGGTATGATGTTTGGCATATATGTAGGTTTGCGATATACTTCAATATTGCATCTGTGTTTTTTTTAATCAATAAATCAAGATATGGAATTTTGTTATTGCTCTCAGTCTCGTGTGAATTTTATGCTTGGTCATATACTGTTAAATACTTCAATTAGTGTGTTTAATTACTCAATGGGGTGGTCCCAAAAATTAATATATCATCAATGTAATGAATATATAGGGATTGTTTTAAAAGTTTTAATTCTTGATTTTACCAGAGAAAGGCAAGTGTACAAGAAACAGTACAAATAATATACAAAAAAAAAATAGGTGTAGAAGCAATAAACTGGAACCACTAGGTGGTAATTGATGCTATAGCATTCTATTTGAGCCATTTAAGTGCTCCTCAAGATTTTTAATATATAATTACAGCTTAAATCATGAATATTAAATTGTATTAGTAGAGCTGTGAGTCTAGTTAATTTTAAGGAAATCCTTTTTACTTTCTATTCAAGACCTCATTTATTTTCAGGAAATGATAAAAAAAAATGTTTTTTTATTGGAAAATAAAATGAAGAAATAATGACAAAATAAACTTGTTTTATTTGCATACTGTGATGTTTTAAAAAAATTCTGCAGTAACAAGTTGTAAGCTGGCTGTGTGTTGACTAGCAATCAATTATAACTCTTAAAGATCAATAATGACATATAAATCCATGGAAAATCAAAATAGAGTTATAGAAATAAAACAGGTTTAATTATAGAAGTATAAATAAAATATTAACTGAATTGAAAATATATCCAATTGTTGAAGACACTATATGCAGCACATCTCACATGGTCTAATTTCATGCTTCTAATTACTGACATCTGCATCTTGCTGGCCATGACTATACATGACTTATATATATATATAAGTCGTGTAGTATATGATAAAAATAATTTTATTAATATTGAAATAGGTTTAAAGCAGAAAAAAGAGAGTAAAATGGATAAAGAAATATATGTACACACTTTGTAATTTCCTCCAAAATTCTCTGATTTTAAAGATAGCAATTTTTAGTTCAGGGTTTTTAAATGCAATTGGCCCAGCAGTATAGGCAGGAACTTGGCCTTTGTTTTCATTGAACTGAGAGTGCTTGATTACATTTGGCAGATGCTAATGGTTACAGCTCAATGGTGCCTTATCTCTTGCTGTTTTATAATTTGAATATTTCTTATGTGATGGTTCACCCATTCACTTTTACTTTTCCTTAACCAGTTTTACTTTATTTACATTATATTTATCATTTTGGGGATTATTATTTCATTTTGGACTGATCACAATTCTCTTTTACGAGCCATGGAAAGAGTTGCACATCCACAATTCCAACTTTTGATTGTCAGCTGCTAATGCGCA
Organism: Ryuthela nishihirai; assembly: GCA_038380435.1. Lineage (NCBI taxonomy): Eukaryota > Metazoa > Arthropoda > Arachnida > Araneae > Heptathelidae > Ryuthela > Ryuthela nishihirai. Next base: position 116,332,804 of record JAWZYU010000001.1, read on the forward strand.
CATGTAGGACAAGATCCCTTTTGCATTATAGCTACCGCTATCGTCAGGTTATGCAAATGTTTTTTCCTGCATGCAACAGATACATGCCAGATTATATCAGCATGTATACTAAGTGACATTAGGTCACAGAGTCAGTGTTATTAGTAGGAACTGAAGTATGTTGAAGTAGTATATGGAGTATGTTGAATCAGTATGAGTTAATAGGAGGTGGAGAAGCCAGTAAAGAATGTGTTGTGTAGATAGAAGGAGTTGTTAGTAGAGATTTAGGTAGATGTGAGTTGTTAGTACTCCAACTTTTTGTATTCATCAACTGAATTGACGAGTCTTTGAATTTTTTGGAAACAAACTTTGTTTTAAAAATTTTTGACTTTTGCTATTTTTCTCTTGAGCAATGTTAATTGATTTTTGATTAGATTTAAGTTTTATTAAACTTGACAATCCTTTTTGAATTCTTGCTTGATAAGTAATGCTAGATATACAAAACGAACCCTATTTCAACTTTATTTGGCAACTTAATATTGCCTGATGCCCAACAAGCTATCTGTAATTTTTAATAAATTTGGATCAGACAAAAGGTCTAACTTGAAAAGTTAATAATCTTTGGATCGTTATACTTGGGGTGATTTGCTTTATAATATCTCAGTCAAAAGTTATTCACTGAGTGTTATTTCATTTAATCAATATATATTTTCTGGAAAAAATGCATTTTGCCGCCAATGTGTGGGATTCATACCCATGTCTCCAGACTTATACCAGAGTGTTCTAAGACCACTAAGCTAATGCCAGTTCTGTCTTTTTTCCACTAATGTGACTTATCAATCTCCCATCATTTATTTATTGATATTTTAATTTCTTTTTCATTTATTAAACTTTTAGCATATATTTTTGTTTCTTTTATCTACATCAGGCGTGTCCAACCCGCAGACCGCATGTGCCACTGGACAGCTAGTAAAGCGGACCACAAAATTGTAAAGTTTACGTATTTGCGACATAAGCTTTCAACATGATTATGTGATTTTCAGCGAGTTTTTGATATCCCACTAGTTTCATGTTGCCCTTTTTTTAATTTTATAGTAAAAAACATAAGAAAATAAATGAAGTTTTAATATTAATATGCATTAACTATATTATATATTTTATGTGCTGCCCAAAACAATTCATCTTCACTCAATGTGGCCCAGGGAAGTCAAAAGGTTGGACATGCCCGATCTACATAGTAAAAACCAAGGACTTGTCCTACATAATGAAACATTCCTTTGAGCAAACATTTTTTTTTATTAAATCCCTTCAGTCTCATTGTAATGAACTTTTGCTGTATATAATAGATGCATATGCTGCTATTGACATCATACTATAATTCTTATTCTTCTCCACTAAAATATCTCAGCAATGAAACACAGTATAATGTAATTGAAAATGCCTATTTGAATTTGAGTACTTGGCTTCGAACAATAGACAGGATGGGAAACAGTAGGAAGCTGAAAAGTTCTGATTATAAAATTCTAGTTATAAGAATATTTTTAAGTAGCAAATAAAATGTTAATGACAACTTATTAAAGATAAATGTTTAAGTGTTTAAAATAAAATGTGTGTTCAACATGAAAGCTACAAGAGTTCTTGAACTGAGCTTCACAAGTACAAAAGCATCAACACTTAATTCTTATACCCACATATAGCACTAAATCAGTCATGGACAATCCATTGTTGAATACACTTTTTAAGTGGTTGGCGAATATTGTTACACAAATTATTAAATTTTTACCTCTTATTTTTGAAGTACTTTGTAAAAATACTAATATGTTTCTTTCCCAATTTACCTTAATATTATTTTTGAAATGGTGTTCTTTAGTAGCCTAAATTGATTTTTACAATGACATCAGCCCACATGATTTCATTTTGTGTAGAACTGTCAATCAGGTTTTCTGAACATCCAGTTTTTGATTAAAGAGTCCTGACCTTGACTCTCACTCAAATAAATAAATACCACTTGGCTTGTCCCTCTAATTTATTTTATTATAATATTTATTCTTGTAAATATTCATGTTATAAGTGTATTTTTTGAAGTGTCATAAATGAGAATGTGGCTCATTAGTTGTTATTTGGTCAAGCTGGGCTGTTCTCCATATGCTTGAAAAGCGAGTGCACTAAATGGCTATATTTCATCTCTGTCACTAGCCAGAGGGTTAGGGTGGGAATCATCATGAGGACGATGGGGAGATGCAAAGTGAATAAATAGCAGAGTGAATGTTGCTGCCAAATGAAGAAGTTAGGCTTGTTTAGGGCATCAGAGTGATGTAACTCTTTCTCAAAACCCTGAAGGAGCAGGGTTCGGTTCTGTGTTAAACAGGATAGGTAGGTAGGGATTAAGATATCCTCTCACCTAGTTTTGAAGTCCAACTTCTGTACAGGAAAGTACAGTTTTCCACATCATTAAATGAATGCCTGCAAAAGTAATGCAGCATTCAGGTTAAACTAAGCTGATTGGAGAAAGTCTACAAGGAACATTGATAAAGCCATTCCATCTAATGAAGCATTGAGCACAGCTAAGGTCTGCAGAATCGAGCATATTGCCATATATATACAGGGTGAATCTGAAAAAGTGGGCAAAACTTTACAGGGTGGTAGAACGCAGCTATACAAGCAATATTCGTCATAGAATGTATGGTCGGAATGTAAGTGGTGAGAAGTTAAAAGGTAGTTTTCCACCGTCACATTTAAAGAATGAACACAAGAAGGAGAGGAGATACTTCAGAAAACATTTTATTAACAGGAATGTAATTGAGGTACATGCTCAAAGAAATTGCTCAAAAGAGCTGCCGCCAGCTGTAATGCAGGCTACACACCTGCGGGATAGGGACCGACGCACATTTGCGAAGACACCAGGCACCTTTTATACCATTTCCAACGCCACCTAGCGGCTCGCCGTTTGTGTTCCGACCATACATTCTATGACGAATATTACTCGTATAGCTGCGTTCTACCACCCCGTAAAGTTTTGCCCACTTTTTCACAGATTCACCCTGTATATCTGTGTGTGTGAATATAAATAAATGGTGTGGTGTCCTCTGCTTAGTGCATTGGACATTTGTTTATTCCATCAAAAGTACAGAATGTCTGAAGCACACTTAAGCACAGATGTAAAAACCCACAAATCTGTGGTTTCACCCAGAATAATGGGTGAAGATTTCATAATTAATTATTCCAATTAACTGAGAAGTTAAAAGGAAGTTTGGGAGTGAACCACCCACGACATGACACCCACTCAAGCAGCTGCTTGCCACAGACAGGAGCCTGCCAGTTTGATATGCGTAGTAGAAGGTCGGTAAGGATGGCGGGACCTAAGCAGAAAAACACAAAAATCCATCCATAGTAAATACACAGATTACCTCTAGATATAGAATTCAACAATTATTCATCAGAAAAAAATTAGAGCTGAGACAGCGAGACTCAAACCTGCAACTCTCTAGATACATGCCAGAATGCTCTAACCAGTTTAAACACACATCAGATGACAAATATATCATATCATGGAATTATTTGTCATCTGATGCATGGTTTAACTGGTTAGAGTGCTCTGGCATGTATCTAGAGAGTTGCAGGTTTGAGTCCCACCACATCAGCAATAATTTTTTTCAAATGAACAAACATCCATACCTTATCAGGGGCTTGAGTCCAGGCCCCTTCAATAAGTTGCCATTAACACTTTATTTGCTACTTAAAAGTATTTTTATAACTAGAATTTTATAAGCAGAACTTTCAACTTTCTACTATTTTCCATAATATATATCCTGCCTATTGTTTGCAGCTAAGTACTCGAATTCAAACTGATCATTTTCAGCTACATTTTGCTGTGTTTCGTTGCTGAGATATTTTAGTACAGAGAAGAATAAGAATTATAGTACTTTCTGGTCAAACTTTTCCCCAGGACCCAATTTTCAGTAACGAACTATTTACATAAAAAAAGGGCAGGGTCACTTAGCTAGATAGTGGAAGTGCTGCATTAAACTTACAAAAAAAAAGTTCTAAAGAATCCAATGCTATTTGCATGCAGATTTTTTATGTGTGATTTGTGGGAAAATTGCAAAATATTTCAAAAATTATTCTGATGGGGAATTTGTAAAAAGAGTACTTTGAGAGAAAACAATAATGATGATAGCATAAGTTTATTCCACAGAACCATAACGAGGTGGATCGATAGACTTTCTGCCAATATGGAAAATAACTTTACAGAGCTTGTATTGAAATCTGAATAATTTTCTTTGGCTCTTGATGAAAGTACTGATGTTTCTGGAGTCTATATTAATTTCATTTAAAATGTGTTTCATATTTTATCATAATTATGCTATTGTTCCTATTTCCTTTTTATAATAAATATCTATATGTAAAAATTTAGTTGCTTATATTTTATATTTATAATCAATATAATTACCTTGATTATAAAAGTATAGTCTACTCAAAGCATTGATCTGGGGGAGGAGGGGGGGGGTTAAGGTTAGAGTGTTTTATGCAATAACTATAGTTCTGGTCCACAGTAATCTGAAAAATCCTCATGCAGCCTGCGATGAGAAAAGGTTGCCTTCCGTGCATGCTTATTGTATTTTTAAATCTCTTCAGAAGAAAAAGAACTGAAGTAACTGAATTCAATAGCAAACTTTGCTCTTAAGTTTTGGAATATTGTTCTGATTGTTCAAATACTGTTTCTTTTGATCCTATGTTTATTAATGTGTTTAAAAAATTAACTTCTCCTAAAATGCAAGAGCCTCCTGCTAAGTGAAGTGACAAAATAGTAAAGCCAACTGATGCATCTGTTATGAAATTTTACACCTGCTAGAAGAAATTAAAATTTCTTACTTTGCTGTTTAGTTTCATTTAAAATAATGATTTGAAATCATAGAAAAATAGTTTAAAATTTAATGCATTTGAAGGCTACTAATCTTTACAACTTAAAAATCTTACAGAAATAATGTTCTATAGATTTTCTAAGGTGATTTTTTGTTATATTTTGTATATTCAATTATAGTTGAAGATAAATAAGTTCTTCAAATAAAAAATACATATTTTGAAATATTTTATATATGCCCTTCAGCAAATAATTATTTTTTCCTTTCAGGATACTGAAGAGTCACCATTATTTTTGCTTCTTGATGTCTTTTTGGCCACTGATAATTTGGATCTTATGCACAATACTTTAAAGCTCATCTACAAAGTTAGTTCATTTTTAGTAATTCTATGAAAGAGTGAGATGAAATATCAGATAAAAGTGATTATGCTTCTGATAATGTAAATTTAGAAAGTTTTTTTTTTTCAAAAGTGTTAAGTTGTATGTAAAATGTGAGAAATCAGTCACTAGCTATAAAATTGTGTTTCTAGGCTTAACAATGTCATAAATTTCCAAAGAATTAACAGATTTTAGATTTGATATATGCTTTTTAAGATTATTAATATAAGTGACAATATAAATGTAATGCTATATCACTATAGATAAAATATTAAAAGTCCTTCAGATAGAGGATATGCATTAGGTAACAAAAATAACACATCATTATATCAGAGCGTAAAGTTTTTTGCATCATACTAAAAGATAGAGATAATAAACTCTTGAAATGTTGGGTAAGACCTTATGAAGGGCCATTTAAGGTAAGATGGACATCACAAGGAGCAAAGCTCTGTAAACAGAGTGCAGAGAGTGATTTCCAGCCTAATGTTGTTTCAGTGCATACTGAGGTTATAGTTTCCATACCCATGTCAATCACAGTGGGACCATCCAGTCAATGTCATTACTTAATAAACATAGATATCCTATTATAGAAAGAGTTTGCAGTAGGAAATGATAGTGCTAATATGGCATTGTCCCCATGATAAATAAGCCACTGCTTTTTAACATTTAATAAGAGTTTACTGATGTTAAAAGTAATATAAATATATAGACTTGAATATGAAATGCCAAGAAAAATTTAAAAAACCTTCTGCAGAGCATGTGATGTTCAGCAGATGACACCACCCAATAAAGCATCTGGCACACACTAATCCTCTATTTCAGTCAGCCATACAGAGCGGTGAGTAACCTTGCTCACATCCGGGTACAGGTTTGCAAGTTTCCTCACAACTTATTTTCCTTTTGCAGTTATCCTTTCTTTGTGAGGCCAGTTTGGTTGATCACAATTTTGTTATTTTTTTGCTTAGTTTCTTTTGTGAAAAGAGTTTATTACTGCACATTTCTCTTTTAATTTTCCTTTTATTTTTTTGTGAGTACTTGGCTCACTGTCTGTGTGGGTATAGTGCCTGCATAGCCCTGTCGCCTAACTGGGCATCCCCTTGTTGGGCTCCATGGAGGGTGGGGACAGTGGGCACTGAACCACACAAAAACAAATATGAGAGTTGAAGATTAAATTGATTCTATCAATGCCGCTAAGAGGGCTCGACATGAGTCCCCTGGGGCGGGGGTGGCTCAGTCAGTAGCTCGCCAGGCTCGTAATCTGTAGTTCCCAGGTTCGAGTCCCAGCTGGGTCAGCGTTGAGATTTATCTCCGCAAAATTCCCCGCCCTGCCCACGGTCAGTAGGGGACACCGATGGGCTTGGAAAGGCTGCCGTCCGTCGGATGGGACGTTAAGCCGTGGCCCCGTGTGTGGGAGAGACATACCCTGTGCATGTTAAAGAACACGCTGGATGGCCTTGACGGGAGGCTACCATCTGTCTCCCAACAGCTGTTCCAGTGGGTCCCCTCCCCCAACCTTCTCTGAGCCTTCGGGGTCCATGTGACCTGGCCATTTAGCCCATGGTTTGCAAAAAAGTGTCGCTCAGAGGTAAAACAACCCAACCCATGAGTCCCCATCTTCATTGTCTTTGTCATCTACGCTGTCTTCTTTGTCTGTGTCTTCGTTCCCAAGATTCCTGATCATCCACTCCTCAGGTAATCAGATACTTGGGGACATGTCCCCACTTTTTGTCAACAAAGGTTTGAAAGGTCTTGTGGAAGTGCCGAAATCCGTCAAGCACTTATGATCTGGCGACTTGCAGGTTGAGACTGCTTGTCCAAACACTCGGAACTGCTCCTGAAAGTCAGAGAGATTGGTGGGGTGGCTCTCGAGGTCACTCCCCAAAAAACTACAAATTTCTCTAGGGGTGTGATCACTGAGGGGCCTTCTCAAAGTCACTGAAGAGGAAATCCTCTCAGAGCTCATGCCTCAAGGAGTAACAGTGGTTCATCAGGTTTTGACACACTGTGATGGGAAATTGGTACCCACCTGGGTACTAATTGTGACATTTAACATGCCACGCCTGCCTTCTTCCATCAAGGCAGATTATTTGCATTGTGAGGTATGGCAATATATACTGACCCTCTGTGCTGCTTTCAGTGCCAAATATATGGTCATGCCCACACAGCTTGTCAGGGCAAGCCCACCTGTGCCTGCTGTGGCAGCAAGGATCATCTCGATCCTGACTGCACAGCAGAAAAGGCAAGCTGGTCAACTGTAGTGGCAAACATCCAACATATTTCGACTGTCCCAAGTGGAAGGAGGCAAAGGAGGTGCAATTCCTAAAGATCATGAATAACATCTGATACGCTGAGGTAAGAAAGCTTGGTCCACTTCCTGCCCCACCTGGCAAGATTTCCTGTGCCAGTGCAGTTATTGGAAAGTCCATTGTTCCTTTGACTTCAGTGGCAGTGCAGAATGACATCAGTGTACCACCTACTGAATCTATCTCACCTGCAGCTAAATACCTCCTGACACAGGTGAAACCAAGATTGGAGTTGACTTCTACATCAACCCTGGTTTCCATTCCTGCAATTCAGCTTTCCACTACCACTGGAAGTCCTCCTCCTTCCTGTCCTCAGACAGATATAAAGAAGACAGACCTTATAAACTGAAGGGGCATGTTAAAAGGGCATTTTCCTCTTTGGAGCCTCTGAAGGCCCTCCTTTTCCTCTGAAGGGGCATTTTTCTCTTTGGCTGGAGCTAAAGCAGAAAATGTTACCGCCTCCAGAAAAGGCAGTAACAGATCCATGTCCCTTGGACAGTTCCAAGGACATGGATACAGACCATCCCCTGTTCATTAAACCATCCTCTTCAGCAGTTAAGTTGAATAGGAATTCATCATCTGCCAACCCTTCTAAGTCCTGAGATGGCCACACTCCTACAATGGAATTTTTGTGGATTCCAGAGGAATCTTGACGACATCAAGGCCCTCCTTCAGGCACACCAGCCCATCTGTGTGTGCCTGTAGGAGACATACTTCTACCCAATCACAGATCCCACTATCTGGCACTTTTCACTAGTTTGCTGGAACCAGGATGGAGATGGTCCATCTCACGGGGGTGTCGCCATCCAAATCTTCTGGTGTTCTCCCTGACTGTCTGCTCAGTATATCTTCCACCTGGAAGCATCATCTTCCAGGAAGACCTTGATGACCTTGTCTTTCATCTTGCCATCCCTCTTCCTCATCATAGGGGACTTCAATGGACACAGTCCACTTTAGGGCAGTACTGACACCAACGAGAGGGGTGGGGTCCCGGAGCAGTGGCTCCTGGATCCTTCTCATTCTCCCTGTTGAACACCGGTGTCAGTATGTATTTTCACTCCCCAAACCACACATTCACTGCCGTTGACCTCACCATCTGCTCCTCCTCGATCCTTCCACTCTTTACATGGGAAATTGAGGACTATGGAAGCAATCACCTCCCCATGGTGGTCACCATCTCCTGTGGGGAACCTTGCAGCGCGTCACACGTGTCATGGTGGAGGTTTGATCAGGCTGACTAGAGTGGCTTTGATCTCCTCTCTGAGGTCGATGACCACTTTGTCAGCCAGGAGCCCATCAATGTGGTAGTAGTGGAGATGACGGACTGTATCATAGATGCAGCTGCATCCACAATTCCTCAAACTTCAACACAGTTTCCTCATTTTTCGAAAGCGTGGTGGAATCCAGATTGTATCAGAACAAAGCTTTGTGGAGGGGGTTGGAGATATCAACATCCCCCCAACCTTGAAGCGTTCAAACGTGCCAGAATGAAATTTCGTTTAGTCCAGTGCCAGAGCCAGAATGAATCTTGGATCAAATATATTAATTATAATATATTAATTAATTCAAATATATTAATTATAATATGCCCGCACGACCAGTTCTAAGGTCGGGGGGATAAAGTGTAGAAGATTGATGGGAACTACACATCCCACTTGTTATCGATCCTGGAGCACAATGGACAGGCAATTGCCAACACTTTGTGGGAATCATTTTCCTCCATCTCTTTGTCTTCCTCTTATTCCCCTGAGTTTCTGGCCCACAAGAGCAATGTGGAGTGCCAGGCAATTCCACTCATTGCCTGGAGCCTTACAACAGGCAATTCACAGCAGAGGATCTTTGCGTTGCTCTGCACACCTTTCATGCATCTGCTGTCAGGCCAGACAATGTCCATTATGCCATGCTCCAACATCTCGCACCATTGAGTAAGGATCAGCTGCTCCATCTTTCAATTGCATTTTTTCTCGAGGAGCAGTTTCCGGACTCCTGGTGGGAGGCCATCATCTTAGTATTCCTGAAGCCAGGAAAGGATTCCAAGATGTAGATTCTAAGTGAGATCATTGTGATGACAAGCATTTTTCAGGTAACAGATCAATGGGAAATCTTTCCAGAAGAGGGGTCAGATGAAGTGGTCAAATGTTTCACATATGAAATTGACATAATAGTGTTGTTTAATTATTTTGCATATTTGTTTTGTAGTTTTATTAAATAAAATTTTTAAATTGACTCCTTAAAAGTATCTTAAAGTTTAAGTAGAAAGTGCAAAATACCACAAAGAATGCCCAATATTTCAAGACAAATGGGAAGAGCAATATTTTGTCACTGAAGGTATTAACACCTCATTTGCTGAAAGGCAGTTGTGTCTCAATGCAATGTGCTCAACAATTGTGTCTCATTTGCTGAAAGGCAGTCAATATTTGTAAAGAGCGCAACGTTAGATTGCCTTTATGAAACCCATAAAGAAAGATACCACACCCTTTCAGGGAAGTGCAGGACAGATAAATTCAGCAAACTAAAACTTTGCTTAATAAAGAGCAAAATATTTTCCACATAATTAATGTAGAAAGTGAATCAGCAGTAAAAGCAAATTTTGTATTATCCATTTTAATTGCATTACACTCAAAAACCTTTGCAATTCAGTTTATTCAAGCGTACATAATTGAAACTGCCAAAATTATATGCCACAGTAAAGTGAAAGGTTTTTAAGATCATAAGTCTCATTCAGAATGCAGTGGTTGAGCATGCAGTGATAGCAAATGATTTGAGATATCAGTTAAGTGTTATTAGTCATTGCTATTGATGAAAGCACAGATGTCAAAGATATTACCCTGCTTGCAGTGCTAATTTGTGGTTGTAATGTGAATTTTGTTGTTATGAAATAACTTTTGGGACTTATTCCAATGCATGGCAATACTACTGGTGCAGATATATCTATTAGGTTACTATTTTTCCATTAATTTCTTTGTCACTTAAAAAACTCAAGTTTAGTGACTGATTGCACTCTTTTGATGACTTGTTCCAGGATTGTATTGTAGAAAAACTAATAAATGAAAAAAACCGGGATGTAAAATTCTCAATTTCCGCTGCATGATTCACTAGTAAGTGTTGTGTAGTAAAATAATTAAACCTAAACTATGGTTTAAAATGTGTTCTAACACTTGTTAAGTTTATACACCCAAAGAGAAAATCATAGTTTGCTTCTTTCCTCTCTGGTATGGAAACTATGAGATTTGCCTCATTATACAGACTTTTACTAGTTATCATGTCACAAAGTGTTCAGTAATTTATGGTTTAAGAAATGAAGAAACAAGATGTTGCAGAGTTAAAATTCATTAAATGGCTTCAGCATGTGGCAGTTGATATTACAAGGCACCTACACAAGTGGAACATACATCTTCAAGGAAAAAACCAACTAGTTACATCCATGTATGATGCATTAAAACTTTTCAAACAATATATAGGCTCTAGGAAATTCAAATGAAGAGCGGTAATTTGGTGCATTTTTAAACTTGAAAAGTTTTAAGTTTGAGTGAATTTGCATTTAGAGTTCATTGACTATACACAAGATATTGGACTGTTAAGGAATGAATTTGAAATTAGGTTTAGTGGTTTCAAGCTCTGTGAAGGAAAATTTGCAATATTTCATCACCTTTTAATTTCAGTGTGGAGAAGGCAGATGTAGATTTACAAATGTAGCTAACTGAAATGCAGTGTAATTCAACTTTAAAGCAAAAGTTGAGTAATGTTGATATGCCAAAGTTTTGCATATATTTATCTGCAGATTAGTGTCCACAAATGATTCAATTTGCATTCCAAATATCTGGGATATTCTGCAATATGTATGTGCTTGAGCATCATTTTTTGGCCATGAAACAAGACTCCTGAAAAATCTCATTTAATTGATGTGCACTTGCTATCAGTAATAAAAGTAGTATTAGTCTAGGAATTTAAACTTGATATCTGCAAATTAACTGCCAGAAAAAGATGTCGAGTTTGTGAAAAAAATATTATTAAAGATTGAAAAACGAGTAAAACTCTTTGCAATTGTGTTTAATGACATCAAAAAGGTTAAAAAAACAATTTATATTATAAATAAATATTTTTTTTACTTTAAATAGTTTTTGAATGCTAACTAGTCTGAAAATAATTTGTCTTACTTTGATTGTAAGCAAGATAAAGGGGGGAATGAATTGAAATTAAAGGTTATTTGCAGCCCATTTAAGATATTTTCTTTTTGAATATTGCCCTAATGCTTTGATGAGTTGCTGCCTATTTGGATATTTTTTATTTTGATGTGCCCCTGGTATCTTTGAGATGCTTACTAATTAGTATTAGTTAATGCATATTTTCTATTTAAATAATCAATAGACCAAGACCTTACTTTGTATCATAGTAGGCTCCTGGAAATTATGACACATCATGACATACTATTTCTTATAAATAATTAAAATGTCTGAGATACTCTGCCATTACAATGTTCTCTTTTTAAATACTTAACAAATCCAGATTGTAAACCATACAATTTAATATTTGGGCAATAATAATAATAATCAGTATTAGAGAAGAATAATTTTAGATTTGTAATATGGAACATGAATAATTCAAATAGATATATTAATAAACATTAAAGTTTAATAAATATTTGCATATTATGGTTTGAGAAGTTGATGTTGCTGGGGAGTTTAGGTCTTCTGGTGAAAAAAAACAGCATTGGTGGATTGGGTTGTATTATATCTGAGCAGCATTTTTTGCACTCCTTGGGCTAAATGGCCAAGTTGGGTTAGGTTGTTTTACCTCTGAGCAGCACTTTTTTGCGCACAATGGGCTTAATGGCCAGGTCACAAGGACCTCGAAGGCTCAGAGAAGGTTGGGGGAAGAGGACCCACTGAGCAGCTGTTGGAAGACAGATGGTAGCCTCTCATCAAGGCCATCCAGCGTGTTTTTTAACATGCACAGGATATGTCTCTCCCACACACAGTGCCATGACTTAATGTCTCATCTGATGGATGGTGACCTTTCCAACCCATCAGTGTCCTCTACTGACTGAGGGCAGGGTGGGGGGAGTATTGTGGAGATAAATCTCAATGCTGGCACAACTGGGACTCGAACCTGGGAACTACAAATTATGAGCCTGGTGTGCTACCAACTGAGCCACCCATGCCCCTAAATGGCCAGCTCACCTGAATCCAAACTCTCAAAGAAATTTGAGGGAAAGGAACCCACTATAGAGCTGTTAAGAGACAGATTGACACCTGTTGTCAAGGGGCCACAGCTTTACATCCCATCCAATGGACTGCAGCCTTTCTAATCCCATTGGTGTCCCCTTTCTGACCAAGGGCATTGTGGGGATTTAGTAGAGATAAATCTCAATTCTGGCTCAGGTGGGACTCGAACCTTAGTACTGTGGATTATGAGCCTGTCATACTACCGATGGAACTATCCACAACTCAACAGCATGTTGGGATAGTGGACAAGAAAGCAGTAGCATATGAGTTGGGTTGTTTTACCTCTGAGTGGTACTTTTTTGCACACTATGGGCTAAATGGCTAGGTCACAAGGACCCCAAAGGCTCAGAGAAGGTTGGGGGAGTGGACCCACTGGAACAGCTGTTGGGAGACAGATGGTAGCCTCCTGTTAAGGTCATCCAAGCGTGTTCTTTAACGTGCACAGGGTATGGCTCTCCCACACAGGGGCCACGGCTTAACGTCCCATCCGGCAGACGGCGGCCTTTCTAAACCCATCGATGTCCCCTATTGACCGTGGGCAGGGTGGGGCATTATTTGCGGAGATAAATCTCAACGCTGAACCAGCTGGGACTGAAACCTGGGAACTACACAGTAGCATATGAGATGCTGCTGCTGATTTACCACTGCGATTGCTTCCTAGAACAGGGATTCTGACTTTTTTTTCCTGCTATGACACACTGATATTCCATGTTCATAATAGTAAGAAACATTCAACTCTCCTTTCCTGAATGTCTTATGTACCTGTTCTAGCCTAAAGAAACCCAAATTCATAAGGCACAGTTTTTTCATCATTATTATTTCTCTCCCGTGATGCAAAAAAAGTTCAAATTAGGATTAATTTCTTTCTGTTTTAACTAAATGTTACAATAAGCCACAAATGCAATTTTTTTTTTTTCACTATTTATCATTAAAATTTATCAAAAAGCAGAAAGAAAGAAAAAGTGCTTTACACTTCAAAAACATTAGAATTTATCAAATAGCAGAAAGAAAGAATCTAAAATAAGTGATTAAAAAGAGCTTTACACTTCAAGAAAGTTGATTTAAAATTTAGAAAATTTTTGGCAATATCTTGTTTGAGAATCTCTGGGCTAGAAAATTATACAAATATGGAATTTTTGTGACTCAAATGCAAAATAGCCATAACTCATTAGCACAGAGGAGGGTCTTGGTGTATTATTATGTTTGCTTTTATTTTGCAATAATGCAGAGCAGTATTTCAGCCATGTTATTGTTTTGTTTAGTGCATAATTTTATGCTCAAAATGCAGATAACAAAATGTCATTATAATTATTTTTAGTGTTTGGGAATAAGTTGCTTTTTTTTACTGTTCAAATTAAAAACAATGAGACTTTCAGATGTTTGCATGATTGTTAGTTTCTTTTTAATGTATTACATCACCTTGTGGTTTTAAATTAATTCATATGATAAAAAAACAAAGTTCAACAGTAGGTGTCCACTTTCTGGACATATTAGTTAAGGAAGAGTTCACTTTATGTATCTAATTTCTAGAAAAATGTCATTTCCATTTTGTATATTGTAACACAGACTTATCATTTATATTGTTACTAACGCAGATGGAAAGATTCATTTGAAGACAATAAGCATTTTGATTTGATAATATCTTTGATTTAGTTTTGTGTGTATCAAATGTACATTTTTTTTTTTTGGAGTTACTTATTGTTATTTTCTTGTAGCTCCTAAGGAAATTAAACATTTTTCATCATTGTGAATGGGAAATTGAAATATGGCTAAAGGAAATGAAGAATGTTAAAAGGAAATACTATCCCTCTCTCATTAATTTCATGGACATGGTCTTCAAGTCAGTATTGGAGAAGCCAAACAAGTTTATGGATGAAATTTTGGAGTGCATTACAGAAGCATCAACACAGGAAGGCCAAGAAGTGCTAGCAGCTTCAGTTATTTTAGATAGTATGCATAATATTAACCTATTTTTAATTGTATGATATTTCATAATGGTTAAAATAAGCTGAATGTTGCTAATTTTTGAGATATATTCATAAAAGCCAGCTGTAAAAGATGAAAATTTGGTGGCCTTACAGTGAAAGGGAATGTGTAATAAATTTAGATAAATTATATTTTTGGCTAATACAAAATATATGATAGTATTATATTTATGGCTAATACAAAGTTTTGTTATGTGAATTCATGGGAAGGAACTGAGACAAATCTTGTGATGACTTAAATGTATTAGGTCCAAAAATCTCAAAGGTTTAGTTATTTGTAATGATTCACAGCAATGAAGTCTTAACACAATCACACAATGAAAGGAATCTATATTGAAAGAGAACAGAACAAGTTCCATCTAAAATACAAAACTGAACCAATATTAAAGCATCACAGAAACATTTTATCTTTGTATATTTGACATAAAGTGAAAGATGAATATGGTATATACATTACAAACATGGCCTAGCTGTTTGAATTTGTAAGTATGATTTTCAAGTCAGTATTAGATCAAGTATAAGATAAATCATTATTCAAGTAAATGTAAGATGAAAGGGATTACCAGCAGAAAGTAAAAATTCAAAGTCTTAATGCAAGTGGGCTCTAATCTAGGAGGCTAGTGGTTTGTGTCACATGTAGCTTCCAACCACTAAAAGGCTTGTCTAAACAGTTACCACTAACATGTCATTGGAACCCTGAACCATGGGCTAATGTTCTGTTTTCTAACAAGTTCAATTTAGCTTACAGCCAGGTTTTAGATGTTTGCTTAATATGGAAAGAATGAGGAATGTGATAACATCTCTCCAAATCCAGAGAAAAGAATACTTATGGTGGAGGTGGTGTGCTTGTCTGGGGTGGCATAACCATCAAAATCCATATTCCTCTTCATGTGCTCAATGGAGGCTGTATCAGAAATACAGAGAAGATGATGCTCAAAGATTCAGAGAAGAAATCCTTGAACCCTATGTGGGACTTTTTAGGTGCAGTTGATGCCAATTCCCTGTTTATGTATGGTGATGTCCATTCACATAGAGCTAATCTGGTAGCTCTATGTGACTATGTGAAGAGAAATGGAAGATATCCACCAAATGACCTGGCCAGCAAGGTGAATAAAAAAATTTAATAAATATTCCCTTAAGCAGCTGCTTGTCACAGAGATCTGACAGGAGCCTACCAGTTTATATGCCAAGTAGAAGGTCTGCAAGGATGATGGGACCTCAGCAGAAAAACAACACAAACATCCATGCCTTACCAGGGCTCAAACCCAGGTTCCTTTGATCAGTAGCCAAGTGCACTAACTAATTCGACAATGGGATGGCAGTCAGACCTAAATTCCATCAAACTTATATGGGATGCCTTAGTATGTGGTAGTGGCTGATGGTTTGCAACGTTTCTCTCTATTACAAACCATAAACCACTGCCTTCATTTCTATGCAAGATAAAGTTAAGTCTTATGTAAGAATGGGATTTTTTGCCCCAGGCCTTTCTGAACAACTTTATATTGAGTGTGGATCAATGCTATCAGAGGTGATGCTACTTAATATTGATGTCATGCCATATTTTTGAGTATCTGCTGTCAACTTCTGCAGTGTACAATATTTTCTTGTTTAGATAACATCGTTGTAATACATTTCTGGTGTGAGGGTCTAGTTTTCCACATTTTCTCATTATAATAAAATACATTTTGGTCAAATTTTCATTTAATTGCATTGTACAATAAAAAAAATTATGTTGCATTTTGTTAGTGTTACCTCCATATTACCAATTATTACTGCTACTGCATAGTTTAATATAAGTGGCTTAAAAATAGTTTTTAAATTCCAATGACACCAAACATTTTTAGTAAAGGAAAGTTATTGCAAGAACTAGAAACAAATATTATATATTTGTAGAAATTAAAGGAAAATCCCAAATAATATGTTCTTAAAGAATTAAGAGTCTCCCTATCGATGTTGAGTTCCTGCACTTGGTTAGGGATTTTTCTTGTATATATATATATACATACTTTCATAGGGTTCTAAATGCTCACTTGTGTGCTTGCCATACATTATAATCTGTATTCTTAGAAATGAGAATCTTGGTAGTTACCTGGGGGATCTCTCATTCTTGAATTCTGGGGTCTCCATTTAGCTTTGCTATTTAGAGAGCTTGTAGACTAAGTTTTTTTTTTGTCATTGTTTTGAGTAAATTTGGATTTTGAATAAAAAAATTGTATGGAAACATTTCAATGAGTTACATATTTTCTGTTTTATTCTATAATCATTCTCCATCTGTTTATTATTATTATTTTTTCTTTGTTTTATAAAATGCATCAGGTTTTGAGTCCAGTAACCTCTGTACTACTTAATTCACATCACTCAGATTACTCAGTATTTTTCCATCTAAAAATTTCCAAAAGGACTGAGAAATGTGGTAATCTGATGAAGGTGACCCTGGGTGCGGGAGAGTCATACCCTGTGCACGTTAAAGAACACACTGGATGACCTTGACGGGAGGCTACCATCTGTCTCCTAACAGTTGTTCCAGTGGGTCCCCTCCCCTAACCTTCTCTGAGCCTTCGGGGTCCTTGTGACCTGGCCATTTAGCCCATTGTGTGCAAAAAAGTGCTGCTCAGAGGTAAAACAACCCAACAACAACTAATCTGATGAAGCAATGTAGTGTGATTATTGTAGATGTGGTAAAACTTCTCACTTCAGCTCCAATATATTTTCAACCTTGGATAAGAGGAGATCAGTTGAAAGAGAAAAGTATGAAATCTGTTGGTATCAAATATATGGGAAAAATTATCTTGAGCTGGGTGGGATATGAACTCACAATCTCCTGATAATGTGTCAGGCACTCTGACCATTGAGCTACCAGCTGCCAATCAAGGTCTCCTCTATTTAATGGCATGAACTTTTCTATCTGCAGTACACATTTTCGTTAACTTGTCTAGTCCAATATCTGTCTTCTCTGCTTATAAACAGCATCTTGAAGTAGATGTATGTCATGAGTATACCAATTAATTTTTTTTAGCCCTAACTGGCTAGTGGTTAGCGTACATGACTACTACTCCAGGTGGCATGTCTGTAGGTGTTTCTAAAATTATCGATATTTTTTCAGTTGAAAGGTAAATCATTCTTAACATCAATTTTAATCTTATTTTTTTCATCATTCTTAATATCAAATTTAGAGCTTATGCTAGAAAAAGGTGGTGTTCAGAGTACTCATAATAATCAGATACTTTTTGTTTTATGTAGTAGAAGTGTCAGTGTCAATCAAATTACAGTTTGCTACTACTGAAATTTAACTTGATAATTGTTTCTTAAAATGAATTTTTAAGATGTACATGAATGGGAGTAATAAAAACTTTCCCATTCTCTGAATAAGACATACTAAAAATTATGATTGAAAAGACTAAATCAAGGATTTTAAATTTTCACACTTATTCATAAGGGATCTTTAAACTTACTGCAATACCTATGCCACTTTAAAAATAAAATTAACGTTCATAGTATAGTTTATGGAACTAATCTTTCTAAGTTTTAATTGTATTAAAGCAAATTTTTAGTTGCTATGATAATTTGTTTATGTTTTGGTTTTTGTCATAAAATGCTATCTATACTTTTAGAGATGCTAGAAGATGAATATGCCATGAGAACAGATTCTGGAAGTCTAGAAACAATTCAGAATGACAGACAGTTGCTCACAGCATTTTATTGGCAGTAAGTCATGTTGCAGTAATTGGAAAATTTAAATGTTTTAACAACAATAAAAAAAGGTAAATGCACAGAGTTACTTGTTGAATTTGAATTCCATAAGTCAAAAAATAGTTTTGTGAAAAAAGTTTTGGTGATGTGCAGAATTCGAACCCACATCACTCCAGATACATGCCAGAATGTTCTAAAACCACTAAACTAACGCTGACTCTGTCTTTTTTCTGCTAATGTGACCTATCAGTCTCCCATCATAGATAGCGCAAGGTGCAACAATCGATCATCTTTTCTGCCAAACTATTTATTGATTTATGGACTTCAAAGTCAACAGGTTACTCTGTGTATTTACTGTTTACTGATTGATTTATTACTAATGCTATTAGTGTGAATGACTAACTTATTTATTTGCATCTTACTCAGTGCAACATTAAAAAGAATTAGTTGCTTTCCCCAATCATAGATGATGCCAAGGCCAGGTGCAACAGAGGCAGGAGGTTGATAGGTCACATTAGGGTCATCATCCTCAAGTAGCCAAGGGCTACAGAGGTCCAACCAGACGGTGCAATTTGGTTCTCCAAACATATCTGTCCTGAGCTACATCTGCTATATCTGGCCACTGCACACCAATTCTAACAAGTCCTGTTTGATATTGTGTGCCCACTGCATCCTAGGTCTAGCTGGTTCAGCATTGAGATTTATCTCCACAAAACTCCCTGCCCTGCCCACTGTCAGTAGGGGACAATGATGGGCTTGGAAAGGCCGCCGTCTGTCGAATGAGACGTTACGCCGTGGCCCTGTATGTGGAAGAGCCATACCCTGTGCACATTAAAGAACACGCTGGATAGCCTTGATGGGAAGGCTACCATCTGTTTCCCAACAGCTGTTCCAGTGGGTCGCCTCCTCCAACCTTCTCCGAGTCTTTGGGGTCCATGTGACCTGGCCATTTAGACGGTGTGCAAAAAAGTGCCGCTCAGAGGTAAAAATAACCCAACCCAGCATCCTAGGTCTTCCCCTCTTTCTGAAGCCTTTAGGCACACTATTCATAACCCTATTTGCTAATCTATAATTGTCCATATGGGGCAACATGACTAAACCAACGAAGTCTCTCTCTACACAATATGCTGCTCCAAGGAGGTTGCTGACTCCTTTGCCTAACCTCATCATTACTTAAACTAACCTAATTCTCATGATACTGCATAAGAATCTAGAATCAAAAGCATCAAGTTTCCTGTTATCTTGTTTACAAATGGTCCAAGTTTCACTACCATAGCTAACCACATTAGGGTTAAGGTCATTCCATATCAAATCAACCAAAATTTTGGAAAAAATTCACCACCCATCACAAAAATATTTTGTCAAAAAAATTTTGTAAGAGTTTTAATAATTTAACCTAAGGGGAAAATATATAAATTGCAATTGTGACTAAACATTTTTCTTTTTTTATTTTTGTTAATGATAAAAATTATTGGGAAAATGCAAATAGTGAAATTTTATTAGTACTTATACAACATAATAAGGATTTCTGTTTTATTCCTTAAAATGAAAAAAAAAAATGCTTTCCTCACAATCCTGAGAAAAGGAAACAGATTGTTGTGGTCTGTGAAATATCTCTTGATACCCTACCACTAAAATTTCTGCCATAAACAGATCACTTGTAATATTCATTAAAAGGTTCACCTTTTCCATATTTAATGACCTCTAACAATGTAAATTAAAACTATGTAAGGATTTGAATAATGTGAATTACAATATTTCATTAGTACCAATCAAACTAAAAAATAATTTCCCATTTATCTCTTAAAGTAAAAATGTTGCATTTTCCCATCCACCCTGTGGGTATGAGAGGCAACTCATTGTTGCCAATGAAAATCTCATGACCTTAACATCCCACTATCAAAATTTCGAATTTCTAGTATAAATATGTTGTTTGCAATATTTGTTTGAAATTTTGCAATTTTTCAGCTTTTTCCATCATTAGAGAGTGCAATTGAAACATTTGAGAAATTCAGAAAGTGCAAATCATAATACACTATCTGATCAAAAGTATCTGGACACCCCTTCTGAGTAATGGATTCACCCATATACACCACAGCCATGGCCCAAATAGGTATAAAAGGGTGCACATGGCCTGGCAAACCTCATAGACATGCATGAACAGGAGAATGGGCGATACAGCTAGCTCAGTGATTTTCAAAGTGGCACAGCCATAGGATGTCACCTTAGCAACAAGTCAGTTCAAGACATTTCGGCCCTACTGCAGCTGCCCTGATCAACTGTAAGTGATGTTATTGTGAAAGGGGAAAATGCCTAGGAGTGAAGTGGAAATGCCTAGGAGCAACAACAGCACAATCGTGACCCAGTAGGCCATGTAAAAATGACAGAGCAGGACCGCTGAGTGCTGAAACAGGTGGTGTGACAAAATCGCCTGTCTTCAGTTACAACACTGACTACTGAGTTCCAAAATACTTCTGGAAGCAATGCTAGCACCATAGCAGTTCGTTGTGACCTGCAGGAAATGGGTTTTCAGCAGCTGCACACAAGCCTAACATCAACAAGATCAATGCCAAGCGTCAGTTGGAGTGGTGTAAAGCATAGCACCAGTGTACTCTTGAGCAGTGAAACTGCATTCTCTAGAGTGATTAATCACATTTCATCATCTGGTAGTCCAAAGGATGAGTCTGATGTGGAGTATCATCACAGATTCTAGATGAACGCTACCTGCTTGACTATGTTGTGCTAGCTGTGAAGTTGGCATCATTCTCTGGGGTTGTTTTTCCATGGTTTGGGCTAGGCCCCTTGGTTCCAGTGAACTGGACTCTGAACTCCCAACTTTGTGACAACAGTTTGGTGAAGACCCTTTTTTGTACCAATATGACAATGCCACCATTACAAAGTGAGGATCATGCAGAATTGGTTTGATGAGATAGGTGTGGAAGAACTTAACTGGCCTGCACAGTGCCCTAATCTTAACCCCATGGAAACCCTTTGGGATGAATTGGAATACCGACTGCGAGCCAAGCCAAATTGCCCAACATCAGTGACTGGCATCACTAATGCTCTCATGGCAGAATGGCAAGCAATTCCCACAGCAACGTACCAAAATCTAGTGGAAAGCCTTCCCCGCAGAGTGGAGACTGTGATAGCGGCAAACTTTGGACCAACATAATATTAATTCCTTTCCTATTATCAGGAGATTGTGGATGAGTGAATGTCCAGATATTTTTGATTGTATAGTGTACTTCATCAATACCTATCCAACCTAAAAAGAATTTTTAATTTATCTCTAAAAACGAAACATACAGATGGACAGACAGATAAAGTGAAAATATTCTTTTTTTTTTTGGAAACATATAAAAGAAATGCTGCTGCAGTACTCTCATGTTTTTAAAAAGCAGTTTTACCTTGTTCAGATTATAGATTAAATCTTTTTTTTAGAATAAAATGTATTTTTACCTCGCTCAATTTGTTCTTATAGCTGCATAATGTGACTTGATGTGAGTTAATGCAAAAATCCTAACTAACAATGGCTTTTTTTGTGTAAATATTGATAGTGGTGTAGCCAGACTGTATTTGTTGGTGACATGGCAAATTTTTAAACAAAATTTAAAATATTCAGTTGCAAAAAAAATTACTTTGCGGCATCAAATGGTCAGAGCATCTGTAATTATTTGGATCTGTTGTACCAAGCCTGTAGAGTACAAAAATGTCAAATAATTTGATGCACTGTTATGCCATAAAATTTTAGCATTTTACAGCTGAAGAAGAGTGCAGTGGAAATGCAGTTTTTTCATGAGGCTTATGGACAAAAATTATTTTATTTTTTCATGAGGTTTATGGACATGACTTAATAGTATATTGCAGTGCTTTTCATTGGCACAAACCCTTTTAAAAGAGGATGAGAATGTGATGAAACCCAAGGTTTGTCACAGCAATAATAAGGTGTGACTATATGCTATTGCATTCCTATGTCCATTATGACTGATCATTTGGGTATGAAACAAATAGTCATTGGATACTGAGACTCATAATCCAAATGTAATTTCACAAGACCTTGCATAAGGAATAGAAAATACATCTATAGACAAAGGCCACTGACTTCTGTATGAAACTGATATTATGGATCTTGCTAAACCCATGTTATAGTAGGGATTTATCTCCCTGAAATTTGTTGCTAATGAGAGCAGAAGAAACATGAAAGCAGTAGCTTTATTTCAAAAAGGTCTACCTGAACATAGTAGAATCTAACCTGAGGCCTCTGTCTCAAAATTGCTTCAATTATGTATTTATTCGTAGCAAAATATTCTGGTGTAAATGTGTTGATTATTTTTTTGAAAATATATGCCTAATGAATTTTTATTTTTACTGTAGAAAATTGCATTACATATTGATTATCTTTATATATGTACATATTTTAATCGCCTCACCTAGAAATAGTTCAGACCAGCTGTTCTCATTGTATGGATTCAAAAATCCTAAGGGAGTTTGCTGGACAATTTTTGCAATTCCAGATATGCATGTAATTTTTTTTAATTTAGATCAGAAATCGAGTTGAAATTTAATACATAAATAATTGTTAAATGTAAAGCAATTTTTTTTTTATTGTTTTGAATAGAAATAAACTGATATAAGCAGTCACATCTTTCCTTCTTCCCCAGTTAACTGTTATAGGAACCTTCAGATCTGTTTAACACTTTGTCTATGTGATCCTTTATAAATATTACCTAAATCAAAGTATTTTTTTTTTACATTAGCTAACTTGGATAGTTACATTTGTATAATTGGGTCCAAGGTTGGTTTTGGATTCTACTATTACTTTTTGGTTGGGTCATGATTTTTCTGTCAGACTTCCCCTTTGTACAGGTATTGACCAAATCATGTCTCCCATGAGCTGTCATTGTTGATGAATGAGCATTTAAATCAACTTTATTCTGATTTTTCTCTAAAACAGTGTTTTTATTTGACACATTGGGCATTTTCTGATATCTATAGAGACATTTTAATGTGTGAAACAATGAGTCTATCTTAAAATTGTAAATTTATTATTAGATTTTGAAATATCTGCCACTATATTAGTGTAGGAGTTTACATGAAGATTGGCAGTTTTAAATGGTTGAGAACCATTGATATAGAATATGAAATATTATTTTCACTAATCATTAATAAAAGTCTTCACATTTCTAGCTAGTAGAAAGATAGAAGAAGCTCTAATTGTTTCTATTCTACCATCAGTTTCTTCAAATTTTATTTACACTCCTTGTCATTGAAATTGCCTCACATATAATGAATGCTTGCTTTAAGCTCAAAACAATTGGAGTGACAGATAGCAATGTGGAAAAAAAATATTAAGTTTATCAAATGAGCAGTATATACTTACAAAAATGTAGTATACATCAATAAGAAGCATGGCCTTCATGAACAGATATATGCAGCTAGATGTAGCAGTAACAAGTTGAAAAGATGGTGAATGTCTTCCCGATGAACATTGAGCCATGCTTCATAATCTGTTTCACGAGCTGGACAACAATGGTAGGGGGCTGAGAAGCAGTGGACAGTGAACATCCCATCTTATCCCAAATATGTTTAATGGCTAACAAATCTGAGGAATATGCAAGCTAAAGAAGCATATTCACATCACTATTTTAACTGATGGCTCCCCATGTGATTCCAGGCATTGGCCTAGTATGATGCTTCTTGATGCAGGTTGGATTACCTCTGTCCCCAGCATGTCTCCAGAGGTGAATAAGACCCTTTCTGGATCCAAAACAGAAATGCGATTTGTCTAAAAATGACACAATACCAGTCTTTTTCCCAGCTGTCTCCTTGCACCACTGCAGAACAGAAAATGATGCCATGTTGTCAGAGGTAGATGACATTTCAGCTTCTGACAACCAAATGATCCAACCCCTTTCAATTCCATTAGCTGTAAATAATGTAATAAATTTACCATTAGATGTGAATAAAAATATAATAATGACATTTGTGTGTAGGTCATTTTCTTACCATTTTGTTTGCCCACTGATGTTTACACTTGTTTTTGCTTCAGTGGTTGAATAACTTCTTGCTTAACTACTGATCAAAGGGACCTGGATAAGGTAAGAATGTTGCTTTTCTGTGTTGTCTTTCTATTGAGGTCTCACCTTCCTATGGGATTATTATGCTGACAGGCTCCTGTCAGATCTCTGTGGCAAGCAAGCTGCATCAGTCATTCCTTCCATTCTTTCCAGATGGGGCAATTTCAATGGCAAGCAGTGTAGATTTATTTGAACTTGAGAATTTTCAGTATGATTGACAAACTACATAGAAGAAGTACTCAGTTTTATAACCAGTAAATGAAAATGTTCACTGCAATATTCCAGAGATAAAAAAAAAACCAAAGAACTGTTCCAAACAATTGCTCTTTATTTGCAACTTGTAATTTTTCCATTCTTGTAAAAAAATTGTTTAATCTAAATAGGAAAATAAGTAGGGTGGGAAAACAAATTCATGCTATTATTCAAATAAATTCTGGTTTTTTAAGTAATGGATTTGTTTGTGGAAGTATAGATGGTGATCTTGAAAGCTAATTCTGTCAGTGCTCAAGAATTGTACAAGAGAGATTAAAAGATTAAAGATGTGTACATGCCTCAGTTGCTGAGTGGTTATAAATAATTAATGAAGTAGGCTCGACGTATTTCGAATCAACTCATAATAAATAGGCACTTTAGTGTCGATTTAAATTTTAGAGGAAAAATTGTCTTGAGCCAGGTGGATACGAACCCATGACCTCCTGATAACATGTCAGGGGTTCTGGACCACTGAGCTACCGACCGCTGATCAAGATCTCCTCTAACTAGCGCTATGAACATTCCTTTTATGTTTCATATAAGCGCTGTGCAGGCAATATTTCTAACCACAAGCGGCATTTTATATTAGCCAATAGATGGAAGCATGTACGACAAGTATGCAGATATAAATAATTAATGAAGTAGGCTCGACGTATTTTGAATCAACTCATAATAAATAGGCACTTTAGCATCGATTTAAATTTTAGAGGAAAAATTGTTAACAATTTTTCCTCTAAAATTTAAATTCTAATTCTAATTCTATCTAAAATTTAAAAAATTGTTAACAATTTTTCCTCTAAAATTTAAATCGATGCTAAAGTGCCTATTTATTATGAGTTGATTCGAAATACGTCGAGCCTACTTCATTAATTATTTATATCTGCATACTTGTCGTACATGCTTCCATCTATTGGCTAATATAAAATGCCGCTTGTGGTTAGAAATATTGCCTGCACAGCGCTTATATGAAACATAAAAGGAATGTTCATAGTGCTAGTTAGAGGAGATCTTGATCGGTGGCCGGTAGCTCAGTGGTCCAGAGCACCTGACATGTTATCAGGAGGTCATGGGTTCGTATCCCACCCGGCTCAAGACAATTTTTCCTCTATGATTTAAATCGACACTAAAGTACCTATTTATTATGAGTTGCTGAGTAGTTAGCATGATTGGCTTCTAATCAAAGGAATCTGGGTTTGAGCTCTAGATAAGATATGGCTCTGTTCTTTTTTGTGTTGTCTTTCTGCTGAGATCTCATCTTCCTCACTGATCTTTTCTATGGTGTATTAAACTGACAGGTTCTGTCAGACCCCTGTGGCAAACAGCTGCTGCTTGAGTGATAATTTATTTTATTGGTTGCACCCAGTTTAAGATAGAAAAGATGAAGATTTTTTGGCACCATGCATCCCATTTTCATAAAAATATATGAAATTTATGTTGAGTAATGCAGTGTTCTCCTAAACTTAGTATGATTGGCTGAGACTTTGAAATTTGTATTATCATACATATTTCCATATAATATTTTGCTTATTAAAGTATGAGAAAGATAATGCAATACATTTACCTGATTCCTACACAGAAAAAAATTATAATAATCTCATCCACTTTTTTAGACCACAAAATTTGGAGTAAAATATTTAGAAGTTATACTAATTTAAATTAAATGGAACTAGAATATTATATGAATAAAGTAAATGCACATAAACATCAATATATGTTAAATAATCTTGTTTTATATATTTGTAACTCCTCATTTCAGAATAATATTAATGAAAATCATTATTAAAATGACTTGTTATTCATCTTTTTTTAATTTTTATAATGCACATCCGTTCTTTGTTTTCAGGCAGTCTTTTAGTCTTGTAGTTCCTGGAGCTCTTTCATGTTTAAATTCACTTCCTGATAATTCTACTAAAGGTAAAACAATATTTTTCTCTTCTCAGAATCCAATTATTATTGAAATTGTAATAATCTTTTAGATATTTTCTTAATATATTCTAGTTGTATAACTATGTGAATAAAGGGAAATATAATATACACTAGGATTCTAGTTATTTACTTTAATGAATCTTTTTCTATGTTTCTAATTCTTGCTTATTACCACTGCTGCTAATACAGTATTTTTCTTTTTTTATTCATATATATATATAAGAATTGGAATATCATCCAAACATGAACCACAATTGTGCATATAAAGGATCCAGCACAGTCTTTCATAAATTTTAAACTTAACATTCCCTTACTTCAAAATATGTCAAATCAATTTAATCACAGTTTCACTGTTAAAATTATCTTAAATGCTTTCAAATTAAGCTCTTAAGCTTGGACACAAGATTGATTTTACCAACTCAATCGTAATGCTACACAACATGGAATAGAGATAGCTTATTGTTGAATATAGCATGCAGTTGTTTTAACTTAATAAATAATTTTTGATTTAATTTTCACGATATTTAGCTGTACAGTACAATCTGAGTCATTAGCTATCACCTATGCTGAATAATTACAATTGACCTGTTACTCGTAAATCACAGGTATGTTGTGTTTTAACACAAGATCCCAGATGGTAAGTATTACATTCTAATTTCTTCTGAAGTCTATCTTTAGTATAAAGGAGATATAGGAAAAATAAGATATTACCAATTCCGTTGTTTGTAGTGCTGGTTCACTTAGTTAATTCTTGGCGTCGATGTTTTTGCCTTGATGTACTTATTCGGCTATGATGATTAAGCCATAATGCCACTTAAGTTGAAACACTCCAGACGTGCTGTATGATTCAGCAATGTCGATGTTGTTGAGTTGATGTAGTAATGGCTGGCACAATCGCTTAAACGTTCTCTGTTGGGGCACTTTTTACCCTCTGCAGTCATCGTTTTTCCTTTAACATTGACAATTTAAGGTTACCAGTCCTTTGATGTTAAATTTTAAGTTTTGCACATTATATTCAGTGGATTCAGCTCCTTTCAACTTTCAGGTGGAAATCATTTCGAGTTGGGATGGCAGGCAACTCAAATTTAGAAAATGGGTTCTGTAGAACCCTCTAAATATTTTCAAACATTTTCAACATTAAAAGTTTAAAAATTCAAAACTAAATGTTTAAAAACATTCAAAAATTGATATCAATGTACACATTAAAAAGAGAACATCAATGCACAATGTGTTTCACCCCATCCTTGTCTGGGGCTTCATCGGGTGCTAATGTGGACAGCCTGTGTGGTCTTGACTATTTATACTGGTGTCTCTCAAGGATTGTGTAACTGTTCAGTATGTGTGTTTGGGTGCTCACACAGCAGGAGGTTCCAAGCCATTGGTACGGTTGGAATCTCCATATTGCATATGGAGTTTTTGTGTAGATTAATTAGTAATAATTCAGTGTATTGGAGTTGAAATTTTGTAGACAGTGCGGCTAGTGGTTTGAAATTTACTTCTTCAACTTGAATATTATTTTCTATTATTGTTTGTGCTAATTTTGTGTTTGGTTTCTTATTTTTAATGTCTGTTTTATGTTTAGTCATTCTTTGCTCAAAGGTTCGAAATATTTTGCCAATATAATTCTTTTTACCTTCTAATTTGTTATCGTGGTCTATTATATTTATATTATAAACTCCTCTTGTATTTTCTATTTTGTTCCTGTCATTTACCACCAGTTTTTCTTTATTGTTTTAGGTACTGTGTGTGGTAATTTCAGTTGGTATTTGGTTAAGATATTGTTTAACGTTTTGGAGACTCCTTTTGTATAGGGAAAACTGTGAGCATATTGCTTTAAGTCTAGTTGATTTGGTGTTGGTTGTGAAATTTTTTTTTCTTTTTTGATATCTAGCCTTTTTTATAATGTTATTGGGGTATTCAGCTTCATCTGCTTTTTCACATATTATATTTACTTCTTGTTTTAATGCTTTAGTGGTTGTGCAGTCTTGATATGTTCTAAGAAAGTAAGGAAAAATTGCCGATTTTTTTTTCTCTTCCTTACTTTCTTAGAGCATATCAATACTGCACAACCACTTAAGCATTAAAACAAGAATTAAATATATGAAATAGCGCAGACAAAGCCAGATACCCAATAAGACTATACAAAAAGACTAAATATCAAAAAAAAAACAGCACCAAATCAACAAGACCTAAAGCAATATGCTCACAG
The DNA here is from genome assembly GCA_038380435.1 of Ryuthela nishihirai. Taxonomy (NCBI): domain Eukaryota; kingdom Metazoa; phylum Arthropoda; class Arachnida; order Araneae; family Heptathelidae; genus Ryuthela; species Ryuthela nishihirai. The sequence continues at coordinate 116,361,689 of JAWZYU010000001.1, forward strand.
TTTTCCCTATACAAAAAGAGTCTCCAAAGCATTAAACAATATCTTAACCAAATACCAACTGAAATTACCACACACAACCTAAAACAATAAAAAAAAACTGGCGGTAAACGACAGGGACAAAATAGAAAATACAAGAGGAGTTTATAATATAAATATAATAGACCACGATAACAAATTAGAAGGTAAAAAAATTATATTGGCAAAATATTTCGAACCTATGAGCAAAGAATGACTAAACATAAAACAGACATTAAAAGTAAGAAACCAAACACAACATTAGCACAAACAATAATAGAAAATAATATTCAAGTTGAAGAAGTAAATTTAAACCATTAGCCACACCACCTACAAAATTTCAACTCCAATGCACTGAATCATTACTAATTAATCTACACAAAAACTCCATATGCAATACAGAGATTCCAACCGTACCCATGGCTTGGAACCTCCTGCTGTGTGAGCACCCAAACACACATACTGAACAGTTACACAATCCTTGAGAGACACCAGTATAAATAGTCAACACCACACAGGCTGTCCACATTAGCACCCGATGAAGCCCTAGACAAGGATGGGGTGAAACGCATTGTGCATTGATGTTCTCTTTTTAATGTGTACATTGATATCAATTTTTGAATGTTTTTAAACATTTAGTTTTGAATTTTTAAACTTTTAATGTTGAAAATGTGTGCACATTAGTTAGAGAGTTCTACAGAACCCCTTTTCTAAATTTGAGCCGCCTGCTATCCCAGCTCAAAATGATTTCCACCTGAAAGTTGAAAGGAGCTGAATCCACTGAATATAATGTGCAAAACTTGAAATTTAACATCAAAGGACTGGTAACCTTAAATTGCCAATGTTACAGGGAAAACGATGACTGCAGAGGGTAAAAAGTGCCCCAACAGAGAACATTTAAGCGATTGTGCCGCCATTACTACATCAACTCAACAACATCGACATTGCTGAATCATACAGCACGTCTGGAGTGTTTCAACTTAAGTGGCATTATGGCTTAAACATCATAGCTGAATAAGTACATCAAGACAGAAACATCGACACCAAGAATTAACTAAGTGAACCAGCACTACAAACAATGGAATTGGTAATATTTTATTTCTCCTATATCTCCTTTATACTAAAGATACTCTTTAGAAGAAAGTAGAATAAAATACTTACCATCTGGGATCTTGTGTTAAAACACAACATACCTGTGATTTACGAGTAACAGGTCAATTATAATTATTCGGCATAGGTGATAGCTAGTGACTCAGATTGTACTGTACAGCTAAATATCATGAAAATTAAATTAGTAGTAACTAGTTGTGGTTTGCATTTTAACTTAATAAAGTTCTACATGTTGGTACCACTGGATATACTTATTGAAGAAGTGAGAGTATTGGCCATACTTGCTTTATTTTTGAAGTACGAATAGTCTTTAAACTTATCTTTGTAGCTTTAACCATCCTCCGATCTAGCATAACTCGGAAAGATTGATAAATCAGTTGATCAAAAGATCGCTAACTAACAGAAATAAATTTGCTTCCATATCCAAGACCTCATTTATTTTCAGAAAATGATACCAGATCAAAGTTTTACTGGAAAAGAAATAAAAATTAACATATATCCTAATGCGATGTAAAAATATCCACAGCAACAAGTTTTAGGCCGGCCATACGATGTAGCATAACTATGAAAAAACAATACTTATTGATCAGCCAAAAGATCGCTAATTTCCAAAAATAAATCTACTGAAATGAAAACTATTTTTAAGAGTGGGAAAGATGTGTAGAATGCTGGGAAAAATTATAAAAATAACTGGGGTATACTGAAATAGGTTTATGACAGAAAAGATTGTGATGGATACATACATCTTTGGCCTCTCTATTCAGATTCTCAGAACGTATACAGACTATGTGGACACTGGAAGGGTTAATACATGAATGAAGGTGTATGTCAAATCTACTTTCTGACTTTGTAATAAGAATATGAAATGAAAGTATTTCTTATTGTTTATCTACCATATGTTAGTTTTAGTATACTTTTATTATTATAATGCAATTTCACTTTATTCATGGTTTATTATGCTCAATGTTATTTTTCTAGTGGGCAAACAGTATGTGGGCTGTGTTTTGAGACATATAATGCATCATCAACATGATCCTGAAGCTCTTTTTGTGCTTGCCAAGAAACATGAGGATGTACTTCCTTCCAAATTGTTTAATTATTGGGAATTATTACTATCTGTCAGAAGAAAACAAGAGGTAAAATTATGTTTCTAATAATATAATTCAGATTGTAAGTTAATAGTGAAATTGGAATAAGCAAGTTTGAATTTTGTCACCTTACTGTTTGATGATCATTAAGTTATGAGGAAAGCCTTGAAAGGGGATTGTTGCTTTGGACGTTAAAAAATTTTTAAAACATCTGATTTCATTATGTTGATAAATTAAAATTTTTGGTAAATGTTTAATTACTGCTCTAAGCTTGATAGGAATTACTGCATTGGTGGGCGAAGCTGGAACAGAAATAAACAGAGATAATAATTCAGTTATGGGTGGCAATTCATTTCTTATAAATCATTATGGTTTGGTGCAAGCCAAATCTCCAAGTTTAGTAGTCTTTTAAAGTGTGTGACAGTTTTGATTAATGTAGTAAAATTTAAGTAGGAAAAAATAATTTGTATAAAAAATAGTAAAGAGGGATGCAAGAAGCATTTTAGGTGGGAAATTTCATTCTTATAAACATTTAATGACCTGAGGCTGAACCCTCAGAGACATAGAGCATCAAGATAGTTGTTTTAGTTGAATATTGGCATTTTGTATGAATACATTTAAAGCAGTCCTGGCCAACCTGTGGCTTACTGCAAAGGAATTGCAGCTCATGAAACAAATCATTAATACACTGAATCTGGCTCATTTCTTCAAGATTTTTTGATGAAACGTTTTTAAGTACATAAGTAAATTATTTTTGCCAGTTCATGACACTCATTAAAATTGTATCTTTTTGATAAATATATTTTCTTGATTCCTTAAAAATATAGTTTGTTTTCCATTGCATTATTCATTAAAAATACTGCCATTTTTAAGTAGATAATTTTTTTCTTCAACTCTTTAAGAATATAGTTTTCTTTTAGTAGCCCTTTGCTAAGTTTGGGTTGACCACCTCTGTATAAAGGTTCAAGGCTTTTTTAATTTTATATTTCTTTTTAGTAATGTTTTTCATTATTGTCTATTTTAAGTATTTTGTTTGTATTTATTATATTTAGGTGATTAGTTATTATTAACTCTATATATATTTCTATGTATCATATGCATTTAAATTAATTTTGATTTCTGATTCACAATGAACAGAAACAGAGTAAAAGTTAAGTTTTAGAATTAGAGGTAAAACCAAGAAATACAATTACAGTGAAGCCTAAGTAAATTGCCCACTTGAAACAGTTCACAAACTATAGTCAAATTACAGAAATTTGGCTTGTGCAAAAAACTATTGTGCAAAAAAAATTTATAAGCTTCACAGGTTTCACACCCCCTTTTTTTGTCTAATTGTATATTACATTACTTGAATAGGAAAGGTGTTATTGTTTTTTTTTATCTATTATTACAGGTAACTGGAGTCGATATTCAAGAGAAAGATTCAGACTCATTAAGTATATCTGACCAGCTTCAGGACATCTTTGTATCAGTTTATACAAATAAACTATCACAGAAGTCTAATAACACCATTGCAGTGAACCATCTTGAGTTAACACACAAAATGCAAGAAATAAAAGCTGAGGAAATTCCTGGTTTAGTATGGCAGATATTATCATATCTGAACGTTGGAGCTAACAGTTTTGCTGTAAGTTTGATATATTCTTTGTAATTGAATTAGTACAACTTTAATCTGTAGTAAGTACTTATGTTTATCTCAGAGCAGCAGTTGCAAAAATTTTTGGTAACCATTTTTTTTAAATCATACCTGCACTGGACCTGCACATAACTACTATGCTTATCTGTAGGTTATGACAGAACAAATGACCCAGGACCTGAACCCAGATCCCAGAAGTTACAGTGTCACTGCAAACCAACATTATACTATTGCACCACCGAGACAGCATTAGATCTATAACAAAATTATCTAAGTTGAGGCTTGCAGTTTACACCTGACTGTATGATAAAAATGTATTGCTGCACCTGTATATGTGTCTGGGGGAAAAAATTAGAATGTGTGTTCTGTTTACCATAAGTATATATTTTTTTCTTTTTAAACAAAATCCCATGCAATAATATCTTAGCACTACACAGTGCAGTTTTATTCAAGGGCTTTTGATCCTGAAAGAAAAATCTTTACAAAATCCACACACACAAAAAAAAATTAATAAAATGTTGGTCAAAACTTATGTCGTAATATTCACTGCTCACCAACTCTGTTGTTTTTGTTTGCATTCATTTAGCAATGTGTATTTCAAATTTCAGAGCCAGTTGGTGCTCACCACTTTCAGTGAAATATTTGTCTGTTTACCACAGGTCCACCTTTTGCTTGTAGATCACACTTTTACTCTTCTCATTCTTCATTTTTGTGTGTTGCAACTATTTTATACCTTGAATATCTCAAAAGAAACCTCAAGTGTTGATGCTGGTTTGGTATCAAACATGGCAGGAAAAAAATTGCTTTGGATATGAAAGTACATGTGCCATGAGGGGGTGGGGGGGGGATCAGGTTAGTACTAGCTGAATATAGTTTGTTTCTTATAGTTAGCTATATATTGAATTTGACCCATCTTCCCAGCAGTAGTAGCCTCTCCCATCTAGTCTCCTACATTTGCTGTGTTGTATTGTTATGTATTCCCTGTCTGAATTTGCTGATGTTATATTTATTTTTTTTATTTTATATTGTGTTTAGTCTTATATGTATATTCATGTTCTGATTTATTATTTAATTAAAAAAGTGTTGGGTTGGGTTGTTTTACCTCTGAGTGGCACTTTTTTGCACACCATGGGCTAAATGGCCAGGTCACATGGACCCCGAAGGCTCAGAGAAGGTTGGGGGAGGGGACCCACTGGAACAGCTGTTGGAAGACAGATGGTAGCCTCCTGTCAAGGCCATCCAGCGTGTTCTTTAACATGCACAGGGTATGGCTCTCCCGCACACGGGGCCACGGCTTAACGTCCCATTCGACGGACGGCGGTCTTTCCAAGCCCATCGGTGTCCCCTACTGACCGTGGGCAGGGCGGGGAATTTTGCAGAGATAAATCTCAACACTGACCCAGCTGGGACTCGAACCTGGGAACTACAGATTACGAGCCTGGCGCGCTACCGGCTGAGCCACCCCCGCCCCTTAAAAAAGTGTAATCCTCCATATTTTACTAGTGTTCCAATGAAGCACTCGTATTACATTTATAGATAAGGAACAACACTGTCAAAAACATCATATATATCATCATCATCATCATCTGCCCACTGCAGGATAAAGGCCAATCTAATATTTTCCACTGTTTTTGGTTTTATGCCATGCTTTCTACCACTCCATAAATTTAATCAAATCTTTGCAACATGTCTGTGGTTTTCCCTTTTTCTATTTTGTAACAAAAATGTTCTATGACTTCCACTTTGAGATGACTGACCATCTTTGATCCTGGTATCTGACTAGGTGGGCCTGCCCAGTTCCATTTTGATTTTAGCAAATGGAAGATTTCATCTGTAATTCCTCTTTGTTATCTTGTTCATTTTTTGTGTTTTTTGTCTTTTAATGTTATGCCCAGCATGAAGTATTCCATTTGTTTTGGGGTCGCTTGAAGTTTGTGTGCTATCTGTTTTGCGAGTATCCATGTTTCATATCCATAAGAAAGAACTGCCAACATATTGATTGAACAGTTTTTGTTTCAAGAACAGGAGAGTTTGCCACTGAAAGATAATCTTAAATTTGCATAAACATTTCCTCTTAGCTATGATCTTCTGATTAGATCATTTTGATGTTTTTCAATGGATTTTTTTTTTTGCCCTAGATAAATGTAAGAATTTACCTTTTTGATAGTTGTCTATTTCATTTTACTAACATTTTGCTATTGCAGAATTTGCTAATAATAATTTGTGTTGTTAAAATATTTGTTTTTAAGCCTATTTGGTAACTGACCTTTTGGAGTTCTTTAATCTTACTTTGCAAATTCTCAAGAAAGTTTGCAAATATGACTAAATCATTTGAAAAAATTAGGTCGTCATTTTATTATAAATCAATCCTAAAGCTGAAATGAACAATCTGGGAGATAATGCAGCTCTTTTCTGAATTTCTATTTTTATATTAATTATGCCATTTTCCTCAAATATGTTGATTGTTACTATAGAATTTGCATATATGTATTCTAATGGTTTAATATATTTTTCATTATTCCTTTTACTGAAGGCCACAATAAACTTCATAGTCTCAATTTAGTTGAAAGCTTTTTCATAATCTATGAGAGCTAGGCTTATTGGTGTCATAGTTGATATTCATGTGTCTTTTTTGATTTTTTTTTGTTTGTTTTAAAGTGTGTGTATGGTCTATAGCATTGAAGTTTTTTCAAAAACATACCTGTCCCCTGGGTTGATTTGAATCCAAGATATTAGCAGTCCTATTACGATTTTTGTAAAAAGCTTGGAAACATTTGATAATAAACTGATTAGTCTGTAGTTTGAGATATTGGTTTTTGTCTCCTTTTTTGAATATAATAAGTTTGCATTATTCCACAAATTAGCATTTTTTATTTCTGTAAACGTTTTGTAAATAGATGTGTTAAATATTCCCATCTGTTTACCCCATCTAGAAAATTTCCCTTTTTTTTAATGAATTATTTATTTATTGTCATCATTTTACAGATATGCAGTTAAATTTTTCCCTCAAATATTAATAAAACCACAGTTGATACAATTTAGTATTTTGAGGTTGGAAATGATAATGTATAAACATAAATATTGAAATAATTCACAAGCATATATGTATATAACAATAAACTGAGACTCCAGGAAAGTTAAAACTCACTTTCTGGAATAGAAAATTATAAATCATGTAGATTTTTGGAAAAGACATAATGCATTTGGTTTTACTGTTTCCCTGATAAGTACAGAATGTATATAGAATAAATGATGAATAATTCAAAATAGCATTTTTTCCATGATAAAACTAAAAAGAGGACAAAGTAAGATAAACTAGTCTAGAAAGTAAAGTTTTCAAGATACATCATTTATGTTCTCACTTTTTAATATGCACAATCTTAATTCATAAAAATCTTATATGATTTATTAATTTAAAGTCTTCAGGTAAAGCATTAAAAAAACTAGCTGCCAAATAAATATAATGTTTCTCCTTAACTTTTTTGCAAGTGAATAGAGGAATAAAGATGATAATTCTTTTTATTAATAGCTGAATTTCGAGGAAATTTGTAAGTTTGAGAATTTAAATTCTTTATTAGATGGTTTAATGCCAGATATATGTATAATTTCCTAATTTGTACTACTAAAAAAAATATATATATATGTGGACAAGCTCTCATATCTTCTTATTTTCACCATACATTTAATGCGATTTTGTGCATACTGAAGACATTTCAAATTTGTAAAATAAATTCCTACTGAAGATAATAAGCCATATAACAGATATGATTTAACCCAAGATAAATTATTTTTAGTATTGATAGATTAACATAATTTCAAATATGATATATATTTGGAACCGTAGTATTTAGGTTTTTTTTTTTTAAAGTTTAACATATATTTGATGAGAGAACTGATGGAGCTTAAATGATGGATCTGTATCTTAGGCTGTTCTGTTTCTCCCTTTAATAGTGGTACTTTTTTTTTCTGGTTTATAATTTCATTAAACTTTAAATAGGTATCAATAGTAAATAATTGAAAAGGTATTGTCATTAACACTTCCTGGGTCACCATTGAGCATAGATGTTGATGGAATCTGCAATGAGAGGTCAAGGACGTCAGTAGACCTCTTTTGTGCAACACACGAAACTTCAATTTAAAAAAAATTGCTGTTTGAAAATTTTCCTAAATATATCTTTTAAAAATATGCAATTCAAGTTTGAAAAATAATATTTTCTTTTTGCATTTAATGCATATTTTGCTACACTATTATATAAATAATTTGTTAAAGGCGTCTGATTGCCATTTCTTAGAAGCATTAAACGGTATTGCCGATTTGCTTGTTAATCTTCCTCTTTGCTGAGGTAACCTTTTGATTTAAGCTCACAAGCTTGATTTGAACTGTTAGCAACCAAGTTTCCCTTAAATTTTCGAAAATCTCCTAAAAATTAAGAAAAAAACTTCTATTTCTTAATAGCAGTTTTCTATTTCTACGGCAGATTTTGGAAGTGATTACAAACTACATACCGCCATTTTTTCCCTCCATTTTACACTCTTTTCTGCCATAAACTTATTTTGGTATTCCCAGAATTATTTTTAATCATTTATGTCAGAATTCTATGCATCTTTCCTGCTCTTAAAATTGAAACTGTAAGTAGCATGAGCCTTCTTAGAATGAGGAAGCCAGCAAGCCAAGTTGTTGCAGTGTAAAGTACATCACAGCAGCAGGTGCAGTTGAGTGCAGTGACCTAGTTATTGCTCACATGTGCAGTAAAGTGGCTCTCTAGTGGATGTTTACAGAAAGAGTTCTTTTCAGATACAGGATAATGTGACCATGTATCTAGTCAGTATTAACCTTTGTTTTCATTTCTGTAGATTTATTTAGGTAAAATTGTTGACTTTTCTGTCATCTGATCTATCGATCTTTTGGAGTTATGCTACATCCGATGGCCAGCTTTAAAAGTTGTTGAGGATATTATTTAGCATCTCATTAGTTTATATGTTATTTTTTTATTATTTCTTGTAAAAAAACTTTGATCTTGTATCGTTTTCTGAAAATGAATGTGGTATTGAATATGGAAGCAAAAAGGACTTCCTTGATATGGAAATTGTTTACATGGATGATTTAAGGCAAATACTTCCTCTCAACAAATTGGATTATAAACTCCCTGCATATAGTTAGTATTTTATTTCCTTTTTTTTTAAATTAAACCTTAGTTTTCATTTCTGTAGATTACTTTATTTCTTCTTTCTGCCAATTATATCGACCTTTCTGCTGATCGATAATTATTGATTTTTCAGAGTTATGCTACATCGGATGGCCAGCTTACAACTTTTTGCTGTGGATAGTTTATTTAACATTGCATTTAGGTTATATGTTATTTTTTTTCTTTTATTATTTCTTCATTTTCCAGTAAAAAAAAATTTTGATTTGTGTCGTTTTCTGAAAATGAATGAGGTTTTGGATGTGGAAGCAAAAATTACTTCCTTGGCACAAGTCCTCATTCCTCATGTGAGAGGACAATTTTGGAATTTTGGGAAGGGTTTTTACCCCCCCCCCCCCCCCCCCCCCCCCACTAAACTCACTGAGACATTTTACTCCACCATCTCTTTTGTGAAATTACTTTTTTTAATTACAAGTTTTTATGTTCATATTGAATGAATTTCAAAACATCTCTCTCCCCCTCAGTATTATTTTTTATATAGAGTTGTGCCACTCTGATAATACAGACAATTTCTTTTTTTTGCTTTAGTGGACTGACTTTTCATCACTTAGCAAAGATCAAAATTTAACAACCAAAGAAGAAATTCTTAATGTTTGGTGAAAAAAAAACAGCCAAGAAACTTTCCCTAAACTGGAAAGAAAATCCCATTAATGTGAGCAATCCAAGTAACCTTGTATGATGCTGGCCAATGTGTTTTAAAATATACCACACTGAAAAAAAAACCACGAAAAGAAATAAAAACCATATTTCATGTAAATATTATTTGGGAAGAAATTTACTTTCAATGAATAAAAATAGTTAAATTATATATTTATCAGGTTTCCCAAAATTAAGCCTCAATTACATAGTCTGGTCTTTTTTTTTACTTATATCACTGTAAAAAAGTCATTAAAATTACTATGCTTTAAAATTTGCTTAAATTTTTTATTTTCATAAAATTAAATTCTGTTTAATTTGTTAAATAACATGATATATTTCAGTTGATTAGTTTGTTTTTTTTTTAATTCCAAAGTTAACTTGATATGACTCTGCACAGTTGGCAAAAAACCAGGACTTTTCTCAAAGTATGGTACCAAGAAAAAAAATTACAAAACTGGAGTAATTTTCTTGCTTCAATAAATAAATATTTTTTGCTATTCAGAAATAAATAACCTTTCTATTCATGGGCATTATATCATTTCTGTCTATTAGGGTTTTTTTTAATAAATTTTTGTTTGCTTTTCCTGATGTGCATTTTTGCTACTTGCCTCTATAAAAGTCCTATTAAAATAAAACTAGTTGTTTTTTTGTTAAATATTTTATTTTCAGAAAATCCAGAATTAAATGCTGATTAATTTGGTATATAATATGTCATAATTCCTTTCATCAGTTATTTGGCAAAAAGTTCTAAAGTTAATTTATTTGGGCTGATCATAATGAAAAAGTAGCGGGACCTTTGGATGTAAATCCATTTTTCAGGCTGGACCCTGGAAGGGTTAAGCTAGTACATTTTCATCCTAATACTGCTATTCTGATAGGAATCTTAGTGTTTCTAATTAAAAGGTACCATTTCAGACATAGAGATTTTTGAGACATTTTTAATTAGTTTTAATTTTAGTACTTGTATAGCATATTTTGAATTTAGTATATAAGGTAGTGCATAATTCTGGTATGGTTGAAAACTTTAATTTTTGTTATCTTAATCATTTTAAGTTTTATTCTACTTGTTTTTGACTTCTGTGGAGAAATATTATAATATTGGCAAGTTGACAATTAAATGCTGTTTTATTGATTATAATATTTTGTTCAATTGTTTTGCTCCTTACATGCACTTTTTAACTTTTTCTTTTAGGAAAGCAAAACAACTGTATTGATTTTTCATGAATACATAGCATTGCTTGAAACACTCTTCACAAAGTATTTCCAGGAAAGTAATACGGTCACCAACATTGAAAATAATGGAGAACAGCATACTTATAATTGGTTTCAGGCTGTATCATCAAGTCAATCATCTATTATTAAAGATATTTTATTCCATCCCATCATCTTGGACTGGTTCTTGAAGACTGAATGGTTGATGCGTAAGAAGAAATTCGAAAAATTTGTAAAAAGCATGACCAAGTTTGTGTTATGTATTATAAGAAATTCTTGTGTAAACAACTTAAGTGCACTTAAAATTGAAAAATTTATTATCCCATACAAAGACAAAGTTATGAATTTTTGCAAAAATCATATTATATTACCTTTGAAAGAAGGTAGAGAAGATTCTTTTGAAAAATTTAACCTTGAAGAAGTAATCCAGCCATTTCATAATGTATTTTTGGCTAATGATATAGTTATTTTGTTAGAGTTACTTAGTTCATTGAATAATGAACAAATGCAAGTTGTAGACCCAAACTTTAAAGTTATGTCTTCTTTGTTAGAAATATATATAAGTGGAAATGAATTTATTTTGTCTCCCTACTTCATAAGAACATTATTTTCATCAATGATTTATTTGAAAATGGAAAATTGTGAAAAGGACTTGGAAGAGAAGCTACTATGTTTGTTTAAGATGCATCCAATATATGTTCATGCTTTAGATAGTGGTATGTATAATATTAGTATTATTGTCTTAACTATATGATTGCTACCATTTATTAACAATGTGATTTTGCTTTTTTTAGTTTTGCATATTTTAGAATCATGTTTTGTTAATTAAAATTCTTGCAGAAATTAAAATAAAAAAATTATTTACATTTGAATTTTTTGATATAATCTTAAAATTAAATCATTATGAGAAGAATAAGGCAGGGGTTCTTGGTCTTTTTCCAGTCGCAACCCTCTTACCATTAATGGAATTATTTGCAACCTCCCCTTACCATTGATGGAATTATTCATGACCTCCTTTTAATATTAACAGAATTTGTCTCACCCTACACCAATACGTTACCATTGATGAAAGTAACTTGAATCAAGATAAGAATATTTTCACAACAGAATGCTCCAGACAACAGTAAAGGGTGCAGTACTAGAAAGTTGTAGTAAACTAATATGCCTGGAGTGGCCAATTACAGAACTGAGGGAGAGAGAGGTGCTAGTGGATTAGAGTTAGCTGGGAACACTTCAGAGTGAAAGGGGTAGAGGAGGGCTTGAGGCTAGCATTTTTGCAAGTGAATAATTCAGAATTAATGCAAAGTTTTGTATGCATCTTTGTAAGTTTCCATCAGGTCAAGGTTTGTCTTATGCTCAACCATTTCTTTCTCACTTCCATGTTTTTTCTTATTCAGTTCAAATCATCCATTGAATCTACATATGCATAAATAGTGGTTTACATTTGATAGTCTGTTACAGACATATAGCTTGGGTTTCCCCATTATCACCTTCTATAAAGTTCTGTTGTCAGCATTGTGAAGTTCACAAAAATACTTTTAAAATGATAGCTGTAGTGGAAATAATTTTTTTGCAAGCTTTGAATAATCATTTGACAGCATTGAGTACTCTTGTAGTTTTGCAAATAGGTTTAGAATTATTATTGCTTGCGTTATCTTTTGATGACTCATTATTTTACATTCATCATATAGTTAATCCTCTGGACAAGGAATTAAAGGCTTCATGTGTAAGAGACTCATACTCTGTTTACATTAAAGAACACTCTTGGATGGTCTTGACATGAGGCCTCTATCTGTTTTCTAATAGCTACTCATTAGGTCATCCTCCCCCAACTTTTCTGAGCCCTAAGGGTCTTTTGACCTAGCCATTTAGTCCATTGTGTGCAAAAAAGTGCCATTCAGAGGTAACCTAACACAACCCAAGGAATTGCATCATTGAAGTTGTTTTATTTAACTATGCATTACTAGCTAATATTTGACAATTGAGTGTGGAGGTGGTATGTAACATTTTCCTTGAAGAGAGAAATGTTCTGATTATTCATATTGCTTTAAACTATGAAAAACATTCATCTGTTAAACTGACATAGTTGTTTTTCTGTGAAATTTTCAGATAGGCAATTCCTTAGTGTAAAGATTTTGAAACATCTATATTTAGCTCACCTTCATATTGTACCAAAAAAAAAAACTTTCAAGTGTTAATTGCCAATTCAGTTTCCACATATATATGTAAATGATTATGGTATAAGTAAAGTGTTTTGAATGACAGGGTTTCATATAATTTTCGTATCACATAAAAACAACAGTTTTTTTTTTAAACTGCAAATTAAAAATTAAAATGAGTAATGGTATAAGTTGGCAGTGCTGTCTCACCATCACCATCATTCATAGCATATACTTGAGTTTGTTATATAAGTTGTTCTTTCCATGTTGCACAAATTGTCCATCATTACCCAAGAGCAGTTAACTGTTTTAATAGACAGAGCTGGGGAAATCCACTCACCAACAGCAAGTGAATATTTTGATGTGGCATACTTTTAAAGCTAAGAATTCCAACAATAAATAGTTTCAATGGAAAGAAGAACTTTCATCTTTGAATACAGTGTCATTAATTTCATTGCATGCTCTTTATTAATGAACATAAAAACAAGAAATTTTTCCCCTTTTCATGTTGATATATACTTTAGCATGGTAAAAACTGCTGGATCAGATATTTCAGTATTCTTACCCCTGTCAATGATGATTTAAGAGAAACTCTGCATGAGTTATAGCTGCCACCAATGTTTCTTCGCCAAATCTTATTGTTGCTGCACTAGTAAAATTCAATTAATCATATTTCCGACAATAGTAGGGAATAGCTTATACGTTATGCTGTCCTGTATAGCATGCATTGTTACAACTTTATTATCTAGATCAGAGGTTCCCAAACTTATTTATCCTACCGCCCCCTTTTCAGAAAAAAAATTACTCAGCACCCCCTGAAAATCTACCTTCTTTAAGCAAACAAACAAAAAGATGCAGTGACAAATTTGTGTTCTTTTATGTATCTATATTTCTCTACATCCTACAACATAGTAAAGAAAGATGTTGTTGTAAATAAGACACCTTGAAGCTTGAAATTATAAAATTACTTATTAAAATCAACCATAGTAACATCCAACTTTAACTTTATATTACACAACATGAAACATGTACGAATGGTTTTTCAAAATTATCTTACTTTCCCTTCTTTTTTTATGCTTCCACCGCCCTCCAATTGCACCCGAGGCTACTACCGACCCCCTTGATCGTTCCAGCGCCCCCCAGGGGGCAGTATTGCCCACTTTGGGAAACATTGATCTAGATCTTTAATTTCTCTGTGTAGCTGTTTAGAATTAAAATGCTAGTTCTTGAAATTTAACCATTCATCAAGGATGCTTGGAATTTTCTTCAACTTTTTTTTTATTATTATTTTGTCACTGACTGTAAAACAAGGCCAGTTTTTCTTAATTGTGTTGTGGTGTACTGTCTTGCTGGAGACTCCGTGAAACTGTTTGAATTGGGGAATATATGGGTACAACATTCAATATGATGCCTTTTGTGTATTTGGGGGACACTGCTTTTCTGAAACCCCATTGTTATTTGTCAGACACCCTGTATTGTAAAACCACGAGTAACCATTATTTTAAAAAATTATTTTAATTTTCAATTTGCAGTTTCGTAAAAAAAATCTGCAGTTTTTAAATGATAAGAAAATTACATGAATCCCTGCCATTCAAAATGCTTGACTTTTTCATAGCATCAGCACCATAAGATTCTGTTAACATCTGCAGAGTTTCACTTTTGCTTAACTTTGCACAAAACTTGATATTAATGCATTGCTCCAACAACCTATCACTCATTTTTCCTCTGGGACAAAAACACATGTTTGTGTAATACTGCCTCACACTACTACTATTGTCTTTATGCTTCACTAACACACAATATACAATCACAAACATGTCACAACATGTTGCTGCTTAGTTATTGCTCACTTGCTACCTGATGCTATCTATAGGTGGGTATTCTTGACCTTCATTGTCACACCTCATATTGTGGTATAATGTATTATACATATAAATGAAAAGGTGATATGAATGTTTGCAATACCTTGGTTAATTATAAAATTGAATAAGAATTTGGCCCTGTTTCATTTAAAAGTAAGCAGAGTATACTATTTAGTTGCAAATTGTCTGTTTGAGTTCATATGTTTCCGCTGTATTTTATATTTAATATTATCTTGGCTGGAAATGAAGTAAAATGAGATAAAGCAAATAGCCTTTTTTGGCAACAAAGGAAAGGTTTGTTTTAATATTGATAATGATGAATGGTCCTTCACAATGATTATTTTTGATTGGATGAATAATAGTATTCCAATATTATTAAACACTTTAAAATACTATATTATCATGGCCTCATCAGTTGTTGTTTGAACAGTGATTATGACAAATGAAAAGCTTGTTATTTGCAATATTTTGGATTATTGAAGCATTTTTAGCTTTTATTTAAATAAGAGACTGGAGATAAGTTTTTGATAGATCATATTGTAGAAATGGAAAATTGTGAATAACTGAAAATTTTAGTTTATTGTTGTATTGCTTTCAGCTTTGGTTCACCTTAAAATTTTTGTTTATTTTGCTTAATATTTATATGATTAGTAGTGAGAAAATTGGGAAAAATCTGACCAGCAGTAGTTCTTACCAAAAGCCAGGATATCATGAGAGGGAATGTGCAAAAAATATGCTGCTTTTATGCACAATAAAAAAGAAGCAGATGATTTTAAAGGAAAGTGCACTAGTGTAACATTAATCAATTAATAATTAATAAAAAAAAGTCACCATCTTGAAACTAACTTTGAAACAGACCACATAAAAAAAATTCACCTCACCATGGTTGAGTTTATTTCCCCAGCCTTGGGTATGATGAATTTGCCACATTTGGTGTGATTCCTACTCTGTTAATTAGATTCCATCTGTAAAAAACTGATTTTTTTTAAATCATACTTGTTGCATTAAAATCAAATGCATAGATGTTGCCTTATAATTTGGAAAATAAATTTTAACTGGATAAACCAGTAATAATCAAATAATAATAATTTAGTAGTTAAAATAAAATGCATACATGTTGCCTTATAATTTGGAAAATAAATTCTTACTGGATAGACCAGTAATAATCAAATAATAATTTAGTAGGCTGGTAATTTAGTAAATTAATCTACAATTTATAATTTTTCTTTTGCAGATATCTACTTGCCACTATTGCATAACCCAACTTTTAAACAGTTGAAAATATTGGATATTTTGATATGTGAATCTCCTGCTCATAGATTAAATATCAAGCGAGCTCTTACATCCAACATCAACTCTTTTAAAGGCTGGAATCCTGAGTTTGTTATTTACTTATTGAATAAATGCATTAAGACCTCATCTTGTGCTAATAAGGAAGAAGATAAATTTGCACAAATTGTTGCTTCTCCATATTGGAAAGCTCTTTCAAAAATACTAAAACATAATCCTTCTCTAGAGATGGAATTGTGTGCAGATGATGTTAAAAATACATTAGAAACCTTGATTTTTGAAAGCTACCTTGGTGAGTGTATAAAACTGTGATTTTTATATTTTGTGAGTACAGTGCATTAATGCAGCATAGTATGTTTTGTTTTCCCATTTTCATGGGGAAGGTTAGAATTTACTAAGAAATCATATAGAAAATAGGAAGATTATTATAGGGTCAGTAAATTGCAGTGTGTAGGTGTTGAAAATACTTTGTTTGCTCTTCATAAGTAAGACAATATTTTTTTGAACTATCAATTACATTTTATACTTTATATATATAATATATAGTGTAAGTAATTGTACTCTTACTAAAAAAAAGTGAAAAAACAGATTGGCTTTTAAAAATGTTTTCTCTAAGATATTGAAAATACCATATATGCGTGTATGTATACATATTTAATGCTGATGTGGTATATATATATACAGGGTTCAAAGGAATATTCTAAAACACCCAAACAACTTTTAACAAAGGGTCTTAGTGGTGCAAATATTAGGTCTACCTAAAGGAAAGTGACCATACCCAGTTGAATGACAGTAATCCTAGCACCCCTAGCAGCAAATTTAGAAATTTAGTAAACCTAACTCAACAACAAAGAGAGATATAGAAAAATTGTAAATTGCAA
Organism: Ryuthela nishihirai; assembly: GCA_038380435.1. NCBI lineage: Eukaryota > Metazoa > Arthropoda > Arachnida > Araneae > Heptathelidae > Ryuthela > Ryuthela nishihirai. Next base: position 116,378,785 of record JAWZYU010000001.1, read on the forward strand.
AGTTGTAGAGCATCTTCTAATTAGTAGAAAACATCGATCAAGCTCTACATTAGACTTGTGCACCTGTGAGTTTTGTTAATACCATTAGTGAATTGGAATGTAATCATTGAATTGAATAAGTTTATTTCACCCAAACATACATATATCATCCTGTAATCATTAATCTGTTTAAGAAATGGTTTTGTCACTATTTTCTCTATGTTGTATGTGTCATGTTTTTCATTGTCTGTGTGTTGTCACAATATTTTTCAGTGGCTAAGCGTTGAGTGTCCAATTTTGAATGATAGGTGTTTATAGCCATTCATCCACTCATTTCATGCATAATGTATGTTGTTTCCTGCTAATTAGAAGATGCTTCTATAACTTTGTAAGTAATAGGTAGACCTAACATTTGCCCCTCTAGGATCCTTCATTTTAAAAGTTATTTGTGTGTTTCAAGAATTTCCTTTGAACCCTGTATATATATATATACATGTATAAAATGTTTATAAAGCCAAAAGAAACCAAACTTCAGTAAATTGTAAATATTACTGTTTTTCTACAGCTTCAATTGCTTGTAATATGGCCTTTTTTTGCCATCATAATCAGTTTTTATCTAAATATTGTTCATGTAATTCATTATTTAAATTGGGATCAACTCAGTAGTTAGACCAAAATTCAAACGTTTCCAGTGTCTTACCTAAGTTAAATATTAAAAAATGTAAAAGAATTAAATTGTTCAAAAATTAATATGAATAGCTATACTTCAAAGTTGAACAAGTAAATCTAAAATTGATAATGTTTGGTTATCAGGGATTTATGAAAAGTTAACTCAAGGAAAAACATTTAGAAATTTCAACAAGTAGTCAACAATAATAACACAAATTGCCAATGTATGCAAATGGTTGTTATTACACTGGTAACATTAATAAAGGGTCCATGATGGTGCATATATAAAGGGTCCATGAGGATCCATGATGGTGCATTTTTATACATGCATGTACATAAAATGATCATAAACCCAAGGAAAGCCAATTTTAGCATTGAAAATGAAATGTCCTGAAATTTATAATTTGGTGACCCAAAAGAAGTGTCAAATGATAGTAGTATATGTGCATCAGACACAACTGCAAAAAAACGAAATTGCAGTTGTGTCCGAAAAAAAAAATAGAAAAGACACTGGCTGCTAAATATGTGTAAAAAGAATTTATGATAAAGCAGAATATAATTATAATAATTCAGAAGTAGATTCTGCACACACTGTTGCAAAACATACTTAATGGCCACTTGATAGAAACACCTATCTAATAACATGTAAAACTTTTTAGTTTCAAGGCAACTGTGATTATTATCACGGGGACAAGATAGCTTGTTTTCAGTTGTAGAAAAGCAGAAGTAAGTGGTTTATTATTCTTGCTTGGTCTTTCTGCTTCATTACTGCAAATTAATAAAGGAGATCAAAATGCTTGCTGTGTGTTCCTGGAACCACTGTTACATAATGTAAGCCTTAAGACACATCATGTTACCCTATGAAAGCAGCCATCACATAAGTTTTAAAAAAATTAACATGAAGGATGTATTTGATCTACAACAATGTTTAGAAAGGATATTGCATTTAGTAATTGAGTAACTAATATCAGGGGTTCCAGCATCTTCCTATTAAATTCTCCAGACTAAAATTAAGGGAGATCCACTTTCTTATCATGTTAATAGCTGGAATGTAAATGAAAACAATATTATTAAATGCAAATGGTCTCCTTTATCTGTGATTAATTGGGACTGGAAAAATGCCACTTAAAGCAAATTCCTTCTAGGTGGGGATTTTCTGCCCATAAAAATATGGGTTAATAAAGACCAGATCATCTGATTAAACATTTGATTACACATTTTTAAAGAAATTTTCTTGACATCACTTTATTTAAGTTATTTATCTATTTGTCTTAAAAATAAGATGATTTTATGCTCCGTGTGTGTTTTCATGAACATGAATTTGTGCATGTGGGTGCCTACAGTATGTTTTTTACAGGGAAACACTAATTAGGCATGAACAGTTTGTTTTAATAAATAATACATGGATTTTTATTACCTTCAAAAATAGAGGTGTTAGGCTTTATTGGACATTAAGCCCAATGTTGGGAGAGAATTAGATGGTTGCTGGAGATGCAGGACCATTAGTGGAGAGGGAGTTATCTACTGCCATCTCCTGATCCCTCCTCAGGATGGCAGGTGAAAACTGGAAGGGCCTTGAAATAAAAATACTACTTCTGCCTTCCTAATGTTCAGATTCCTCCAGGATTGGTTTGTGTTTTGCGAAGAATGAGTCAAAAGTTTGGATTCCAGCTTGCATTTTGTAGAATTGTTTCGTAAGCAAGAAAAAACATTTCGTTGCTCACATTTAAATCTTGGCAGAACAATCATAGAGAGAATCATAGCCCCTAAAATAATCCGTAGTTTCATCAATTTTGCTAAAGGCTTCTCTTAAACCTTTAATTGTTAAAATCTTCTGAAATGGCATTGTTGTCATCATTTGTGGTTCATGGATGTGATCCTTGGAAATGTGGAGGAATTTTTATATTGAGTTCCTCAATAATTTGTCCTATATATGCAGACTCAGATAATAGGAACCTCCTGTATGTACTACACATATTTTGCAAAAAATAAAGACAACTAAAACAGAAGATACAAGTGTCCTGCAGGAATAGCATTCTAACTCAATCCTGCCACTTGCTCCCCCTTCCCCTAAATTTTTTCTTCATCCAAACATACTCCATATCATTGTACTATCTCCACTAGTCTGCAGTACTGCAATATTTATTCTGCACATGATGAATCCTTGTACTCATACTATATTCACCACATCCTGATCAATACATCAGCATGATGATGCAAATTATATCTGGATTCATCTGATTAATGACCTTTTTTGTGGTCTTTCTAACTTTTTTTTTTACATTAGGTCATCTTTTGTGATGAACTAATAGAGCTAGAATCCATCCAATACATAGTTCAGGTCATATACAGGTAGTGGACAGAAAAATGGAAACATTTTCACAGTATATCAATGTAGAATCAAAATCGAAGTTCTATAACTTCTCAAATAAGTTTTTTTATTGAAAATATGTAGTTGAATACATTGCCTTGCAATTTAAAAGGAATTTGTAAGAAGAAGGTTGTAAAACAAATATCTCTCAGCCAATATGCAAGAAAGTTGGTGAGTATGTATTGAATGAATAATGAAAGTGTAACAAAAGTATTCTCATCCTATTCCTGAAAATGTCACAATGGCATTAAAATGGCCAAAAGTGACATCTCAGTTGAAATTGAAGGTTAATAAGATTATGTGTAATACCTCTCACAGCAATACAAACCTTACAATAAAACCTCATACTATGTATAAGGTTATCCAGAAGGGTAGTAGGTATGAGGTGCCATTCATGTATAAGGGACAACTTGTAGCTTGCGGTGGGTCCTGGGAGGGAAATTGACCCATAACTGTTTCACCATATTCCAGTCATTACATCAGCATGGTGCAAATAGAATCTGGATTCATTGTACTAGATGACTTTTTTCCACTCCTCAACTGCAGCATGCATTCTTTGAACATCTCAAGCATATGCTCTATGGGATTGTGGTTGGAAGAACATGCTGACTACTCCCTACAGCCGATGGTGTTTGCCTCCAGCTATTGGTAGACAAATCAAGCTCTATGACGATGGGTATTATTGTCTACCCAGATGTAATTTTCCACTATTGCGCTTAGAGAAAGCCACCCATAGGGATCAAGGACCTCGTCTCTGTGCCCCTGACTGCTACTGATAGATATTACCGTATTTTAACGTGTATAAGGAACCCCTTTTTGCCAAAAATTGGGTTCCAAAAATAGGGGGGTTTCTTATACATGGATAGTATTATAGATATTAACAAATTACTCAATTCCTCGAAACTCAAATCTTCATAACTTGCAACACTGCAAGCCTCAGACCGACACCCAACAGGCCGCGACGTCCTATTGGAGGAGAAGTGCATGCGTTCGTCAAGCAACGGTGCGCGCATAAAGAGACCGTCGCGAACGACAATCGTCTGCCAAACGGCACCTACTCGTGCTCGCTCAGATGCGCTCTTAGGTGTTGTCTACTGTTATTTTAATTGACCCATGCATTATTCTTCCCACAGATTTTTGTTTTCCACGAACGTAAAAATGTCCAAGAATAAAAAACGCATTTCATATCCTGCAATTTTGAAACTGATTCAGTTTGCAGAGGAGCATGGCAATAAAGCTGGTACTGAGGATGATGCAATTTACGATGAGAGTGACTCTGATGATGATAATGAACTAGTTGATGTAGCTGATTGTGATGTATCAGATGAGAGTGATGAGGAATTTTATGGTTTCTATGATGAATAAAAAATTTCTTTTTTTTTATATCTTAAAATAAAAATATCTTTGATGAAAAATCGGGGGGTTCCTTATACACGTTAAAATATGGTATATAGAAATCTGTGCAACCTCCTAGTGCCTGCCTAGACCATAAGTTCTCTCTTGATGGCATTTGATGGATGAATTGTATGTCCATTGTTCCCTCCAGATGAGTATCTGTCTACAGTCCCTCAGCTGGCAAATCAGAAAAGAGCACTGAGTACCATTTATCATTTCCCCAATCAGATTGTTATCTGGCCCAGTTAAGTCACTCACTTCTGTGATATGGGGTGAGCATCATGAAACTTACTGGTTGGCAAGCATAAAGACCAGCTTCATGATGCCTGTTAATGGGGGGAAGTTGAAACAAAGATTCCATTATCCCATTGAAGTGAGAATGCATTAAATCAGTGTTGTGTAATTTTGTCTTTTAGCTGTAGGTCAAAGATATCTGTCCCTATTTGCTGTTGTTGCTCTGACTTGACTTTTGATCTTCTGGGAACATTATTTGTCTCAAAACAAATGGCATAGCCTATCTACAGAAGGGCTAACATTGAACCAGCCCATGATCTCTATTTGTAATTGCCCTCCATCTTAAGTTTATGTATGTTTCATTGTGTAACAGAAAACTCTTAATGAACAGAATGTTAGCCAAACATTAAATGAAGCAGTGATGATTCCAGAGGACTTATCAGTTGTCTCCTGATAAGACAATAAGCAAATGCATGTGCAAGAAGCATTCATTTACATATGGTCATCACATTAGCAAATTTACATACTTATTGCCACATCCTTTGATTACATTTTATTGGTACCATTTTGAATTATTTTGAAATATTGCAAAATTTGCTCTAAATTGCAAGGCATTTTGATTTCAATCAATTCCATCTAAATTTTGTTGGTTTTTAGCTATAGTCATTCTGTGTTTAGATGGCTATTGGTAGTCTGGATATTTAGCAATAGCAGTGGCACTCAACAATTTACCTTAGAATATAATTAAAACTTAATAAATATTATTTCAAATTGTTTAACAAAGTTGCTGTATATTTTAAAATTTGCATAAATAATTCTAATATTTATCAATATTATTTGTTTAAATTTCTAGTATTACTGGTGTTAAATAATCCAGCTTCCATAACTATTTAAATACCAAATTAATATTGTTAAAAATTGTGATTTAGATTTTAAATAAATCTTTATTCATCAGTTATATTTTACCATAAAAAGCTTGTTTAAAAAATTGCAGAGCTTCGAATTTTCACTCCTCTATACAGGGTGTCCCTGAATTCATGGCCCAAATGTGAGGGGATGGTAGTACACACCGAACCCACCAATATTCGTCATAGAATATGTGGTCACAAACGTAATGAGGAGTCGGAAATGAAGGACAGACACAGAGGTTTCCAGAGTGACATTTATTGGAGATCATTTCAACAAATGCTCAAACGTCTGCCCACCAACATTGATACAGACAGCAAAATGGTGGAGTAGTAAACGGCGTACGTGCTCATAAACACTGGGCTTGTCGCACACATCGGCGGCTGTGACAGTTGGGCTGTAGGGTCCAATTAAGTTACCAGATCCTCTACAGACTGCATGAGCATCTCATACACAACACTCTTCAAATGTTCCCACAGAAAGAAATTGATACAAGAAAGATCGGGTGATCTGGGGGGCCACGGGATGGGACCACCGCACCCAATACATCAGTTCTCAAATGTGGTATGAAGATGCTGACGCACATCCATGCTGAAATGGATGGGTGCCCCATCTTGCTGGAACCACATATGGGTGCGGATTGTGGCTAGAACATCCTGAAGCAATTCTGGGAAAACCTGTTGCAGAAAAATATGGTACGTTCGCCCATTGAGGCGGTCTGGCAGTAGGTAGGGTCCAATTAAGTTTTAAAGCCGCAATTCGCTTTTAAGCCATGCCGTCTCATCTGCACCCCCTTCCAGCACCAGGTTGCATTTGTGACTGCATATTCTATGACGAATATTGGTGGGTTCAGTGTGTACTACCATCCCCTCATGTTTGGACCATGAATTCAGGGACACCCTATATTTTATTGTAACCTACATTTGTATTCAAATGCTATTTTTTGCACTGTGGCTCCTCTGTTTAACCGCACAATTCAGGTTCAATTTGAATCAAATTGGTTCAACCTACTGGCCATGTAATTTTTCTTTGCTCTCTGGATTCTCAGTATTTTTTAGTATAGGGCACATCATTTATCAAAATGATTGAGTATGCATAAATCAATGAAGTGAATTAAAATGGTATTGAACATAACAATGACCATTGTGGCAGTATGTAGTTTCATAACTTACCTCTAAAGTAATGCCCAGAAAATGTGGAGTATTTCTTTGAATTTGCTTTCTTGCTGAGCAAGGAAGTATTGATATTTTATATATAGTAAATTATTTGTTATATTTATTTTTTCAGATACAAAGAAGATTACGAAACTTTTTGGAAAAATATATGAAGAAGTGATTAAAGTTGTTCCAAGCCTAGTAAAAATGGATATTATTATACAGCTTTTGGAATGTTTGCAGAAAGCTGAAGAATCAGTTTTATCTACTTCACCCAATGTTATATTGTTAAGGGTGATACTACACTGGATAATTGATATGTCTCCTGACACACAAAATGTGAAGAACTTTAATTTTAACAGAATGTTAAGTAAAATCACTGAGCTATCAGAGGTATGTAATGTGCAAATATAAGATGTTTTTTCGTTACTTTTGAATGCATATTATATTAATAAATTATTGTGAGGTTGACATTAAAATTTCTCTATTCTGATGGAGTGGTTGAATTTGCTTGGAAACCTGCTTACAAATACATCAAATAAAAATTATGCAGAAATACAAGAATTTTAGAACCAGCTTCAATAGTCACAAATGCAAGTGAATGTTTATTATGTGATTTACAAAAAGTGAAACATTCAGAACCCATTTTTGAGATGTGTGCTTATATCTACATCCACATACATTGCATATATGTGTCCTACATGCAACTCAGTTCTTTTGAAAAATCAGGTAAAGGGCCTCTTTGAGACAGGATGGTTAACATCCTAGTGGCTCATGTTGAATGGCATGCAAAAATAGGTGTTGGCAAAAGGATCAGTAAAACTGATGTTCAGGATCTGGAAGAAATATGATGATAACAGCATCAATTATTTTGTGTTGACTTGTACAGTCCATGATGGACTATTCCATCACTATCAGCCAAATTATTTGTTTCAATTCAAGCCCTGCCATGTACAATAATAGCAAACCATTAATCAGAGATTGAAGGAAGTTGACTTGCATTCTTGGCAACTATTCTGTGTCTACCACCGGTACTTACTACCAGTGGCATAGTAGTAATTATTATTTATCATTCATAGCAGTTATCATTATTTATTATCGTCTACTCTTTTAAGCCCGTTGAAATATGCATATATCCATTACAAGCCCATGTATGTGTGGTGGTATGCTAGAGAAATAGATCCTTCTTACATTGCAGCTTTTGGTTTTTAAGTTATAGTAATAATTTACTGTGGTTCTTTTGTAATTAGGATTAAACTTTACACTATGATATTGAACCCACTCAGTTTGAAAACAGTCTGTGTAATTTGTCAGATGTGGGATTTATGAAATTACCATTCATCAGCAGAGTTAAAAAAGGATGGCATAAAAAGGATAAGTCCTGTGTCTAATTGATCAATGTATATAGCTAAGAGTGTTTTATGATTAGACTCTTCAATTATGATCAAAACTATACTTTTAATAACAACAGCATGATATAAGTTTATATTTGTCAATAGAGATCTTCCTTAGTGGCTGGTAATTCTGTGCACAACCCTGACTTATTACCAAGAGGTTGTGGGTTTGTATATATCTGACTTGAGACAATTTTTCCACTATACTCAAGATTATAAACCATAGGTTCTTACCTTGTATTGCTTGACATTAAACTATATATTTTGGCATATTTGAGATTAAAAGAAAAATCCTGAAAAAGAAAGTGTTTTTCAGTAGTGTTAAAAGTGAAATCATATTTTATATGATGATTATTTTGTTAGTTGAGAGTTCTGTTTCAGTCAGATCAAGGGATAGCAGAGACCTTTGGGAACCTTCAGGGGATTGCAGAATGGCAGTAACAGTGCAATGCTACAAAGTTTGGATCAAGACTATCAAGCTATATGAAAGTTAAAGCAAGGGCTTTCGTTACTTAGAATGTAAATCATGTGAGCCTTTACATTTCATGAGGTTTGACAAGATCTGCAGCCTGCATTGCCAAGTGTTTAAATATTCCATAGTCATTATTTTCCTGTATCTTATGAACAATTTCATTGGTAGGGCAAACAAGTATTTATTTAATAATGGTTATTATCTATATAATATGTGAAATTTTAGTTGCACAAATGCTCATTACTAATTCTACTCAGATTACTAATTACTACTCAGATTACTAATTAGGAATGCTATGTTATTTTCAAAGATAAGTGTTATCCTATAGTGAAATATTTAGTCCTGACTTCTAGTTGGATCTCCATGGATTGTTTTATTCCCATTTTAGACATGAATATGTTTATTACAAATCTTCGTTTTTATGTTCGGTACTTGTGTGATAAACAGATTTTGAGAAACATTGCAATATAAGTATATAGCAGCTATATAATAACAGTAAAATACAGAACTTTTTCCATCTGTCATATTTTCCAATTAAAATAGAAAATATTGTTTCATGGCTGTAGTAATAACACAAATTTTATGTGGATCTCTTCTAACAAACAAGAGAAATAATCCAAGTTTATATATATATATATCAATAACAATTTAACTAATTGTTAAATTTGATGAAAATTTCAGCGATAATTTTAAATTAATGTGGATAAAAATTTATTTAAGAACTGTTTTCTGTAACAGTATCTTGTCTGATTGATAAATGATTGAGACCCTGGTCTGAATTAGATGTACATTTTTTTTTTTTTCAGAATAGTCAAATGAATGATGTTTTACTGTACTAATTTAGTCAGATTTTTATTTTAATTAAATATGTTAGAATTTGGCTGATACATATGTTTATGCTGTGTAAGATGTTCATTATGCATTTATTCGTTTTTTAACCTTTCATACTAATCCAGAAAATGGGAGTTATTGCAGTACAAGAGGCTATTTCTCAAGATCAACTATGGTCAATCTTTATGCATCATGTGCTAAAGTTTGCTTTAAAGTATGTTTTATTTCCTTATTATTATATTTTTTGAAATAAAAACGTTTAGAATATTAAAAATAGTTAGCCTTCATCATTGTTTAACAAAGCATAATTGATAATAGTAAGGTTTAGACCAGGCTCATCCAACTGATAGCTCATAAAACAAATAATATACTGAATCTGGCTTTTACCAAACATTTTTAGGTTCATAACTAAATGATTTTGCCAATTCATATTACTCATTAAAATTGTATATTTTTGTTTTTTAATCAAGGTATTTTCTTGATTCCTTAAAAATATAGCTTTTTTTTCTAATTCATTCCTCATCAGGAGTGTTTGTTTTCATTTTTAAGTAGATAACTTTTTCTTGTGTCTCTTTAAGAATGTAATTTTTTTTCTTAGTGGCTCTTCACTAAGTTTGGGTTGGATGGACATGGCTTAGGTAGAAAAACTTATTGTTTTAGTAGAATATTATTTATATATAAAAGCCAGATGTCTATATGAAATGCTTCATGTCAGGCTTAATTGCCACACAATCTCTTGAAACAGATTTATACTTTTTTTTAACATACTCCCCCTAATTCCACAAATATTTACCACATGATTCCAAATTTCATACACAGATTTACCCTGAGCCATTCCACGATGTGTTAAAAGAGCCCTGCCTGTAATAGAATGTGATTTATAACTTCACATCACTTTTTTCCTATTTTAAAAGTTGAATGATTGAATTTTTTTGTTAACACTTTTTTGACCCCCCCCCCCCCCCCTGTATTTATCCAAATACTGCATCATTCAATCCCAGATGTCTCCTATGGGTTTTCCTTTGCTACCTGTGTCACATTAAAAATACAAGTCTGTACCTATGATAGAACCCAAGTTAGTGTTTAAAATACATTTTTCCACTGGTGTTAGGGAGTAGAGGGGTCAAATGAATTTCAGCAGAATTTTTCTTGTGTTAAAACTTCAAGTCCTATAATAGCCTATAATATAACCTAATTTTAAAATTTAGAATCATTCCCCCCACTTCTCTTTATTGTTTGCCATTGTTACTTTCAGTTTTCACTCATCAAATTTCAACAGACTTTCCAAGCATATTCAAGGTGTGATAAAAAATCTGGGAAATGATGATGCTTACCAGCTATTCAGATGATCCTCTTCAAAGTAGTCTCCTTAATGTTTATGCACTGATTCCAATGCTTCTACAACTGTTGGAAGCATTCCTGATAGGTTTCTTTTGGAATTGTCGATAATTCCTGTGTTGCATTCTGAATAATTTCCTTAGTTATTGCAAATCTGTGGCCTTTCAAGGGAGCTTTAAGCTTGGGAAAAAATTACATGGAACTAAATCCGATGAGTATGGGGGACCACAGTGATGGAGTGCTTTGCAAGAAGTTCTTGAATGCAAAATGAAGAGTTGCAGGGGTTATAATGCAAGCACCAATTCACTGAAGCCCACTTTTCTGCTCTCTTTGATCATCAGTTAGGATGCGAGGCACAAAGTATGCTGAAATGTGTTGTATTCCTAAATTTTGTGTTAATTTTGATTGGCATGCCCCATAAGAAATGCCAGTTTTACTAACTTTGCCAATAATTAATTGTTGATCACTCCTGATCAGATCACAAACGTGAGTCATTGAATCATTGATTTTTCCAGTTGAAGGACAGCCAAAGCAAAGATTCTCTTTGATGGATATGTAGTCCTCTTTAAACTTTGTGAACCAGTGTAAAGTCTTTGAATGACATATAAGATCTTCATTGAAAGCTGTTTCTGCATTTTGTGGGCTTCTGTTGCACTTTTGCCTAATTTGAAACAAATTTTGTTTCATTAACCGCTCAGTAAAATTGCTCATTTTAAAATAGAACCAACCTTCTATTCAATGCATGCTAATTAAGCCATTGGAGATAAATGAGCAGCTCATGAGTTACGATTTCTAGATAAGTCATTGAACATATTGCAACAAGTCACAACTCACTATGACAATGTATTGTGAAGGTAGAGAGTCAATCCCCAAACTTTTCAATCACACTACATATATAGGTGAGATAAGTAAAACTTTAATTTCCATTGAGAATTTGTGGTTAATCATAAATGGAAAAACATTTTTAATGACTGACACTGAACAGATTTAGCCATTTTAGTAAAAGTGCACTATTTTATTGCTAATGAGTGGCATGTCTCAAGTTTGAAAATGAACTAAATTCACTAATCATTGTAAAAGAATGGCAGTAATTGATTCAAAGACTAAAAAATGCCCTAAACAATTCAGCAGTAGAGATATTTAAAACAGCTTTCACTATCATGTACATTGTTCTTTTGCTTTTTGTTATTTGATATATTTATAGTCAGGCTACTTATTACTTACAAGTAAAGTATTTTTGTATTCCAACTGGACTGAAATTTGAATTGGAAATTTGTTTTTGTACTGTTCTGTTGTTGCTGGCAAATATTTTGTTCAACCTTTAGTTTTACTGAGTATTCAGGATGTAGTCAATAGATTGTTTGGAAAGGCAATAAAAATGCTCTAAGAGAAGGAAATTTTTTTTGGGGGGGAGATAATTTTAAATTAATGTTCTGAGAATTTTTAAATCTTGTTAATCATGTGTTTTACATATTTTGAAATGTTTGAGAGCATTGTTGAATCTTACTTGTATAAAATATTTACTATTATTAATCTATGTATAGTATTTATTGATTCAGTTTAACCCTTCCAGGCCCCAGCCTGAAAAATTGGTTTGTATCTAGAGGCCAAGCTATTTCTTCACTATGCTCATCCAAAAACAAAAACAAAATTAAATATAAAACTTTTTTTGCCAAATAATTAATGAAAGGAATTATGGCATATTTTATGCCAAATTAATCAGCTTTTAAATATGGATTTTTCTGAAAATAAAATATTTTAACAGAAAAAAAACTAGTTTTATTTTAATAGGGCTTTTTTAAGAGTTTTGTAGTAAAAAAAATGCATCTGGCAATGCAAATAAGATTTTATTTAAAAAACAAACTAAGGAACAGTAATAATTATAATGCATATGAATAAAAAGGCTATTTATTTCTGAATAACAAAAAAATAAATTTTTACTTGAAGCAAGAAAACTACTCTCGTTTTACAATTTTTTTTTTCTTGGTACCACACTTTGAGAGTCCAGGCTTTTTGCCAGCTGTGCTGGTGACAAAAACAGTAAAATATAGCAATAAACAAGTAAACTTTGAATTGAAAAAAAAAACAATCAACCAAAATTGGTTATGTTATTACATTTTTATTATATTAAAACACACATTATTATTTCTTAAAACACTAGGCGGTTTGGATTTCTCAAATTAATGAAATTTTCTGTACTTGTTTATGAAATGGAAAATCACTTTCTTGGCTGCTTTTTTTTATTAAACATGAATTTTTTTCTTTGGGTGCTGAATTTTGGGTATCTTGGCTAAGTGCCAAAAAGGTAGGTACCAAGTTGAAAAAAAAAAAACACTCTGTATCATCAAAGTGGCACAGTCAAGATTTTGAGGGGTGTGAATTCTTTTAAAGCTATTCAATGCAAACTTTAAAAACTGATCATTTTCTAAAAAGAATTAAAATTTGTAAAAGAGGTGGGAATAAAATGCTGTCAGTGTCCCACAGATGGATTGATTTCTGTGCCAAGGAAGTTCTTTATGTTTCCATATCCAAGACATCATTCATTTTCAGGAAATGATAAAAGATCAAAGTGTTTTGAATCAAAATGAAGAAATGATAAAAGAAAAATTAACATATAATGCAATTTTAAATAAAATATCCACAGCAAGTTGTAAGCTGGCCATCCTTGTTAGCTTATTCGAAAAATCAATAATAATCAATCAACTGAAAGATCAATAATTTACAGAAATAAAGTAAATCTACAAAAATGGAAACTAAAGTTTAATTATGAAAAAAAAACTAACTTTAGGAATGGGGATAATATCGATTCTGTGGGAAGTATCTGGACTTTTAAATCAACCATGTAAACAATCTACTATGCAGCTACTTAACATAGGGATTACACTTGTAAGCCATCTGCATCTTTCTCCCTTGACCTAGTTACACTGCAGCCAATTTGTGGCTCAAGTCACCAAGCTCTCTGGCTGAGAAGGCTATGTTTAGTTATAGTTTCTATTTCAATAGTAAGAACAATGCATAGAATGCTAGGGGGGGGTGTGTGGGGGGGGCTCAGTCAGTAGTGCACCAGACTTTTAATCTGCAGTTCCCATGTTCAAGTCCCAGCTGGGCCAGCATTGAGATTTATCTTCACAAAAACTCCCCACCCTGCCCACAGTCAGTGGGGAACACTGATGGGCTTGGAAAGGTCATTGTCCGTCAGATGGACCTTCTGTCTGCAACATGAAACATGGTATAAAATTTTGTACATGGGTTTCTCCTGTCTCACCCCATAATGCATTAAAATTTACACCTTTCTACCTATAATAGAACTTGATGCTGAATCTTGAAAAAAAAATTTCCTCCATTTCTGTAGTTCACCATTTTATATTTTAACACACTTATTATATTATAGAACTTTAGTTTGAATTTAAAACAGTTTACAGTTTTTACACCTGATTGAGGAAGTGTCAAAAAAAAACTCATTGAATTTCAATGGATTTTTTTTTCTGCTAGTACAGAATGAATCTTTTAACATACAGTAAAATGTTTATAAAAAAAATAGCTCATTGTTGACCTCTAAAAATGAGGAATTGATCCTATTGATGATGCCCATTTGCTGGCTGAAAGATCCACAATGATGGACTAAAAAAATTAGTAAAAAAATTTAATATCCCATGAAAGTGAATAAAAATAACATTAATGTATCACATTACAGTTAATGTAATAGTTATACTCCAAAAAGTTGCCACTTTGTGAATTAAAAAGAAATATAAATTTCAGGTAACAAATAGTTTTATTTGGTTAAGTTAGTTAATTAATTTATGAAACATAATTAAAATGTTATATAAGTTTAAATAAATTAGCAACTTTTGCGCATTTTAGATTTTTTTAAATCATAACTGCATTTTTTTTCCCAATTGTATTGATTTAGTATCAAAACAAAAAGTGCATTTTTTTTATGTCTATCTTGCATATAATATATACACTTTAATGTTTCAAACAAATAATTATTGTTTTCTTCAGGGATAATTCCAATGGAAGCAATATGCTTTCAACTGCAAGAACTCTATGTGAAATCATATATAAATCCTCTTATACAGAAACCATTAAAGTAAACGATATTTTTTCCTATTTAATTGGACATTCCAACTTTTTTAATGTCATGCTGGATGATATTCCTCATTATTGTGCTTTAAAAGGTATGTATATATATAGTCTGTTTATTAAAGATGTTCTGCACAACATTTTAATTTTTTTATTTCTGAGTTGAACTATGCTGAATTGTAAATATGTAAATGGAATATATAATCTTATTTATATCAGAACACAGAACCTGAATATTTGCAATATGTAATGCTCTAAACTACACTTCACATTTTAAATAAATTGCATAAAATTTAACTTTGTATCAGTAGAAATAAGAAGTGTTAATGGAATTAGAAGTCATCCATAATTTACACAATACCTGAGGAAGGGGCTTAGTATTTTACATCGCATTTTATGTCAGTGTGAGCCTTTGAGGTGGGGGGGGGGGGGGTTAGAAGTGGTTTCTGTTTTCTGATGGTAAAATAAAAATTTTCTGCTTCAAGCATTGATACAAATAACTTATAAAAGCTTTCCAGCTCAATACCAGTAATTTATATTTTGGTGAATTAAAATCTAGAAAAAGTGTTGTACAAAAGCATTACATTTGTTAAGCCCTTTAATTTTTTAATTCATTACTTATTTAATTAAAGGGAAAAGAATATAAATGGATTTTCAGAATTCGTTTATGATAGGCTAAATATATTGACAATGTTGAAATAATTGTTCAATTCTGTTATTTTTATGTTTATCACAACATATGTATATTTTCTCTTTCCTCATCTTTTGCATGTTTTTTAATGAAATATAAATAGATTGTGTATCAAAATAATGTGAGTGAGTTATTCCTCTTGTGTTTTGTAAATTCCATATTGTATTTTGTGTTAAAATAAGTTAACTATTCAATGGCCCCATGACTGAGTGGTTAGCACAATTGGCTCCTGATCTTAATGTATCTGGGTTTGGGCCCTGCTTATGGCATGGATGTTTGTGTGTTTTTTTCTGCTGAGGTTCCATATTCCTCACAGATCTTCTACTATGTTGCAGAAACTGACAGGCTCCTGTGACCTCTGTTGCAAGCAGCTGCTTGAGGGGAATTAATTTTTTAATGCGATATATTTGCAAATATTTTTAGTATCATAAAATCGACTAGTTTATTATGTTATCTCTTTTAATTTAAAATCCTCATTGCTCGTAAATAGCATAGTACCTAGTAAATGGTAGGAACCTAGCTACTGTCCCAAGGGACATACTGCATACATATGTTGTAGTGTGTTAGCTCTAACATAGACTGTCTGCAAATAAAAATTGGTCTTAATGAGGCATGCCCTTGTATGAAAAAGTCTGTACATGCCTAGAGTATATTTTAGGATTCTCCTCTGCTTTATATATGGCAAGATAATAATATTAAAAACTGCTGTTGAAGTAAATTGTATATGAAACATGCAAAAGGAATAGTTTGTAAAGATAGCATTATGTAATTTATGGATTATCCCTCAGGGTGTGAATTGGCTCAGTTGGTAACATGCCAGGATCATAATTTGCCGTTTTCAGGTTTTCAAGTCCCAACTCTGAGAGCATTGAGATTTATCTCTGCTAAATCCCACACTGCCTTTGGTGAGAAAGGGGATGCCAGTGGGCTTGTAAAGGCTGCCATCCATCAGATGATACATTAAGCTATGACTCTGTATGCAGGACAACCATCTCATGTTTATTTTAAAGAGCATGCTAGATGAGGTGGCCTTGGCAGAAGGCTTCCATCCATTTCCTAACAGTTCTAGCAAGTCCACTTCCTCTGAGCTCTTGGGGTCTAGCAAGTCAACTTCTCTGAGCCTTGGGGTCCATGGTGTGCAAAAAAGTGCTGCTCAGAGATAAAACAACCAAACCAACCCTTATCCCTCTTAAATAACTTGCTTAATACTATTGTAATCCTTAAAGAATGCATTATTGATAGACATTTCTAAAAACAAATGATGTTTAAAATTCAAACCATTTAAAATCCAGGTTTGTTTTTAAGAGGTCATTATGAACATAAATACACTCTTCATCAAAATATTGTCCCACATAGAAGGAATGTTATGCATATGATACAAAATGGCATGCTAAAAGGTAATAGCATTTGGCTATTTCCAAACATAAACTACATAAATCCCCCAGGGTAGATGAAATTACTACTGAAATGCTTAGAGCTGGGAATGTTTTGTTGCCATATGGATGACTGAAATTTTGGATATCTTTTATGATAAAGGCATTGTTCCTAAGAATTTTACTAGAGTTATTATTATCCCTGTTTTTAGAAAAGGTGATCGCAGTTCTTGATAACTATAGGGTAGGGGTTCTCAATGTGGGGTATACCGTGAGAGCTCAAAAGTCTCTAGATCTAAATAACAAAGTCAGTGTTTTATTTTATTTCCATTGTTATACTATAACTAAAGTTTTATCTATCTATACAAGGGGTACGCCAGTTACATACACATTTCCAGAGGGTATGTGAAGCATAAAAGGTTGAGAACCACTGCTATAGGGGTATCACCCTACTTTCTGTTCCAGGTAGAGTACTTTTCATGATTGTGCTTAATAGAATTAAGAATCTGGTTGACAGACAACTGCATGATGAGCAGTGCATATTCAGAAGTGGTAGGGTATATGTAGATCAGATTTTTTTACATGGGCAGATTCTTGACAAATGTTTAGAGTTATAGAAACCTTTGGTTTCTCTTTGTTGATTTCAGAAAGGCTTTTGACTCTGTTGATCATTCGATAATATGGCATACCAGGTGAGTTAGTTAACATAATGAAAGCTCTCTATAATAACACTGAGTCATGTGTGAGAGTTGTTTGTAGATAAGAAGAAGAAAGAAGATAGAAGTTTGTTGATAAGATTGGTTCTAAAGTAGGTCTGGTGATAAACAGAGTGAAAACTAAAGTGATGAAAATTGGTCAGACAGTCTGTGGTATAGTTAATCTGAATAGTTTCACCCTTGAGCAAGTGTCTCAGTATAATTATCTTGTGAGCTGTGTAACAGATACTGGTAATGTGCAGCATGAGATTAACAGATGAATAGGGATTACTGCCAGGACTCTTAAGAATCTATGGAGTGTGTGGAGAAATAGGTGTATACACTTAAAGACTAAAATTAGACTGTATAATAGTTTGGTTCTTTCTAGAGTTAGTTATGGTAGTGAAACTTGGACCCTTTGTAAACAAGATAACAGTAAACTTGATACTTTTGATTCAAGATGCTTATGCAGTATCTTGGGCATTAGGTGGTTCAACTTTGTAAGTAATGATAAGGTTAAGCAAAGGAGTCTGCAACCTCCTATGAGCATCATATTGTGCAGAGAGAAACTCCATTTGTTTGGCCATGTTGCCCCATATGCATAATTATAGATTAGTGAATAGGATTATGAAACAGGGCTTATTATGATAAAGGCCTCAGAAAGAGGAGTAGACCTAGGATGTGCTGGGCAGACAATGTCAAACAGAACCTTGTTAGAATTGGTGTACAGTGGCCAGATGCAGCAGATGTAGCTCAGGGCAGATATGCTTGGAGAACTAAATTGTGCAATCTGGTTGGACCTTCGTAGCTGCTTGAGGATGATGATGAGTTTAACAGTTTTAGTAACATTTTCAATAAAATATATTTTATCATATTAGAAAAAACTGAATTTAACTGTACTTTCTGTATGTAGTCAAACAAAGAGCTGCAAAGAGTTTTTATAGCTTCTGCATAAATTAATTTTTCTCTATTTGAAGTAAAAAAAAGATATATTTCAAAATAGATGCAGCACACAGTGGCAAAAGAAAATGACTGTTTGGCTCATTATAAATTATATAATTTTTATTCAATGGCATAAACTTAGTATTCCTGTTAAATTATCATTCTAATTTGCATTGCTTATTAAAGTGCTGACAGAGAGTTTTGATGAATTATCTTCTTTTACTGATTCATGCTTAAAGATCGAATCTTTTAGTAACAATTCCCTAACTGATGTGGTATTATGAGGTTGATCCACAATACCTATGAATAGTTCTATATTTGAAATAAAGGCTGTTGAAAAGTTTATTTCAACAAAAAATTGAAAAGTTCATACAATAATTTGATGTGATATTTGTGTTGATATTTTAGATTTCCTTTTTATGTTTTTTTTTAATCAAATTACCAAGAGAATATTCAGCAAAAGATGTTTTTTTTTCCATTTTCTAAACAGATGCTGTTGTGGATATGCTGATTACAATTGTGCACCTAGAAAAAGAAGTATGCCAGTCTAACCACATCCCACTACTTCTGGCATCTTATCATGCAACTCTAAGCCCTACAGGTATGCTGAGTGATTTTTGACTTTGTCCATGCAAATATTTCAGCATTTATTCAGATTTTACTTTAAAACAGTTGGAAACAGTGCTTTTAACCATTAAACTATTGAGTTATTAACAGTGAAATGAATTGGTAGTTGAATTAATTTTCAAATGACTTCAGCAGAAAAAAAATTTGAACTTTGTTTTGAAGTAGATATTGAACAGAAGTAAGTTATGTTGTATACTAAAAAACATAACATTTAATTTTGAATGTTGATAAAGCAAAATATTTAACCAGCATAGGAGGTGTATTAATTTTAATTGTCTTTATTTAGAATAATGCAGTAACAAAGGTATTTTTATTTAACTCTTGTTCTGAAATAATGAACAGAAATATATCTCGTCTTTTATATATAAAGATAACGCATTTAATTATGAATAAAAATATTTTAATAGATTTACCTAAAACAAGTCTCGTGCTTTTTTTTTTGTATAGTACTCTGCACGAGATCTTTGCAAAGACCACTTGACAATTTATATATTTCACAGGCATTTAATGTACTTCTTTTTTTTGCAGTGCAATTGACACATTATTTATGTGGTTGTTGCAAATGGTAATCGTTCTTGCAAAGTGTATGCAAGATAGGTGCAACATGGATATTTAATATCCTCACTGTAGGGGGGCAGGGGTGGCTCAGTCAGTAGCGCGCCAGGCTCGTAATCTGTAGTTCCCAGGTTCAAGTCCCAGCTGGGTCAGCGTTGAGATTTATCTCCGCAAAATTCCCCGCCCTGCCCACGGTCAGTATGGGACACCAATGGGCTTGGAAAGGCCGCCATCCGTCGGATGGGACGTTAAGCCGTGGCCCTGTGTGAGGGAGAGTCACACCCTGTACACGTTAAAGAACACGCTGGATGGCCTTGACGGGAGGCTACCATCTGTCTCCCAACAGCTGTTCCAGTGGGTCCCCTCCCCCAACCTTCTCTGAGCCTTCGGGGTCCATGTGACCTGGCCATTTAGCCCATGGTGTGCAAAAAAAAGTGCCGCTCAGAGGTAAAACAACCCAAAATCCTCACTGTAGTGTATTTAAACTTTTGAAGATGAGGGTTGAAATTTTTTGTAGCAAAACTAGTAATTTCCAGAGCAAGTGAATCCTCTTCATATCTGCATCTCATTTAATGTTAAAAAAAATTAGAACTTCTCTATTTAGTATTGGTTGTAAAACTTCTCATTAGAAGTATTTGACTGAGATATAGCCATTACTTTGAAAACTAAAAAATCTATTAAAACAGATGCACAAGTTTAAAAAAATTATAATATATAAACTGTTACAATTCAACTACTATTGTCAATATATTGGAATGTCTTTGAGTCTTGAGGCTGAGAGCAGCTGGGGCAAATACTTGCATGAGACACGGAGAATGTGTACTGCTGGTGGAAAGTTCATAGCATCAATTAGAGGAGATCTTGATCGGCAGCCAGTAGCCCAGTGGTCCAGAGCACCTGACATGTTATCAGGAGGTCATGGATTCGTATCCCACTTGGCTCAAGACAATTTTTTCTCTAAAATTGATCGACATTAACTTCAGAGTGATATCTTCCCTAACATTCATTAAATACGTTGAAAAATATCTCTTCGATGGTTATGAACAGTTTGCCTAAAGACCTCAAAAAATCAGGATACCTAGGATCTGGTGTGCTAACATTGTCAAACAAGATCTCATTAGAGTTGACCTAGAGTGTCCAAACATAGCAACTGTAGCTCAGGACATACATATTTGGAGAACTAAATTGCACTGTCTGATTGGACCTCTGTAACCCATGGCTGCCTAATATAATATAACCATGGCTGCGTAATATAAGTGACTGTTTGGAGTGCTCATGCCCCCCCTCCCATCCCCTGTCCTCAGGGTTGGCTCAATCAGTCATGTATCAAGTTCATAATCTACAGTCCCCAGGTTCGAATCCCACCTGTGTCATCATTGAGATTTATCTTTGCTAAGCCCCCATCCAGCCTTCAGTCAGTAGGGGACATTGATAGGCTTGGAAAGACTGCTATCCATCAAATGGGACATAGGTCCCATGTATGGGAGAGCCATATCATGCATGTTAAATAACATGCTTGATGGGAGACTATCATCTATCTCCCAACAGCTGTCCAATGGGTTCCCTTCCTCCAACCTTTTCTGAGCCTCAGGGGTCCTTGTGGCTTGGCTATTTAATATGTAATATTCAAAAAAGTGCCGCTCAGAGGTAAAACAACCCCAACCCCTCAATATATTTTTCGATACTTAAAACAGATATTGCTTTGTTTTTAAAGGTTTTTAAATGAAAGATAGCTTATACAGGGTGTTTCAAAAAGGATGCAACCCTCTATTGTATTTTTCTATTTAAACTTGACAAAAGACACAAATTTTAAAAGATGCAAATTAGACAATCCAGATTTGCTGCAACCTGGATGCAGGTTCATACCCATTTCATGATATTTGCAGCCACCTTTCATAATGTTTGTTTTCTTATGTTTAAAATCTCTCTTTCAGTGTTAGCCTTCAAGTGTATGGGGATTGTTTTGAAACACTACACATTTGAGATATCCACAAAGAAAAAAATCTGGAGTAAGATCTGGGGATCTTGAGAGACCACAATTTTTTTTTAAATCAAATGATCACCAAAAAAATCCTGCAACATGACCATTGTGTCATTTGCAGTATGGGCCATTGCACCATCTTGTTGAAACTAATACTCTCGTTCATTCACATCCAATAGTACAATAAACCGTTGGATGAGGTCATGATAATCTTCACCAGTTACAGTTGAGTAAAAAAATAAAGGCCCTGTCACACGATGATGGGGAAATTGCACACCAAACACCAATTTTCCATGCGTGTAATTTTCGTTCGTGAAAAGTGTGGATTTTCATTGCTCCATATTCGACTGTTTTGACTGTTCAGATACCCATCCAAGTGAAAATAAGCCTCATCACTGAAATAAACATGGTCCAACACTTCAATTCCATTTTCATCAGCAAAAGAACGGAACCAATTACAGTAAGTAACGTTTTTCATGATCTGGTTCTTTTAGTTCATGATGACACAAATGCAGTAGGCATGAAATTTTAACTTCTTTGTAGCCCTGAAAACAATAGCTAGTGACAGTCCAACCTGTGTAGATAACTTTCTAAGAGATTTTCTGGGTTAAAGCGAGTTAAAGCTGAGACACATCATCAAGAACTTTGGCAGTTAACAGTGATGGCTGACCTGGGCTCTTTTGATCCTGTATAGATCCAGTGTCACAAAATTTATCAATCAACTGAGATATTGTCAACTTGTTGGGAACTGCAGACTGAGGAAACTTCACTCAAACATCTCTCTCATGTGTTTGTAAGATTTGTACGCACAATAAGTCTCAACAATAAATACACATTCATTTTTGGAAAATGACATAGCTGACATAACACAAAAGAATGAATGCTTGAGCGAGACTAGCGCATGACAAGGTCATTTCAACTGCTTAAGGCTGTTAACCTTGAGTACAGTAATACCAACTGACTAATATTATGACATAAAATGTACATGCACATAAGTTCTACTCTCTTATATTTAGGGTTGTGTTCTTTTTTAAACACCCTGTACTACATGTAAATAAATATTTATTTATCTTTATTTAATAAATGCATTGTACAATATAATAATCAAGTTGTCAGACTGTTATCTGTTTCAGATTCTTTTTTTTCCGAAAGTCAGTTCCTCCATTTCTTGCAACATTGATTATTTAGAAACTAAAGAAAAATTATCAATGGAAGATATAAGTAAATAAAATGTATTTTTTTTATCAGTTATTACATCAAAAATAATCACGTGTGAATGAAAATAGCAAGCTTTTGAAAAACAATATGTTTTTGGCGAACATTTCTGATGTGAGCCCCCCCCCCCCCCCCCCCCCCCCCCCCCCCCCCCCCCCCCCCCCGATAGACCTCTGATTCTTGGAAGTGGAGAGAGGGATGGAAGTCTCTATCACAGCTGCAACAGCATGCACATGCAGCTCCATTCACAAGTGAGGGAGCTGAAGTTTTATGAAGATCCAATGGTGTGGAGAGTGACCAGCTTCTCGTGTTCCCAGATGCTATGCTCCTAAAGATCATTAGTGTCAGCATGAGCTATTGGGCCACACCTTGCATCATTGTGACAAGGGGTGAGAGCTGAACCTTCCATGTGATGTTTCGCCTGAAGATATGGAAAGAGCGAGAAGAAGTGAGTCCCTCTATGAACATCTTGAGGAGGGAATGCTTGTAACAAGGCTCAGAAAGAGAGCCAGCTGAACTAGAACTGCATCTTAGATGGGGCCATGAGATTAGTCCAGCTAATATTGTTTGGAACAGTTTGTAACTGCTGAGCAGAGTATTGTGTCCCTGAGAGTGAATTACGTTGGAGAAGTAAATGTACATAGATGTATATAGAATAAATGGTGTAAATAGCAATGCTGCATATCTGGGTTACTCAAAAAAGTTGTGAATATGTCTCACCCATGCAAATGACCACTCACACCAGTGAATGCATTAACAATATTCTTACCAAATAACAACAGCAATAATTCCAGTGGCAACTGTGCAGTCATCTCACTAGGTCTGCAGTTGGTGTTTTTTTAAGAAAGTAATAGTTCAGCAGTGTAGTCAATCATTATGTAACACTAGGTGGAATTTTATGGGCTTGGAGAGTCCAATTCATTCCCATCTGATGTCTGCTGGTTTAATATGGAGTGCCATTGTATACTTAAATTTGTAAGAAATGTATCTTGAAAATTGTTCTGGATAGCTTGAAATATACAAGATTTCAAATGTACAATAAGAAAAAAGTATGGATGATGTGTACAATTATTTCCTTTTATTTATGGGGCTGGGTCAGCATCATGCCAGGTTCATAACCTGTAATTTCCATGCTCAATGATTTATTCAAATTGAATGGGAAAAGTTTGAGCAAATGTTTGAGCCCAGGTGGTTTGATTCTGACCTGGGCCAGCATTGAGTTTTTTCTTTGCTAAACCCCCACCCTTCCCTCAGTCAGAAAGGGGACACAATGGCCTTGGAAAGACTGCTGTCCATTAAACAGAACATAAAGTCATGGCTCAGTGTGCAGGAGAACCATATTGTGTGCGCATTAAAGAACATGATGGATGGCCTTGACAGGTTGTGAGTGCTTGGTTGATATTTAAGTTGATTGGTTATGATTCCATCTGTATTGTAACAGCTGTTCAGTGGCTCTGAGACAGCTTCTCTGAGCCCTAGAGGCCCTTATGACCTAAACATTTAGCCCATTGTGCAAAAATTTCAAATACATGCAAAAAAGTACCACTCAGAGGTAAAACAACCCAACAAAAATCGCTATATTTATAATTTAATAAATACTTTTTAAATGAAGCTTTGCTGATAAATGTAAAAAATACACATAGTAATTGATTTTAATTTTTAGATCAGAAACTTTTGTACCTGATAAAATTATATGAAGATAATGGAATTGATATGCAGAATTTCAGGTAAATTTTATTTCTATGTTGGTGTATTTAAATTAATTATATGTTGCAACTGTATTTTAATAGTTTTTTTAAATATTGAATAAACTGCTATTGGCATATAAACCAAAGAACAGTGTTTACAGTACTTTTACATAATCATCATACTCAAATTAGACTGATTTGCACCTTTCCGTGCATGCATTAATAGCAAACTTCATAACCTTTCTGATAACAGATATGTAACCCCAGGGCCTTTTCTTTTGCATCATATGAAATTTTCTCAAACTGATTATTTAAAAAAAAGGAAATACTTTTTTTGGACCTATAATTATTATTGACCCCATTTAGATGTAGCTATTTTAGAAATAAACAGAATTGGCAATTAGATAAATTTAATCTTGCTTAAAATATTTCTTCCATATTTTAACATTTATGCCATAATAGTAATGCATTTTTAATTTTGACCATTATAGCAAAATAAGCTATACTGCAAGTTCTTTACTGTTATATACAAGTTTATCATGCACTAGCTCAAACTTTTCCCATTCAATTTGAATAAATCATTTGCAGATTTTGTGAGTACAAATACCATTTTTATTTCAAGAATATGTACAACCTGATTTTGAAATAGTGCTTAACCTTTTAGCAATTACTGGAACAGCATCTTTATCTGAACAGTTTTATGCTTCTGCAATGACTAGAACAGTTTAAAACTAGCCATAATATGTAGGTAAGGCACTTTTGCATTGATAGATTATATATAGATAACCCTCCTTTTAGCCCTTCCAGTGGGGCGGGGGTGGCTCAGTCGGTAGCGCGCCAGGCTCGTAATCTGTAGTTCCCAGGTTCGAGTCCCAGCTGGGTCAGCGTTGAGATTTATCTCCACAAAAATTCCCCGCCCTGCCCACGGTCAGTAGGGGACACCGATAGGCTTGGAAAGGCCGCCATCCGTCAGATGGGACGTTAAGCCATGGCCTCATGTGCGGGAGAGCCATACCCTGTGCACGTTATAGAACATGCCGGATGGCCTTGACGGGAGGCTACCATCTGTCTCCCAACAGCTGTTCCAGTGGATCCCCTCCCCCAACTTTCTCTGAACCTTCGGGGTCTGTGTGACCTGGCCATTTAGCCCATGGTGTGCAAAAAAGTGCCACTCAGAAGTAAAACAACCCAAACCCTTCCAGTGTCCACGTTGTCTGTATATGTTCACAGAATCGAGAAATGAGGAGCCAAGGACATATGTATCCATTTTTAGTACAACAAAAAAAATTTTTAATAAAGATTGCCATTGTAAATTTTTTAATATATATCTTATTAAAAATATAATTCAGGCTTGAAAAATAATATTTTGTTTTTTAATTTGACGTATATTTTATTAACTACAATATAAATAATTTTATAAAGCCATCTGATTGCCATTTCTTAGGAGCACTAAACGGTATTGCCGATTTGCTTTTTAATGTTCCTATTTGCTGAAGAAACCTTCTGGTTTAAGCTCACAAGTTTGATTTGAACTATTATCAACAAATTTTTCCTTAAAATTTAAATATCTCCTAAAAAATTAACAAAAAACTGCTATTTTTTTAAAACGGTAGAATTTGGAAGTAATTACAAAGTACATACTGCCATTTTTTTTCCCATTTCACACTCTTTTCTGTCAAATTTATTTCATTATTCCCAAAATTATTTTTATTTTTTTCCCAATATTCTATGTATCTTTCCCACTCTTAAAATCGAAACTGGAAGTAAACACATCCTTCTTAGAAATTCTGGTTGCAGTTGCATTTAATTAGTTATGCTTCACAGATGATTGGCACATGCTATCTCCATTCTGTGCTATAAGTGTTTCTTTTACAGTTTTGGTCCAGCATGTTGGATATTCTTTGTAAAGTTAGTATTTACTTTTTTATATTTAAATCCTACTTTTCATTTCAGTAGCTTTATTTTTGGAAATTACTAATCTTTTGGCTGATCAATAAATATTGATTTTTTCATAGTTATGCTACATCGTATGGCCAGTCTACAACTTGTTGCTGTAAATATTTTAGCATCACATTGGTATTGATGTATAATAATTGTTGCAATTTTGGAAGTTTAAAAATCTCAATTTTCAGATTTCCAGGTTGATTAAATGGTGTTGCTTTAAAGTTCCAATAAAATTAGATGATATTTAAAATAGCTTGTGCCCCAGCTAATAAATTTAGCTGAAAAGGGAATTAGCCATTGATAGATTAGTGGTGGTGAAAATATCCCGCATGTAAGTAGGAGACATAGTTCAAGTCCCACTCATTGCCAAAAATTATGTCATAAATTCTATATCAACAAGAAATCTGCATATTTGCTATTGAATCATCATTTTTGTCTATAAAATGGAAATACTTATATGATATATATAATAAACACAAAACATTAACTGAAGTGTAGTTGCAATAAAGGAATGTAAATAAAAATGTCAATCAGGTTAAAATTCTGGAAATGCATCTCCCCCCCCCCCAATTTAAATTATTTCTTATTATAATATTGTATCCAACAATGAAAAAGACACAGTTTTTACCTTACACAATTTTTTTGAAGAATGCATACACTGAGATGTCAGTTTATTAGGTACACCGCCCCATGTCACATAAATGGTTAATTCCAACATGTAACTCATGATGATTAATTCCAACATGTAACCACAGTCTGTGGTATAAATAAGACAGAACAGCTCTTCAAGCATAAGAATGGGCAAAACAAGCAAACAGAATGACTTTGAACATGGATGATAGTTGGTGCTAGGCATGCCAGTTTGAACATCTCCCAAACAGCCATAATCCTGGATTTTTTTACTTGCAACCATTTCTAGGGTTTACAAGAACAGTAGAAAAATCAAAAACTACCAGTGATTGTTGATTCTGGGTTTACAAGAACACTGAAAAAATCAAAAACTACCAGTGATTGTTGATTCAAGAACAGTGGGAAAATCAAAAACTACCACAGATTATTGATCCTGTGGATGAAAACATAATTATTAATTCCAACATGTCACCACAGTGTGTGGTATGGCAACACTGGACCATTGAAGACTGGAAAAAGGAGTCTGGTCAGACAAATCAAAGTTCTTTTTGCTGATGGGAGGATCAAAATTTGGTGCACGCAGCATGAGGCTATGGAGCCATCTTGTCTGGTGTCAAAGTATAAGCTGGTTGTGGCAGTGTGATGGTATGGGGAATGTTTTCTGGCACACATTAGCCCTCCCACCCCCATGCCCATTGAAGGATATCTGAATGCCGTGCAGAAATGATTGTGTCACGCAGTTGTTGCAAATTGGACAACAGCACAGTCTCACTGTGAACAGCTCTTTCCACTTAATCCCAAAGATGCATGATAGGGTTTGGATCTAGGGACTGCAGGGCCAATGAGCAAGGAAAACTCACTAGCATGTTTCTGGAACCATTCAATGATGATACATGCCTTGTGAACAGGTGTATTATCATGCTGAATGTGTCCATTGGAGTGAGGATAAACTGTAGTCATGAAGGGATTAACTTGGTCAACAACAATGTTCAAATGTGCCATGGTGTTCAGGTGTCCTTCGATGGGTATTGGGGGAGCCTAATGTGTGCCAGGGAACTATTCTCCACAGTGTCACACTGCCACCACCAACCTATATTGTTGACATCAGACAAGATGGCCCCATGTTGCTGTGTCAAATTCTGATCCTTTCATCAGCATGATGCAAAAGAAACCTTGAATCATCCAACCAAATTACCTTTTTCTAGTCCTCAACAGTCTAGTGTCAATGCTCCTATGTCCACTGGTGACACACTTTTGTGTTCTTCGCTGACAAGGACACTGGACATGGTTGACAGCTGTTGTAGGTCATTCACAACAAGGTCCAATACACAGTCGTATCAGAATAATATGACCACCTACCTAATAATGGGAATAACCACCCTTGGCCCAAATGACAGTGGCGAGACGGTGTGGCATGAATGCAATGAGGCCATGGAAGATTGCCAGAGGCACACATGCCCATTTGACTCCAGCAGAGCAGGGAGGTTCAGAGATATGGTTGTGGGTCCTCACACCGAACCTATCAATCCAAATGGTCCCACAAGTGCTCTATGGGATTGAGGCCGGGCAATTTCGCCGGCCAAGGGAGAATGGAGATGTCGCTGTCGTGTTCCTGGAACTAGTCATGCACCACCTTAGTGACATGGCAGGACACATGTCCTGTTGGTAGACACCATCACCACCAAGGTAAACACCCAACATGAAGGGATCCATGTGGTAAGTGATGATGGACAAGTACCCATTGGCATTCAGAGATCCATCCAATGGTACCAGCGGTCCCAGGTCATACCAGGAAAACATCCCCCGGACATGCACACTGCCACCGCCGGTCTATACTTGACCGACAGACGTGTTCTGGTGTTGGTTCTCGTGTCACCTTATGCCATATCCACCACCGCCCATCACTTCTATGGAGTACAAACCTTGATTCATTGGAGAAGACAACCTTTTTCCACTCCTCCATTGTCCAATGACGGTAGTTCCGTTCGAACTTCAGACGTTGTTGCCGATGGACCTTGTTTAACATGGGCACCTTTACGCAGCGTTGACTTTGGTGACCTATGCGTAACAGGATTCACTCTACTGTTATCTGGGATACGTATCTGGGTGCCCCAGCATTCATTTGAGTGGTCAGCACTGTTGCATGTCAATTGCCCTTTACCAGTCAATGGAGGCAACATTCTCCTCTGGGGTCGATGGCCTTTGGGGCTCCTCAATTATGACTTCTGGAGGTACTCAGTGTGCCAGCAGTCCATTCTTGGTACACCCTTACTACAGCACCTCGTGAACAGCCCACGAAGTCTGCTGTTTCTGAGATGCTTCCACCCTTGGTGCAGTAGCTGATGATCATTCCTTTTTGAATGTCCATCAAATCAATACCTCTGCCCATTGTGCTCACGTTACACACTATGGCCCTTCTGTCCTGGCTGACTGCTTATATCTCTGTGTAGTTGACCTTGTCATGTGCACTCTGTGATGTGCCTGGGCGGGTGCACTGTGATTCTGTAGGTGGTCATATTTTTCTGATACGACTGTGTATATGATTCACTCGGAGATTACCTTCTGCACACCACTGTTTAATTCTGCTATGATTTATCTGCTTGTGACCCATCTGTTCACTTGCACAATTCTTACCAGTCTCCTTTGACCTCTCTGATCCACAAGCTTGTTTTTATCCAAAGGATTGCTGATCATTGCTAATTTTTTTGCTTTTTGCACCATTCTCCATAAACCCTTGAAACAGTTGTGCATGGAAAGCCCAGGAGGACTGCCATTTTGCAGATTCTGGAACCAGCACACCTAGCACCAATTATCATGCCACATTCAAAGCTTCCTACTTCAAAGTGTACCAAGGTTTCACCATACCAAAGAATGGTGATTCTAACCATCCATCACCAAGAGTTTGCATTCTAAAGTCAAGGTTTCACATTCTAAAAAGTGCTTTTTAAAAATCTTCCAAATGAAAACAGATGTTAGAGCAACTGACTCCTGTATTTTGTGTGACAGAAATTTTTTACAACAAACTTGAAGTAGATTTATTTAACAAAGAGCAATAAATAATGTTCCATCACTGTTAAATATCAACTATAAAGATAAAGAAATTTTAAAAAAGGTGATCATTTTATTAGCAGTGATTCCTTTGACATAGTAAGTGATTTGCCTGAATTCTATGAGAATATTTCATGTAAGGTTGTGATTATACAATAGTGATGTTTCTCTTCAAATTTGAACTGCTACATTACCAAATGGCTAAGGTGAAAGAGAAATAAGTTTTTTTCCTATTAAATGCATTTATTAAAATTAAAGTATTTTGTTATATCTATGAAGATAAAATATTTCAAATACATTTATTAAACTATAAAAATGAATTTTTTCTCGTCACTCTAAATAAACGTAATTAATGATGATGTTTATTTAGGCAGCTTGGTATTTGGCAATTTATACCATATGGTTTTAGTACTTTTGTGCTGCTCTAATGTAGCTACGCATCTTCAGAGACATATCTTAGACTACTAAACACGTTAGCTAATTTTTTTGGTGGTTCTATGCTAACAACAAATTTCGGCTCTATTATTACACATCACAGCACATGTATGTAACTATTTTTAGTCTGTATCTTAAAGCTTTCATTATGTGTAATAAATGGAGTTTCTTTTGATATTGTCCAGATATTTAATTTCACCTTGAACCACTGAGTGTAGGGGTAAGGCTTGGGGATCAGCATGTCCATCTCATGGCCATACATTGGCTGCAGCTGCCACTCGTTGTCGTTGAGTCAGTGGTCATGCTGTTGTCATCTCCTTTGGGCATCTGTTTCTTGTTAGCTATGGTTGCCTCATGGTTTTCTGTGCTTTATTTCATAATATTAAAAGTTTTTACTTGAGTTCTTTGGATCTTCCTTAGCTGTAAAATTATAGGAATAGTCCTTATATGATTGTTCACTAATTCCACTATTGTTGTGACTTGGTAGCCTTTATTATGTGTTTCACTAATAACCAGTTCACTGCTATCAATGAAACTTTCAATGTTGATTTTCTAAGGCCAAATCTGCAACAATAAGTGACTAAATATAGATAAAAATATATAAATGGAGCTGCAACATATTGTCTATAGATTCACTTAATTTTATTATTAGAATGAGCATTTATGAGTATTCTTCTTGAAATGTTGGCATTTATTAGTTCATGTAAGTGTTCCTATTCACTCATATTTTAATTCTTCATAGAATTAAATCCTAATCTTTATCATGTAAGGTTGGCAGGTATATTCTAATGTTCATTGATGGCACCTTAACTTCACATGGATTACTTACTCTGACTTGTACTGTCATTTCTGATTCAAATATTGGCCATGATCTTTCATCAAAATAGTTCCTATCTTTATGTAGCTTACATCTTCCAGTAAATATTTCTGGCAGTTGATATTCATCCCTGAGCCTGTTATAAGATGAAAGATTACTTACATTTGAAATAATGAGTTAAAAAATATTGGTTGCCCTGATTGGGATTCAAACCAGGTCTCCCAGAAGCATGCCAGTCATCATAATGTTACAGGATGTTTTCCTGTGATAATTTATTACTGAATTACCCACATGTTTCAACCAACTCAAATTCTTGCCCAATTTCACAAACAAGTAAGGATGAGTAATGGATCATCTCTTGCCTCAACGTGGATGTCACAGAGGATAACATTAGTTAACTGGATGTCAAAATGTGTATCAGCTTGTATCCACGCTAATTAATAAAGACTAGAAGTAATGTTTACCCTACTATTGATACCCATATGATAAATGTTCCTTTTGGTCTCTTCATCTGTATCATACCAGGTCAAATAAGGGAAACCTGAAATGTCCAAAGTTGGGTTAAAATGAAATATTATTACCACTAAAGTCTATAGTTTCTATTCTTTTAGAAAGAAAACTGCTAAGTCCCTCTGTAATCCGGTAGCGCGCCAGGCTCGTAATCTGTAGTTCCCAGGTTCGAGTCCCAGCTGGGTCAGCATTGAGATTTATCTCCGCAAAAATTCCCCGCCCTGCCCACGGTCAGTAGGGGACACCGATGGGCTTGGAAAGGCCACTGTCCGTCAGATGGGACGTTAAGCCGTGGCCCCGTGTGCGGAGAGCCATACCCTGTGCACGTTAAAGAACACGCTGGATGGCCTTGACGGGAGGCTACCATCTGTCTCCCAACAGCTGTTCCAGTGGGTCCCCTCCCCCAACCTTCTCTGAGCCTTCGGGGTCCATGTGACCTGGCCATTTAGCCCATGGTGTGCAAAAAAGTGCCGCTCAGCGGTAAAACACCCAACCCAACCTTCTGTAATCCTCAATTGCAAAATCCATTTCTTGAAAACATGTTTTTTGGACTTATCAGGTTTTTTCTTGTAGGCACATTATATAGGTCACCTTAACTTTTTATAGGTAATACAATTTCAATGATGTGCAGTATATATATATATCATCCTGATAATTATTGTAAGAACAAATCAGTGGTTACATATACCCAGACAAAGAAAATCTAATATTTATAAGTTTAATATTGCTATGCATTAATGTGTATATGGCAGAGTCATGAATTTTGAAAGTGGGAGGGAGGGTGTTTGAAAAATTGAATGTGATAATTGATAACCTGATGAATTCTGAAAAATAAAATTACCCCAAGGGGATTTAGCCCCTCTTTGCTATACCACTGGTTGTTTATTATAAGTTTTGTTCAGTTGTCTGTCACTGTTGTTGGTTCAGTTGTAGCAGTGATTTTTTAAAATATTTCAAATTATACATAAATGTTAAATTATTAAATATGTATTGGTCTGTAAAATGATAGGTAGTCACTGGAAGGAGAGCCAACCCCGCCTTCTCGTGGTGCAGACTGTTAGTACCTTTCAAAAGAGATACTCTCTTGTGGAAGTGAACGGAAGGGGAGGGCTGCTAGATTAGTGTGACCTACTGATCTGGACCACTATGGTTACTTTTCTTTTTCTTCTACCCTGCTGAGGAGTGGTCAAACACACTGGGTCCTGGTGCTATAACTGGGTCCTGGTGCATATAAACCCACTGGACTGGACAAATATATGGCTCTGAGTTTGATTATGGATCCTGATTTTGCTGCACTGGTGGGCATCTGTGGAGGGAAAATCTTCTGCTGCGTTTTCTGTTTGTTTGTGGGTTGACAGCCCCAAGTGAATAGATTCATAGGATATGTTTATCAGCTGGTGAATAATCCTGAGCAGAGGTCATCGCAGGCACCTGAACTCTTTGCTTCTATTGGCATCATCAAATTCTACATTAGAGGAAGTCTTCCAGTGTAGATGGCTTCAGCCTTTAGTGGTGGGGGAACAGGTCTTTGCCCCATGTCTGCGATTAGGGGGCTGTTTGATATTGTCGGCATTCCCTCTCTCAATAAACATAGTTTCTTTAAACATCCCACTAACCATTTTCTCTCCATAGGTCGTTGGAATGTGAGGACTCTGCACAGAGCTTTTTCTCTTGATGTCCTCACACAAGAATTCCACCATTATAATTTAGATATTCTCAGCTTGCAAGAGACCAGATGGACAGATAAAGGTCAGGTTCTTAAAAATAATCTTAAATTTCTCTTTTCAGGGAGGGACAATAAGCATCACCAAGGCGTGGGTCTGCTTCTCAGCAGACACGCTAGTGATGCTCTTCTAGGATACAAGTGCAGTAATGAAAGGTTTCTTACAGCAAAATTTCAGACAAGAGTTAAAGACTTGAATGTTATCTGCTGTTATGCCACCACTGAGGATGCCGATGAGGATGAGAAGGATAGGTTTTTACATGAACAACTTCATGATATTTTGAATTCTGTCAAGAAAGGAGATATTACCCTTGTTCTAGGTG
Organism: Ryuthela nishihirai; assembly: GCA_038380435.1. NCBI lineage: Eukaryota > Metazoa > Arthropoda > Arachnida > Araneae > Heptathelidae > Ryuthela > Ryuthela nishihirai. Next base: position 116,412,808 of record JAWZYU010000001.1, read on the forward strand.
ACTTCAATGCCAAAGTTGGTACTGACTCTGACCTTTGGGGAGGAGTAATAGGCCCTTTTGGTATTGGTAGCTGCAATGGCAATGGGCAATGTCTCCTACAGGTAAGTAAACTCATTGGATTCAGAATAACTAACACTTATTACAAACACCGTGACATACATGAGTACACATGGGTTTCACCCGATGAGTTGCATAAGAATATGATTGATTATATATTAATTAACAGCAAATGGGCTAGTTCTGTTAGGAATACCAGGTCATATAGGGGAGCTGAAATTGGATCTGACCATTACCTTGTTAAAAGTGTCTTGCAACTTAAACTTAAAAAGTGTTGTGCTAGGGTTAAAAAATTTACTTTTAATACTGAAACTCTGAAACACCCAGTTATAGCCAAAGCTTACCATGATAGATTACTTAGTCATTATGACAGTCATGGTATGCTTCTACTGAAGTTGAGAAAGAATGGGATCATTTTAAACAGGTTTTTTTGGACACTAACAGTACTCTTTTAGAAAAAAGGAGCAGAGGAGATAGAATTATCTGAGTGATAAGGCACTTGAGCTTATTTCGGAAAGAAAGAACTGCAGGAATGTCCTTAATCAATACCATACTAGTCCTAATAGAAAGCATTACAGAGAACTTAATAAACATGTAAAAGATCAGTTAGCTGCTGATAAGAATCTTTGGTTTGATGGTTTGGCTGACAAAGCCGAGGAAGCAGTTAGACAGCATAACAGCAGAGAGCTGTACCAGATAGTTAATGTTTTGTATGATAGAAAACGGACAGGTATACAGGGATTGAAGGATAAACAAGGTAAGGTTATAGAAGGTGAAGATTCTGTCATGGCTAGGTGGGTTGAGCATTTCAGTGATATTCTAAACAATGTGGTTAGTTCTATTCCCATTGTTTGCAATGATGATAGATGCATTGGTGGCTTTAATGTTGGCCCTATAACACAATCTAAAGTTATTTTGGCTGTTTCTAAACTTAAACTTCATAAATCCCCAGGGGTAGATGAAATTACTACGGAAATGCTTAGAGCTGGGAATGTTTCGGTTACCACTTGGATGACTGAAATTCTGAATAACTTTTAGGATAAAGGCATGATTCCTAAAGATTTTACCAGAGCTATTATCATCCCTATTTTCAAAAAAGGTGATCGCAGTTCTTGTGATAACTATAGGGGTATCAGCATACTCTCTGTTCTAGCTAAAGTTCTTTCCATGATTGTGCTTAATAGAATAAGAATCTGGTTGACATTCAATTGCGTGATGAGCAATGTGGATTCAGAAGTGGTAGGGGATGTGTAGATCAGATATTTTCACTTAGGCAGATTCTTGAGAAATGTTTATGGTTTCAGAAACCTTTGGTTGCTAGCTTTGTTGATTTCAAAAGGGCTTTCGACTCTATTGATCGTCATAATTTGTGGTTGATATGTGAGATCATATGGTATACCTGACAAGTTAGTTAACATAATGAAAGCTCTCTATAATAACACTGAGTCATATGTGAGAGTTTGTAAGGCTTGTAGCAATTGGTTTAGCATTACTTCTGGTGTTCAACAAGGGTGCATTTTGTCTCCTTTTCTCTTTAGCTTGGTTATTGATTATGTTATGCAAAATTCACTTCAAGGGAAATATTTTGGCCTTAAATGGACTGGAGATACAAAAATTTCTGATTTAGATTATGCTGATGATTTAGCCCTTTTGGCAAATGATGTTGATGAAATGAACTCTTTCATTCAAGCTGTTGATGAAACTGGTAGTAGAGTAGGTTTGGTTATAAACAGAGAGAAAACTTAAGTGATGAAATTTGGTCAGGCAGGCTGTGATTCAGTTAATCTGAATGGTTGCTGTCTTGAGCAGGTGTCACAATTTAATTATCTTGGGAGCTATGTAACAGATGCTGGTGATATGCGGCGTGAGATTAACAGATAAATAGGGATTGCTGCCGGGGCTTTTAAGAATCTATGGAGAGTGTGGAGAAATAGGCATATATACCTAAAGACTAAAATTAGACTGTATAATAGTTTGGTTCTTTCTAGGGTTAGTTATGGTAGTGAAACTTGGACACTTTGTAAACAAGATAACAGGAAACTAAATGCTTTTGATTTCAGATGCTTACGCAGTATCTTGGGCATTAGGTGGTTCAACTTTGTAATTGATGATGAGGTTAGGCAAAGGAGTTTGAAACCTCCTTTAAGCAGCATATTGTGCAGAGAGAGACTCCGTTGGTTTGGCCATGTTGCCCATATGAATAATTATAGATGGCGAATAGGGTTATGAACAGTGTGCCTAAAAGCCTCAGAAAGAGGGGTAGACCTAGGATGTGGTGGGCAGACAATGTCAAACAGGACCTTGTTAGAATTTGTGTGCAGTGGCCAGATGCAGTAGATGTAGCTCAGGACAGACTTGCTTGGAGAACTAAATTGCACGGTCTGGTTGGACCTTCATAGCCCATGCTGCTTGAGGAGGAGGAGGAGGATGTATGGAAAGCACAAATTAAGGAGCCATACATTTGTGCAGAACTTGTGTGACTTTTTGTGCATCTTTGCAAACTAAAATATATTACTTAGGATATTTTTAATCATTACATTAAATGTTTCCTAGCATGACTAAATACCTTTGTTTTCCTTTTTCAGTCCATTACTATGGGGCAAGTCAGCAATTACTCATTATTCAGTGAAAAAAGATGTAAAGTTATTTCTGTGGAAACAACCAAAAATGGGAGAAGTGCTGAACCTCTTTCAATCAGAAAAGGTGCAACTGACAGCTTTAAACTTTCCATTGAATTTAAAATTAGAGGTATGTAAATATCACTATACATTATGAGTGGCATTCAAAAAGTAATGACTATAGCAGCTAAGAGAAAAAAAATTCAGACATACCTAGGAACTTTCAAAATATTATGTTTTTGCATGGTCTATCGCTCAGATTCCTCCTGGAAGACTCTATTTGAAAGCTCTGCTGAGGACACCCAGGACTGCTTTACTGAATTCTTCAACAACACAAAAATTATGTCTTTGAATTTATTTTATCATTTCTGGGTGTAAATGGAAGTTGTAGGGAGCTGAATCTGTTGAATAAGGAAGACGGGAACATCACCATATGATACCCAATCGCCTCTTATGTAATTTAACCCTTTGCATTCGAAGGTTTTTTCGCTATAGGGAAGTAGCAACTCAAAGTTTCTTTGCTGAAAAGTTGATGAAATTTTTTACAATTAATATAAAAATAAATCCTACATAAACAACGTAAAATCAAACTCATCTTTACTGCTACTAATTTCATCATTTGGCTCCATTTTTATAACCACTAAAAACAAACTAAGTTTAAAATAATAATTTTAATTGAACATAATACTGTACTATGAAGTGCACATAAACAATAGATTTACACATCTAAAATGTAAAGAGGAAAGATATCTGTTTATAAAACAGTTATTGTTGCCTCTCAGTCACCATTCGAGTTGCTGCATTAAACCAAGTGGCTACTGAGTCGCTTCTCGAGTGCAAAGGATCTCTGTTTATAAACCAGTTATTGTTGCCTCAGTCACCATTCGAGTTGCTGCATCAAACCAAGTGGCGACTGAGGGTCACCTCTCAAGTGCAAAGGGTTAAGCTTGATGTTTTCTTTCTTTGTGGGCCTTTTAACATATTAGAATAATAGTTCCACATGACTGATGTTTTGGAATGGCAGGGTTGTACACAATGTCCTTTTGAGGAATTGTCTATAGGTCATATTGGTATAACTGTAACTCAAAACTTGTGTATAGGGCAAAGTAAACTCTTTAAATGCTTCTTGAATCATCTGTGTGTTTCTGAAGCCATCTTGCCAAGCTGAAAGAAACATCTAATGGTTGTGCACTTCTCAAGGTTTACATCCATCCCGGTGCACAATTTACACAACTTCTCTCCCATTGCATTCTAACTAAGTGACAAATGGTGATGCTGTGTCTGAACATGTATTAGGGTGCAGTGCCCAAGCCTGATGGGTGTGCAGCCCAATTCAATATAGCAAGACCAGTCTTTTACTTTTTGAATGCCCTTGAGAAATTAATTTCTGTGTATGCATTATATTTTTTATGAAATAAAAAGGCTATTTTTATGGTGGTACTTAATCCCTGAATGTTCAAAATTTGATAAGAATTTTTCTACCAATATTGATATACAACACCACAAACCAGTGCTATACAAGAAAACAAACAAACCTCAACTTATAAACATTAAAGTTTCAAATAATCTATACATTCTAGATGTTAAAGAATTGAGGTTCCATATTCAGCAAACACATTCCCCCATACTTATGAAAATCAGAACAACTTCATCTGAATATCTGATTTGCATCCACACTGAGTGAGTGAGCGAGCATTCAGCTGCTGCTGTGCTTGCTGCTGTTCCCAGATTATCCTAACTGAACAAGTGAGCCAGTATTTGCTCATATCTGATGTTTGCTATTAGCAGAAATGCAGTTTCAGGTTTGGATAATGATGTTTTAATTGCAAGGACTATTTTTATTATTATTTTGTTTTACCTCTGAGTGGCAGTTTTTTGTACACAGTGGGCTCAATGGCCAGGTCACAAGTACCCTGAAGGCTCAGAGAAGGTCGGGGGAGAGGACCCACTGGACAGCTATTGAGAGACAGGTGATAGTTCCCTGTTAAGGCTATCCAGCATGTTCTTTGACATGTAGAGAGTATGGCACTCTCATTCATAGGGTCACAGCTTAAAGTCCCATCCAATGGACAGCAGTCTTTCCAAGTCTATCAATGTCTCCTACTGACCATGGGCAGGACAGGGCAGGAGTTTTCTGGAGATGAGTGTTGATGTTGCCCAGTTGCGACTCGAACCTGGGAACTGCAGATTACAAGCTTGACTCACTACTGACTGAGCAAAAAATTGAAAATACAAACAAATGCAATAGGGAGTGGAAACTTAATTCGGCAGCAGGCAAATATAGTGAAAGTAATATGCTAATAATTTTAAGGATGGAAAGCTCAAAGCATTTTAGTAATATTTATAGAATATCAGCAGTTGATTTTAATGAACTTTTGAGGGGCAGGTGTGGCTCAGTTGATAGCGCACCAGGCTCATAATCTGCTGTTCCCAAAGTTTGAGTACTGTCTGGGCCAGTGTTAAGATTTATCTCTGCGCTACTCCCTGCTCTACCCCCAGTCAGTAGGGACACCAATAGGCTTGGAAAGGCTCTGTCTGTCAGATGGGGACATTAAACTGTGAACTGTGTATGGGAGAGGCATACCCTGTGCATGTTAAAGAACACACTGGATGGCCTTGACAGGCCTTATCATGATGGCAGACATATGGTAAATACTTAGATGGTAAGACAATCAGGCCATTACCATCTGTCTGTCTCCTAACAGCTGTCAAGAACCCCATTTGGGGTTCTTGTGACCTGGCCATTTAGCTCAGTGTGTGCAAAAAAAGTGCTATTCAGAAGTAAAACAGCACAAGGTTTTTTTTTTAACCCGTTTGGGCACAAAATTATTAAAACAAAATTAATTTTTAACACACTTTGAAAATTCAAATCTTTATTTTCATTTTGTCATCTCTCTTTGTGTAGACAGTCAACATTTTTTGTTTCAATTTGAAAATGGAAAATTATTTTTTTTTTGCTTGGGTAGGAATTAAGGGAGAAAAAAATTATTTGCTTTTTCTGAATCAGTTATTCTAATTTCCCAGTTAGATGTAGATTTTGAAAATGAAATTTTATTCACTTTGAAAATGAGCATTCCATATCCATCAAAGTGATTAGTCTTGGGAAAAGAGAGAATTGTATTTTGAGAGTTGAAACCCTCAGAAAAACAATGTTTAAAACAGATTAAATTCTAAATATTGAATTTATAATCATATAAGCATAATAGAAAAAATTAATGAGTGGCAACTTTATTCAGCAGTAAGCAAATATAGTGAAAGTAATATGTTACCAGATTTAAGTAAGAAATACAAACACTAGAAAGTTTTTTTTTTTTTTTCAAACACTTTCTCAAAACACTAGTTATATTTAGTTATGGAAAAAGGGAAAATTTTATGATGAAATCCTCAGAAAAATAATGTTTAAAAAAGGTTGAATTTTAAAGATTCAATTTTAAAATATATGAGCATGATAGAAAATTTAATTTTTAAAAAGTGATTATTGTTTCCTTCCTACAAGAGGCTTTAAATTTAACTCCACAGAGCCTGCACAAATGTGTTGACTTTAAAAGTTCTTGGTAATTCATTAATGAAATTAATAATAATAACTGTAAGACTTTAAAAACATTAGAAGATAATCATACAGTATTCAAAGGAGTTGAACAATTTTCAAAGATGTTCATAGAGAGCTAGCCAACTATAAAATTGTTGTAAAATGGAGGAAAAAAAGTTATTTTCTGTTGTTGTTGAAAAGGTGTACCCAAGTGGTAATTAACAAAAGTTACCTCCAGAAACAATGTGTGTGTACTATATGCAACTATTGTATGTACTAAGTGGTGTCATACAGCTGGCTCACACCAGTTGTTAAAAATATTATTGATCATTAAATTAGTTTTTAAAAAACAAATACAAAATGTTTTGAAATAAATTAAAAGTAACAAATAAGCAACGATATTAGTAATTAACAAATTTGCACATATAAAGAGAACCATTATGGTCTTCCTCCTTTTAAAAATATATAAATACCCACTCAAGCAGCTGCTTGTCACAGAGGTCTGACAGTAGCCTGTCAGTTTATATGCCATAGTAGAAGGTCTCTGAGGATGGAAGGACCTCAGCAGAAAAACAACACGAACATCCATGCCTTACCCAGTGCTTGAATCCAGGTCCCTTAGATCAGTAGGCAAGCACACTAACTGCTCAGCCATGGGTGACTCTTAAAATGGTTATTAACATAAATGCACTTAATGTCATGCTAAACAGGCTTGGATCTAGGGAAAAAATCAAGAGGGGGCAAGAAGCAATCAAACTGGAAATTTTTTAAAGGTGAAGGGGGGGGGGGGGCAAGAGATGGATTTTATGTGGTCTCTTTCCCCACTCACCCCCATTTCAGCATAACATTTTTCCCTTCATTTTACTAGTCTTTGAAAAATTTCTTGAAAACTGCATGAAATATAAATAAGTTTAATAATTTTTTCTCTTTATTACCCTTACTGCCATTCTGAAAGGGGCCTTGGCCCCTTTGCCCCTCCTAGATCCAGCCCAGATGCTAAACTAATTATATATGAATTGCCATTGAAGAGAACTTATTGTTAATAAACATATTCTAAGCATGAACATCCTTTTTCCCTGTATGAGGAAAGTTGATTTTGAATAGTGAGAAACATGTTAATAAATTTAAAATTATATCATACAGAAATAATAATTCGGCTTAAAAACACATTTTGAAGGCATGCATTGAATTCATAGTTGGTGTTTGCCTATTCTTGATTATGTAACACTGGAAGACATTACTTGATTCCAGGCCAGATCAAGTGATCAGGCCTGGTGATCAGATCAAGTGATCTGGCCAGATCAAAGATCAGGTGGGAACTTTCAAGATGCTAATAGGGTATTGGAACCCAAAAATTGTTAAATGTGCATATTCCATGCAATTTTCAAGTAATTAAAAAAAAAACTAAAAAGGAAAATGTTGCATATATTACAAGCACCATCTGGTAACATTGAACATTGAAAACGTCATGCATCTGCAAAATTGGTTATTTGATATGCAACAACCTAACACTAACCAAATACTAAATTTCTCATATGCTTTGATTTTGAAAAGTACACATAGTGAAGCTGTTATTAAAGCATTTTTTAATTATTAAAATGCAAATTGACCTATTTCCATCAACTGGTTTTAAAAAATGTGTGCATACCACATGAATGTTGGACAACTATTAATTCATGAAATAATTATAGTCTACTAAGGGTTGTATAATGCCTCGAAATGCAAGATAAGTTTGCTGTTTGCAGAAAGATAATATAAACATCATTGCTGAGAATAACAACAAAATGTTGGCATATATGAGTTCATCAATTTGTGCAAAGGGATGGTAGGTATGCAGGGTACTAACATAACTGTTTGCTTAGTCTATGTAACAATAGTGGCAAAATAAATGGTATGTAACATATACTGATTGGAGAATGGCTTTCCATATAAAAGATTGCTTTTACATCCACAAATATATATAGGATGCAATAGGGAAAAATGATTGCAAAAATGGTGAAGATTAACATCACCATGGCCCTTGTACATGATTTTTCCATACATCACAGCAAATGTGTTGTTCAAATTTCGAAACATTCTAGGCCAGTTAGACAAAGCAGACACATGCAGATACCAAAGAATTGACTTTGTAACAATCCAAGAATATATGTGTTAGGGAAAAAATCATTGTGCACCTACTCCTCGGTTAAAGCAGAACTTCAAAGCTCCACAAATGCAACAAAATTTATGTTGGTTTTTGCAGGTAATCTTAACAATTTAAAGTTGGTTCAGAATGATTCAATTTTAGAAAAATCAAGCTAATAGAAATAATTTTAAATAATACAAAAATCAAAGTATTTGTTGCATGATTCAATTTCCATCAATCATGAAAAAGATTCATTTTGTTTAAGAAAATATTCAAAAGTTTGACACATACATAAGTGAATGGCAGCAGCTCAGATCACAATCAGAACAACTACGTTTTTGTTGAACAATTGCATTAGAAAATAAACTTATGAAAATTTTGAAGCCAAAGCACCTATCTATACTGGTGGCTAAAATAATAGTATATGTTCCATGAGTTTCATTTCTGTTGGGTTGAGTATAAGTAACAACCATTTTCATTTCTTTGAAATCAAGCCCTTCATAACTTGATCTCTGTGTCATTTTACCTTTAATACCATTACCCTTTAATGCACAAAATGCCCAAAATTTCAAATGTACTGACCTAAATTGGAATTGGTGATTTGATTGCAATAGCTCATAATATATATTATTACAATCCCACCAAAACACACTCCATTATTTGGGCAATTTTGGGCATTTAAGGTTTAAACCTATCTGCATTTCCACTGATGTTTGATGTCTATGACTGAGGGGAACCATGGCAAGTGAAAAAATGTTTTTGATCAATATATTTTGCAAATTAAAAAAAGGTGTAAATACAACACAGTGTTCAAAGAATATGTATGATGTGATTGATGCTAGTCCTACTTCTGAATGTAACATGCTGGTGATTTTCATGTGCCAAATGTACATACCGATGATTTGCAAAATTTGACATTGGTAGTTTTGACTTAAGTAATAAGTTTCTTTATGTAAGGTCATCTGAGCTGGATGTGGATGCTTTGAAACCAAAGGTTGTTGAAAAATAAATAGATAACATTAAGAGAACTTGCAGTAAGTTGAATGCTGATCACATAACTTAAATTGGAAATTTTTTGTGAACTGGGGATGATTTGTAAGCTTAATGCTTGAATGTCACATGTGTTATCAAAGAAAAATGTGGTGTACAAGATGTCAGCTTGCATTTCATTGCTTTCTCATCATAAAAAAAACCGAACCATTCAGAATTGTATTGTCACTGGTGATGAAAATTGGATGTTCTACAATGATGTGGTATGCAAATATCAGTGGTATAGTAAAAGTGATGTACCATTACCAAAAGCTGGATTTTATGCAAAAAACTTGTGTGTTTTGGTGGTATTGTAGTAATATATATTATGAGCTATTGCAATCAAATCACCAATTCCAAACACTACTGTCAACAAATTAATGAAATTGAAGGACACACTTGCAAGAAAAATATCCACATTTGATGAATCAATCAAGTGTAATTTTCCATCAGATAATGCTAGAGCATAATTGCTCTCAACACCAAATGGGAGTTGACAGAGTTTGATTTTCAAACAGTCTGCCCACAAGAAACAGCTGTTTCTTGCAAGCAGACTATTTGAAGAATAACATTGCAGTTGAAATTCAATGGAAATACTCTTGAACAACAAACTGAAGGTTAGAGGAAAATTATTGCTTTTAGGTCTCTCATCAATATATATTCCCATTCAAAGTAGCTGAGAATTATTTGCTGTGGTGAATATTTTCAGCAGCTATCCTTTATCTAAATATTTTCATTTTTAGTAATTTTAAAAATATGTTGCTAAATGTTATTATGTTTATGTAGTAATATAATAATATTTAATGTAAATTACAGAACATTTTGTAGATTTTTAGTCAAAATTTATACTATAACAATGCAGTATTAAAAATACTTTTCCTGTTGTTTTCTGCAGCCTGTATTCCCTCCTGTATCCAACAAGAGTGAAAAATTTTACAAGGATAATATATGGCCACAGTTATATGATCCACGGTTTTTCCTTCCTTTGCTAAGTAAACTTCTCTCACCAGGTAAGCTAATATAGCATATGATATGTTGTATTATGTTAGTAATTCATACCCAATAGCCGAGTTGGGTTTTACCTATGAGTGGCACCTTTTCATATAAAATGAGCTAAATAGTAGATCAAAAGTGCCACAAAGGTTCAAAAATAATAATAAAAAATGATGAGGAAAGATTGGGTTGTTTTACTCTTGAGTAGCACTTTAGTGCACACAGTATGCTAAAATGGCCAAGTTAGTAAGGACCCCAATAGCTCAGAGTTGGGTAATAGAATGAGATCCACTGGAAAGCTGTTAATAGACATGGAAGCTTTCCATCAAGGCTATCCAGTGTATTCTTTAATCTGTGCAGGGGTATGGCTCTCTTGGACACATGGCCACAATTTAATTTCCATTCAATGGACAATAGTCTTTTCCATCTGTATCATTTTTCTCATTGGAAACTGAATGCAAATTAGTGGAGTAAAATCGTAATGCAGGCAAGCTGGAACTCAAACTTGGAAATATCAGGCTACAAGTCTGGCATGCTCTCAGCTGAATCAACACTTACCCAGTAGTTGAGATGGTAAATGTAACTGACATGTAGCATGGTTCAGTTTGCAGGCATCCTAATCAGTATATTATGCAATTAAAGACAGTTTAAAATGAAAGTCTTGGGCATTAATTACACTGAATGATTTATTACATTGTGTAGTTTTGAGCTTTGCTGAACTTCAATGTGAAAAATCAAAACATAAGAATCAGAGTTTTTTTTTTTTAATTCATAGCTTTTTTTAACTACTACCAAACATTAATCTGATATTAGATGATGATAAAAATGTAACCTCACCATGTTTTCCAGTATTACTTTAAAAAAGAATATTTTTATAAGAATATTTTTAAAAGAAAATTTGTTACTTGATCTATCAGCATTAGCATAATTCAACTATATGAATAATTGGAAAATTGGTCTTAGTACGTAAGGTAACCTTACTAAGATTCAAATAGTAGTCACTGATTCTTCATTTGAGCAGCAAAGCCAATGTTCACAGATTGCTTATTTAACTGGATTATTGAATATTTCCATCAGAATGTGTTCAGTGCACTGATATAAGAAGAACTTAAGAAGATTAAATAATGGGCATTTAATATCAATGCAATGATCAATATATATATATTCCTATTAATGTCAAAAAGTGTGAAAGTTATAAGTGGCATTTTCAGATAATAACTACACATTTTTCTGTATAACTAGGGGTATGGCTTTTTTGGGTTTCATCCAGTTTTACCTCCCAAATAAAAAATTTGATATTTAGGTTAAACCTGAAAAAAAATATGCATTTCATAGTAGTTTGTTGCTTTTTCTTATAAAAAAAAGAAAAGATTAAATTAATATACTGTCAATTTGTTTGAATTTATTTGACAACACTAAACAGACTTAGACAAAGATAAGAAAACAAATTATTGTTATTAATTATCCTACATTATGTATCAGTGCCACTTTGTAAACAAGATAACAGGAAACTAGATGCTTTTGATTCCAGATGCTTACGCAGTATCTTGGGCATTAGGTGGTTCAACTTTGTAACTAATGATGAGATTAGGCAAAGGAGTTTGCAACCTCCTTTAAGCAGCATATTGTGCAGAGAGAGACTCCGTTGGTTTGGCCATGTTGCCCGTATGAATAATTATAGATTGGCAAATAGGGTTATGAACAGTGTGCCTAAAGGCCTCAGAAAGAAGGGGAGACCTAGGATGCGGTGGGCTGAAAATGTCAAACAAGACCTTGTTAGAATTGGTGTGCAGTGGCCAGATTCAGTAGATGTAGCTCAGGATAGACTTGCTTGGAGAACTAAATTGCACGGTCTGGTTGGACCTCCGTAGCCCATGGCTGCTTGAGGATGATGATGATGATGTATCAGTGCATACATACTACTGATTCAAGATGTGGGATGCTGACATTACATTAGAATAATACATGTAGTTCTTGCTATAACGAATTAATTGGTTTCAGAATACCATTCATTAACTGAACAAACAACAAAAAAATAAAGTCTCATATTAATATAAGAGAAATTAGTTATTCCTGACATACTGCATAATAGTGAGAAAAAAAATCGGAGTAAGAACATATTTATTAATGTTGAAAACATTATATGTATATTAAAACATTTATAGATGAATTTCTGTTGTGAATTTAAAAGAATTAGATGGAAGAGTCTGCTCAGAAGTAACCTTGCTGAAGAAACATTGGTAATGCATATGATATTGTATATAAATAATAAAATCATTACTTAATGCTGGAAAATTTATATTATTTTTATTTCAACCAGAATTTGAGAAAAACAGTATTGGATTATTGTTTTTTCAACCTGAATTTGGGGGGAAATTTTTTTTGTCCAATAATTAGCCATGAAGTTTTTTTTAATCCAAAAAAGTCAACTCTGTATATAATAGCCAAGGGGAGAGGAGAAAACTTCTACTACCAGTTATGTTATTTTGGAGATAGGTAAAGAAAATAAGTGTATTTAAATGTCATGTGATCTTGAACTAAGCAAGCTTTGAGTGATTGCCTCTACAAAGGTTATTCAAGTGAAAACTCAAAAGTCAATTATAAAGCTGATTTATTCAAACGAAAAGGAATGCAGTAAACTGCCAGTTATCAAGCATTTATAGGGGATGGGGGTTTGCTGGTTGCATAAGAAATATTATTGAAACCAAATGCAGTAGGTGTACAATCTTATATTCAAGACTTAATTGAAATAAAAATGCCATTAAAAACAATGCTAATAAAAATGAAGTATAAAGCCCTTAATACAAATGCAAATATCTAAAATATAACTGTTTTTGAAAGGTATTTCACAAATGAATATTTAAATCCATGCACTTAACAGAAACTTCATGTACTGCTTCACTGAAAGCCACCATGGGAAAAGTTGTAACTTGGGTCATCAGATAGTGCTGACTACCAGTAGTATTTTATTTTCCTAATAATAAATGTGAAAGAGAATTTTTGAAAGGTGAAGTCAGTAAAAAGAATTCACAGGATAAAAAAAATATTATCTGAGGCACGAGAATAGTTAAATTAAGGTAAACTTTAATTGTGAAATATATCCGATAAACACATAATATCCGGTACAAAACACAATCACAAATTCAATTACCTGTTACTTTAATGGCCATAATGGAACTAGCATGCATAACATGAATGTAACAATGTGTGAAAGATCAGTGGTATCCAGAAAAACTACCATATGCACTGAAATTTTAAATTTATGTGGTTATATGAGAATTTCGAATGCATGAACACTGGATAACCTAGACTTTCACCAATATTGAGCTAATGACTCGATTCTTCAAAAGAAGTTTTATAATTAGATATGGAGACACTCGTACATTGACTTTTAACCCCTTTCTCTGACAGGAAGTGGCATTCTCTGAGTGTATTTTCAGTGACCAAAATTGGTGGTAATCATTTGTTGCTATGTCTGCTGTGTATGGAGGGTGAAATAACACCTCAAACTTCATCTCTTGTATCTGCTCCACTGTAGAATATGCAGTGTAAGAGTAGGGATTGTAATGCTGCAAGGCATACACCTGAAGATAACAAACCTTAATGTTTCTTGACTAATTGATAGCTTTAGATAATCAGAAGCACATCACAGTACTTTGCAGTGTCATGGTTTCTCATTTCTTCTGATAGTATTCCAGAATTATCACTTTATTATCCCAAGATGGTAACTCTTTTCTGTCTGATGCTTGGGTGTGGATATTTTTTTAGTCAAGGTGAGTTTGTATGTATAGCAGTACTCTTGTACATTTGATTTCTTCTGCACCATGATTCATAACTAGTTACTATATGTTTTAAGAAGATATCCCTTCTCACTCATAACATTCAAGAAGTCCTCAGCTCATTCCTTCAGTTCATGTATTAAATGCAAGTAATCCAATGAGCATACACTATTTGAAACTACAACTACTTTCTAATGATGTTATATGCTGAACCAACACTGATATTCAACACCACAACAACTTCTTCATTGGTGATGATATGATTTTTTTCTTGTGAGTTCCTCCATTGGCATTATGTTTTGTAGTGCCATGGTATGATGAGCTCCTGTGCTGTAGAGCATCTTCAACATATTCAACTGCATTTTTGAATTTACCCATATGCACAAATAATTTTATAGAGCCTATTAGATCACATTTAAAAAGTGGATAAAGATCGTAATATTGTAAAAGTTTATTACAATGCATGCAACATTTAAATACTCATAGACTTACCATTGATTCATGCATTGTCCATCATACTGAGCCAACATTCTGAAATAAATTTCAGATAGCTGTATTCCTTCCACATTCAATATTGCATCTCTATCTTGGTGCATGCAATTTCATCTTCTCTAATATTGATTGCTTATAAATAACACCAGCAGATTAAAGTCACGTGTGTTCAGTATTGCCATAGACCTTTTAACAGCCAAGAAATCGCTAAAAAGGGTCATTTCTTGCATCTTATGCATTCTCTGATGGTTTTGCAATTTTCGTTTGAATGACCTCTGTTTATGACAGTTGATTGTTTATGCATATAATGATTTGACCATTAATGTAAAGCTTCAGCATCAGCAGTTGGTTTTTCTGTACTGGTTACTAAATAGTGCATGGTTATTATTTTTTCTCCTTAGAAATCTTTTTGTAAAAAACTTTTTGAGGTAAAATGTATATGTAATCTCTGTTTTCTTTTTTTTTTTTTTCAGGCTCTTATGTGCACTGTTATTATTTCCTCAATTCAAACATATTGTCATTGATATTTGCTTCACTAAGCAGCCATGAACCAAGTATTAGAGCAATAGGTTACTATTGTCTTTCGCAGTTTTACTACCATTTAGAAAGTTCAAGGTATAGAGATGGAATCTTGTGGACAACATTTTTGGATGCCATGCGAAATTCCATTGAGAGCCAAAATGCTAGACTTCCCAGCATCATTACTATGTTTTTAGCAAAAGTTTCACTCATACTTTTAAAACCAGGTAAGCATAGAACTTGTTCTAGATTTGTAGCTTTCAAATATTCACAGACTCTATATAACACTAATTTCACAGACTTTATAGAACACTAATTTCACAGACTTTATAGAACCTCTCTGATCATATTTAAAAGTATGTAAAAGTCCTAATATTTAATTTACAATGTAATACTATAAAACTCTATTGCAATGCATGCAACATTTAAATTGAAAAATAAAGGACTGTTCACTGTCATGAAAAAGAATGACACTCTTTGTCAGCTTTCTGAGATGTTTGATCATGATGATGAAGACCAAGCAATGTGTTGACATTTTTTTCGAAATCACCATATCTTGAGTACCAAAGATCCAGCTATTGTCTAAGATTACTTCATGCAATCTTCCTGCACATTGTTCTTCAAATTGTGAGCTCCACCCATACTCTGGTTTTTGAAATACATTCTTCGATATATACCATCTACATTCTGCAAAAATCTTCATATATGTTAAAGTTTCATTTTTACTCTCTCTGACTACAGGTAGTTCTCAGATACATGGTAATTGCTTTTCTGAAAATGATGTGTAAATTGAAAACACATTATTCGGTCATAATTTTCTCTAAGGAAATAATTTAGTTAAATGAGAGTTACATTCCAAGCCCCATCAGATGACATATTTTTACTTCTATTGCTTCACTATTACTATAGTATTTTAAGGATGTATTAGGCTTGTGCATTTCTTTAAATATATAACATGTTAAAGTCATTTTTTGGGAAAGGAAACAGATTTAAATAAAAATTAAAATGATTACTATAGAGGGATATGTGGTAAGTGGTAAGAGAAAACAGGAGATAGCATGAGGCTGAGAAGAGCAAAATAACATGTTAAACATGTAAATAAAAGAGAAATTATTATAAAAACTCTCATTAATCACCTCTGTAATTTCTCACCTAACATTGTGTAACACCTCCCTTCACATGGATTACATTAGCTGTCCTGTTAGGTCCACCAGTCATTGGATATAGTTTGTATCAATTCTAGTCCATTCCTCCAACAATAGCACTCATAGTTCAGCTAGATTATGTGGATGCCTATATCGGGGTTTCACCCTCTGTTCCAGGTAATCCCAAAGATTTACAGTAGGTTTACATCTGGTGACATTGCAGGCCAGTCAAGGTGTCCCAATGTTACCTCATACTCCTCACCAGTCACAACCATTTCGGCCCTGTGCACCCTGCAGTTGACATCCTGGAACACCAGAGTGTATATGTTGTGTTTGTCCTTCAAATGAAGCACAAAAGGCAATACCTGATCATTCAGAATCTATATAGCTTTTCTGATTCAAATGGGTTGATACCTCAACTAATAGACCTATTTCATGGTAAGTAAAGCATTCCCCAGAGCATCACAGAACCACCTCCAGCTTGAATAGCATCTTGGTAACACAGTTCAGTTGAAAGGTATTCTCACTCCTGTGATGCACTCTTCACCTTGCATCGTTGAAATACAGGCAGAAACGTGACTCATCTGACCAGATTAATGGTTTTCCAGTCATCTGCAGTTCAGTGTCTGTAGCACCTAGCCAATTGTAACTGGGCTGTCTTGTGTGCAGCTGTTAGCATGGGTCTCTTCTGAGGTACTCTGTTCCAAATACCCCTGAAATACAGTTCCCTTTGCATTGCTCTTTCTGAAATAGTTTGATGTGATCCTTCATTGGCTGTCTGTAGTAATTCCTATCTGGTTTGGAATTGGCATGCAGACACTAGTTTTTTTGCAGGAATTGCAAGGAGAATGATTGTGCAGGTTTTAATCTAGAATATTGTTTTTATTTTAGCCATTACAATTTTACATCCAAGCCCCTTACACTCGGCCATCTTTTATCTAAGGAATCTTTTTTTACCTCCTGTCTTTCCTTTTTATGTTATACAGGTTATTTTACCAGATTGTAATTTTATGGCTTTGTTATTTATACAGTGTACAATGTGGGTCTTTTACACCTGAGTTGGTTTTACCTTTTGTATCTTTATATATATATATGGTTTGCATATATTTACTGTTTTTGTATTCTTTCTATATGTTGGTTTTGTCTTTTACCTCGTATTGTGCCTCCTGTGTCTTTTACCCTTTTATTTATTTTGTTTGGCACATTATGGCTTCAGCTGCCAACGCATCATAAAACCTTAAACAATCAAATTACCATGATACTCATCAGCAGTCCCTGTCTGTGAGCACTGACTTTGCAGCTACAGTAACATATGCAGTTAACAGTCAAATTGGATGTACACCATTGTTTATACACTTGTTGGACTATTCATTTTGAAACACCAGCAACTTTGGCTACTTCCTTCACAGCATGTCCTTTAGTCCTACCAAATACAATACACCCTTTTTCCACTCAGTGATGTCTTCCAACCCATGATTCACAGCAGGAACAATGTGTAACCAGCACTTTTCTGGGACTGATGATACTACAGAGCACATGGAAGGTCACATGCTTCTATATAGTACTGCATTACTACAGGTGTGACCAGGGGCGTAGCCATGGGGGGATGGTGGGGAGGCTCCCCCCCCCCCCCCAAGTAACTCAGAGTTGGCAAAATTTGAAGCGATTTTGTAAAATCTAGGTGAGTTCTGAAAATTTTCAATTTACTTTTTGGAAAATTAAGGGGAGTTGTCAAAATCGAGGCAACTTGACAAATCTAAGGCAGTTTGGAATATGGAGAGACGGCAAAATTTAGAGCAGTTGGGAAAATTCAAAGCCACTTAGTAAAAACAGGTGAGTTGGCAAAATCTTAGGGAGTTGGCAAAATTCGGAGTGACTTGATAAAATCTTGGGGAGTTCCCAAAATTTGGAGTCGTAGGGAGTTGGCAAAATTGGCAAAATCGTGGGGAGTTGGCAAAATTCAGGATTTTTTTTCGGTAAAATTATGGCGAGTTGGCAAAACTTAGGGAGTTGGCAAAATCTAGTGACAGTTGGCAAAATTCGAAGTGACTAGACAAAATCGTAGGGAGTTGGCAGAATTTAGGTGAGATGTGAAAATTTGTTTTTTTTTTCTGTAAAATTATGGTGAGTTGGCAAAAACTAGGGTCAGTTGGCAAAATTCAGAGTGACTTGGCAAAATCGTGGAGAGTTGACAAAATTCAGGTGAGATGTAAAATTTGCAATCTTTTTTCTGTAAAATTATGACGTGTTGGCAAAATCGAGGCAGCTTCGCAATATCTAGGAGAGTTGGAAAATCTTGGGGGGAGTTGGCAAAATTCAGAGTGGCTTTGCAAAAATCAAGTGTGATGTAAAATTGGGATTTTTTTTTGTAAAATTGTGGCGAGATGGCAAAATTCGATTCCACTTGGTAAAATACGGGTGATTTGTGAAAATTGGGTTTTTTTGGTAAAATTAAGGAGAGTTTATAAAATCGAGAAAACTTTGCAAAATCTAGGGAAGTTGGCAAAACTGGAAACTACATGGTAAAGTATAGGTGAGTTGTAAAAATTGGGATTGGTTTTGTGAAATTAAGGAGAGTTTGAAAAACTAAGAACTCTTGGCAAAATCTAAGGGAGTTGGAAAATTGTTCCTTTCTTGTGCAATTAAGAAGAATTGATAAAATTTGAAGTGGCTTGGCAAATTCAGGCAAGATGTAAAAAGTGCGATTTTTTTCCGTAAAATTACGGCGAGTTGGCAAAATTCGAATGCACTTGGTAAAATATAGGCGAGTTGTGAAAATTGGAATTTGTTTTGTGAAATTAAGGAGTGTTGGACAAATCGAGGAAACTTTACAAAATGTACGGCAGTTAGCAAAATTCGAATCCACTTGGAAAATACGGGCGAATTGTGATAATTGGGATTGGGTTTGTGAAATTCAGGATAGTTGACTAAAATCACTTAAAACTTTCAAACTCCCCAAGATTTTGCCAAGTTTACTCGATTTTAGTCAACTATCCTGAATTTCACAAACCCAATCCCAGTTATCACAACTCGCCCATATTTTCCAAGTGGAATTTTGTTAAGTTGCCTCGATTTGTCCAACACTCCTTAATTTCACAAAACAAATTCCAATTTTCACAACTCGCCTATATTTTACCAAGTGCATTCGAATTTTGCCAACTTGCCGTAATTTTACAGAAAAAATCGCACTTTTTACATCTTCCCTGAATTTGCCAAACCACTTCAAATTTTATCAACTCTCCTTAATTGCACAAGAAAGGCACAATTTTCCAACTCCCCTAGATTTTGCCAAGATTTCTTAGTTTTTCAAACTCTCCTTAAATTTCACAAAACCAATCCCAATTTTTACAACTCACCTATACTTTACCAAGTGGTTTCCAGTTTTGCCAACTTCCCTAGATTTTACAAAGTTTTCTCAATTTTATAAACTCTCCTTAATTTTACCAAAAAAACCCAATTTTCACAAATCGCCCATATTTTACCAAGTGGAATCGAATTTTGCCAACTGGCCTAGATTTTGCCATCTCGCCACAATTTTACAGAAAAAAATCCCAATTTTACATCACACCTGATTTTTGCACTCTGAATTTTGCCAACTCCCTCCAAGATTTTCCAACTCTCCTAGATATTGTGAAGCTGCCTCGATTTTGCCAACACGCCATAATTTTACAGAAAAAAGATTGCAATTTTTACATCTCACCTGAATTTTGTCAACTCTCCACGATTTTGCCAAGTCACTCTGAATTTTGCCAACTCTCATAGATTTTGCCAACTCGCCATAATTTTACAGAAAAAAATCCTAATTTTCACATCTCACCTGAATTTTGCCAAGTCACTCCGAATTTTGCCAACTCACCTGTATTTTACTAAGTGGCTTCGAATTTTGCCAACTACTCTAAATTTTGCCGTCTCTCCATTTTCCAAACTGTCTAGATTTGACAAGTTGCCTCGATTTTGACAACTCCCCTTAATTTTCAAAAAAAAAAAATGGGGAGTTTGAACGTTTGAAGTGATTTGGCAAATTTAGGAGAGATATATAGATTGGGATTAATTTTGTGAAATTAAGGAGATTTGACCAAATCAAGGCAAAACATCATACTGATTTGCTACAATTCATTCAGATGAGATGTAAATATTAGAAGTGATTCTGAGAAATTATGGCTAGTTGGCAAAATTGGAGGTCAAATGTAGGAGAGACAGTTAAAATTGTCTTAACACCCCCTCCCCCACGGAGCAAAAATCTAAGCAAGTTTGTTCAGTTGGAAAATTTTGGACTTCTCCCCCTGTGATGCCACCTCATTCACTTTTACTTTTCCTTAACCAGTTTTGCTTAATTTACATTATATTTATCATTTTGGGGATTTTTATTTCATTTTTGGCACCACAGCACTCGTTTCCAAGAGTATAGGAGTTGCGCATGCGCAACTCCGAACTTTCGATTGTCACCCGCTAAGGTGCATGTACAAGGACATGCCCCCTCTTGCGTCATAGCTTGTGCGCTCGTCAATTTATGCAAATGTATTTACCGGTGTAACAGCCACATGTTGCCAAGCATGTATGCTTGTTAAAACCATGACATGTTAGTCACAAGAGGCAGTTGATAGAGAGGAGTTAGAAGCAGGCAGTTGATAGAGAGAGTCGATAGAGTAGTAGTTGATAAGAGTTGATAGTGGTAGTAAGTCACAAAAGTTGTTTGTTAGTTGTCAGTTTGTAGATAGAAATGATGTAGTATCTTCTTCATTGCTGTTGGTGAGTGTTTAAAATAATTTTCGAAATAAACTTGTTTATTATGGAAACTTTTTTTGAATCTTCGCTAATTTTTCTTTTGAGCAACATTAGTTGTTTTGATTAGAATTTACATTAGAATTTTGATAATTCATTTAATTTTTTGAATTCTTACTTGTTAAGTAACTCTTGCTGGTATTTGAACTCTAATTGAACTTTATTTGGCAATTTGTGAATTATTGCCTGGCGCCCGACTTTAACTATTCAGAGTTTGAATAAATGTTGGATCAGACAAAGAGTCCAAAACTTTAAAAATATTTAAATCTTTGGAGCGTTACACCCCCCAAACCAAAGTCCTTCGCTACGCCCCTGGGTGTGACATTTCCCAGTATATCAAGTCAAAGCTACTATCTATCTTTGGTGGGGTGACTAATTTTTTTTTTCTCCACTATGCTTATTTTCATGAATGACAAATAAACAAAGCAAACGAAATTGCAAGAGATGCATGTCTATGTTAGCAGAAGATAAATGAAGACATGATAAAGACAATGTGAGCTTCCCTTCATTATGAAATATCAGTGGTTCATCCCATGCACAGTTGTAGTGTGAGAATTTGCATTAAAGCAAAAGTTATTTGGAAAGTTTATCCCATGTGTGAACCACTTTAAAGCAAAATTCCAATATTTGAGGATGAGCTGTTTCTGATGCACCTTTTATCACAAATTCAATGTGTGAATGAGCCCACATAGATACATTTTATGCATGTAAACCATGATGTAATTGACCCACATAGTTGCTAGTTGCATGTCACTCAAATGTACCAATATAAATGTCAAAAACTTCAATACTCTAAATATGTTTGCTGTTTTACATTCAAATGTACAGTTTTTATTGACTTGCTTATATATATATTATAATGCAAAGTTTCTATTCTACTAAAATTGCATTTTTATATTGTGTGTTTTGGTTTTTAGGCGATCCTTTATATACACCAATTTTTAAATTTTTAATGATCAAACCAATGCTGGACCTTGGGCATGTTCCTGAATTTTATACATTTTTTAATAGTAATGACATTCAAGTAAGTTGTGTTGTTTATTTTTCTTTTGTTTGTAACTGCATCTAAATAAAAATTTTCCACTAGAAATACATTTATATGAAATATATATAAATGCCATAATATTGAATATACACTGGTTTCCATAAATTAAGGAAAATCCATATGTTAAGTCAATGGGAAGTTAACATCAAAGCTCTATAACTTCTAAAATAAGTTTTTTAGTTTTGAAAAATGTGATTGCAGATAAAGATCTCAATGATATAAATCAATATTTCGATTTTCAACAATATTCGTTCAGTATTTAATGAGTTATGGATGTTTGAATATTTAACAACAGCAATGCCAGTCTTAAGAAACTTATACAAAACTGAAGAATAGTGAAAGAATTCTTTACAGAAAGTTCTAAAATACAAACTTATGTTATTAAACACTTTGATACAATACTTACTACCAAGTTTTAATTAACGTCTGAAATCAATTTTTGTAGCTGGCATTGTTATAGCTAAATATTCAAACTTCCATAACTCATTAAATGCTGTGAATGAATATTGTTGAAAATCGAGATATTGATTTATATGATTGAGACCTTTATCTGCAATCAATCACATTTTTCAAAACGAAAAGCTTAGAAGTTATAGAGCTTTGACGTTAGCTTCTCATTAACATAGGGATTTTCCTTAATTTATAAAAACCAGTGTATTAAAAGTTTCCAATAATGAATAATTTTTGGCAGTGTTGCAACAGTGCATTTAATTGGTGATTAATAGTTTCTATAATAAGATGGCTAAAGTATATATTGGGTCTATTCAAAAGTTCCATCTGGTTTGTGAATAAAACTTAGGTTGTTTTCTATTGCCTTTTTCCATATATCCTGGGATGCAAGTTTGCATGGTAAAGTGCCAAGCCCTTAATCTGCAGTTCTCAGATTCAAGTCTCAACTATGCCAGCATTCAGATTTATCTCTACTAATCCTCACTCTACCCTCTGTGAAAAAGGGAACAATGATGGACTTAGAAATGTCACATTCATCAGATGTGATGTAAAAACCCCCAGTTTAAGTAGCTAGTACAGATAGATGACTTCCATAGAAGCCCATTGCAGCACAAAATTCGATTCTAGCATTCTTCCCCAACAGGGGTTTAACTAATTTTGTTCAAATTAATCATCTATACACAGTCACATCAGAATAATATGACCACCTACCATACAAATGAATACTATGGTAGGTGGTCATGTTATTCTGATATGACTGTGTGTGTGTATATATATATATAGATAAAACTATATAGCTAGTTTTTTATTTAAATTCAGCAGATAAATTTAGATTATTATATAACATTTTTATGTAATCTTAATAAATATATTTTTCTATTTCATATTTTTTTTGTAAAAACGGTAGAAAAATCAAATAATAGTCACATGCAAAGTGCAAACCACTCACTTTGAAAGTTTGTTGAAAAATGAGAATTATGGGTGGCTGTTAAAAATGGTGTGCAAGCAATGGTGCTGAGTTGTCTATCTGTACTACCTAGTTATTCTGTGGTTAAGCCATGGGTCCATGTGCAGTAGTCACACTGAGCATGTTAACCCATCCAGGATCCTGCCTGAAAATCTGGTTTGCATCCAGAGGCCCAGATATTTTTTCACTATGTTCAGATAAAAAAAAATCAACTTTAGAGCATTTTGCCATATAACTAATGAAATGAATTATGGCATGTTATATGCCAAATTAATCAGCTTTTATGAGAATTAAATATTTAACAATGATGATGGCAGGTTTAATTTTAATGCTTTTTTTGCAGTCATGTAATAAAAAAAAACATCTAGCAATGCAAATAAAACTTTATTTAAAAAATAAACTAATGGACAAAAATAATCATAAACATAATAAATAGAAAGACTATTTCTGAATAACCTTAGTTGAGAGTCTTTACTTTTTAGCATCATATCAGTACAGATAATTGACAGAGAAAGCTTGTTGTGGAAGCATACCTAAAAGGTATACAATGGTGATTAAAAATTATGGCCACCCAATTAAATATTAATTGTTTGTGTGAACATATACACCCTCATCCTTAGTTTATTGTATGAATTACATTATATGCTGTCAAATTGTACAGATCACATTGAAATTTGTGATTTGCAATGATATTTTCTTTTATAATGTTTGTATTATATCCATTATCTGAAAAATTTCATATAATACTCAAAATATACTCACAATATTGAGATTTCATAAAAGAACTGAATTCAAATTAAATTTCCATTCAGAATTTTTATAATATTTTTGGTATTAAAATGAATATTTTTATTAATTCTGAAACAAAAATAGCTCATTTGTTAAAGGTGTTGCAGTCTTTTGTGAGTTGTTGTAAGTCAAAAATGAATTTTTATTTTGATCTTAATTTAAGCCATTTTATTTTTTTTAATGATCTATTTATTGTGAAATATATTTTTAACATTTTCTGGTATTGCCAGCATCGTCTACATAGAAGTTGGATTTTGGCATTGATTGGAGAAGGAATGCGCACCAGCCTTGACTTTCATCTTTGTGAGAAAAGGTACATTTTTACAATACTGTTGCCCTTCTACTGTAGTCCTGTTTGTATTCAGCAGGAAAAGGTGTGTATACTTTTCAGTACATTTATTTATTTATAGTTACATGCTAGAGGTAAGTTTGGGCTTTAACTTTGTCAAGCCTGGTTCAAAATAGCACAAATGACTTTTGGACTCAGGCTTAGTGATAATTAAAATTTCTAAATTTTTTTTGTACTTGTGAAAAATATGAATAATTTTCTTTGATTATAATTTTTTGATTATATTTTCTTTGATTACAACTTTTTTAATCAGTTCTTAGTAATTAAAAATGAGAATCTTATTTTGATTTGTTAATGGTAATTTTTTTCTCTTTTTTGAATCACCCTTAGCATCTCTAATGATGTACTCAATTTTCAATTGTTGCAAATCATTTGTATTTTTTTTGTTCCAAATAATATTAAGATTTTAATTTGTTCTTCACATAATTATAGTTATTTTGAAATGGCAGTAGCATATAATATGAAGAATTTGAAAATTGTTCAATGGCATGCATTTTAGTATATATGTTTTGCAATGTGTTAATGGAACTTTTTCTGCCTAAACTGGAACCTAGGCTCAGTATTACAAAAATTGTTTGGACTTAGGCTTGAAAATTTAAACCCAACCTTATGTCATATATATATAACTAATTAGTGCAGTTGTTCATGATTACAGTAATGCATTGAATTAATGAAATTTTTTATCCTTAATTTCTTTAACCCATTATGGATTCAGAGAGGTGTTTAAAATGAAATTTAATGCACATAAAATATATATTGTCTTCCTACTAAAATTGGAAAAGTGTTGCAAATATTATATCATACTTGTTAATTTTCTTTTGACAAAATAAAAGTGCAAAATTTCATATATTTATTATGTATTACAATGCGTAAAAAGAAATTCCTATAGTATTCCAGTTTTAAATGAAATTAAAAAAGCATGTTGACATAGGTATTATATTAAAAAAACAGTTTGCTGTATTTTTCTGATTTTTTTATTTTGTAAGTTTTAATTTGCATGTACAGTTCAAGAATTTATGTAGACAAATTTGCCATTATTCCTAGTACTCTTTACTACTGTAGAAAAAATTACTGTTAGTTTTAAAGCACACTCACAAATTTTTCTAACCTCTAACCCATATAAGTTCTTATCCGACTTGTATAGCTTATGCAATTTGAAATGTTGATCATGGTAATATGCAAAAACAAATATAGAAACAGATGGGAAAAAGTATTTTGTATTGTTCATTTTAATTAGCTTTCCAAGACTTAAGTGAAATGATCACCAGATAGTGTCTAGCAATTGATGACAAAATTAAACTGCTTTCACCAAGATATATAAACTAAATCAGATGAGGATGAAGTTGGTTTTCATCTTTGTCAGGAAAGATGTTTTAAAACTGATTATCTTTCCATAGTTGAGGGACAATTACTAGTAGCAAATATGTATCCATCTTTATGGTCTTGTTAAAAATTTAAACACTTAAAGCAGAGAATTTCAAAAATATTAATACCAAATTACTGTGCATATCATGAGAAATATGGTAATAAGGAATTGAAATTAACCCTTTCCTGTAAATCAGAATGATACAGTTTCAGCATTTGTACAGTTCTAGAAGCATGTCAGAATATTCCCATGGAATGTTTTTGCTTGCTTTTGTTATACTGTTCTTGTTGTATATGGCTATATTGTTATATATGTATATTCAACTATACTCAAAATTATCAAAGTATAGTATGCACATGTACTAAAAAAATATAACAAACAGCAAAATTGAGAGATGGTCTTTATTGGAAAAATAATGATTAATATTTGCTGTGCAAACAGTAGTTGGCAGGATGTAAGGGATACTCATAGCCAAGGGATACATTGGCTATGAATATCTCATAGCCAATGTATCCCTTAGATGGAACTTATGCTCATTGTAATGTAACATTACAAGTATAAAATGGGTAAATCATGACACTGAGAAAAAAAATGCATACTTCATACTCAAGCATAGGATATATTCCTCACTAGATTATGATCACATGAGTTGCAATATCCAAGAGCAAGTCACATGAGTGGTATATCCAAGAGTTGCAATGAGCTTATTTGGTTCAGCTCCTAGGAGGGTTGTTTAAGTGCTCTGAAGAATTGCTATCAGTTACAGGGTATTGCAGTGTGCATAGTATGCATCATTGTATTATAACCCACACATTTTATTAGTAGCTACATTACATACAAAACGAACAAATCATTACACTAAGAAAATAATGCATACTTCATACTCGAGATAAAACACAGACTTAGTAGTAACTGTGCCACAATAGTAGTAATCTCCACAATGCGAGTGCCAAAAGTAACAAGCTATGCATCAAATAAAAGCTTCCGATGTGAGGAGTGTCATAAACTATAAAACATTTTACCCCATTATTTCTCTCCCCCTAAAGAAGGGGAAATATGAAAAGGATTATTCCACTATATTTTGGAACCCAAATGCTGAAAGTAGCAATCTATGAGTCAAATGAAAGCTTCTGAGGGGGGAAGTGTCAAGCTCTAACATTGACCCCCTCCATGATTTCTTTCCCCCCCTAAAAAAGGAAAATCTGAAAACGATTGTTTGGCTATATCTTCAGAATGCGAGTGCAGAAAGTAACAAGTTATGCATCAAATGAAAGCTTCTGACATGGGGAGTGTTGTAGCTAACAAAAATATATCCCCATTGGTTTCTTCCCCCTTAAAAAACAGGAAATGTGAAAGTTGTTCTACTTTATCTTCTAAACTCAAGGGCCTACAGTTACAAATTAGATGTCAAATGAAAGCTCATATAATGATTGCTGTAAAGTATTCCAAATATCCCTCCCACACACACTATATCCCCCTTATCCCCCTTGTTAAAAGGGAGGGGCAGATTTTTCACAGTGGTTGACCTTAACAAGTAATATCTCAAATTAAAGCTTATGATGTCTTTAAAGTCATGGGTTACCTCAAACACAACTCCAAAAAGGAGGAAAAATGTTTATCAGTCTATATATAAAATGAAAGCTTCTGAAGGTAGGTATTTTTAGTGTGAAAGAAAAAAATATAAATAAATTAAAAAAAATTTAAAATACATATATTCTTATATGCCCTAAAAAGTACAAAATAAACCTAAAGCATATTGATAGTGCAATCAGTCACTGAGTTTGTAGTCACTTTAAACGAAGATAGTGCACCTGTAATCTTGTGTGAATAGGTAAATTGGCACCCTGTCTTCCTTTGAAATGAATACAAACTCAGTGATTGATTGTACCATCAATATGCTTTAGTTTTATTTTCTACTTTTTAGGACACATATAGGAAGATAGATATTTTTTTTATTTTTTTCCCCAGTATACTATGTCTCAGCCATGGAAAGGGAGAGTGTGCATTATCTTGAAAATTGCAAAAGTTGAAGACCAAGATCATTAGTCACCTTAAATAGAACATTTCACAGGAATAACAATTTAGTATTATCACAGGAACATTTAGTATTTACTATTAGAATAATTTAGTATTAAATTATTGTCATCTCATTGTGAGCCTCAATATATCCCACTGCATCATGTAATCTTTATTGTATGCATTCAACTCTTGGACATGCGAGGAAATATAATTGATAGCCACCTTCTATACACAAAATTGATTATCATTGATCCAATGCCCAGGTGGAATTTCCAAAAGCAAGTTCCAATTCTGCAATTGCATTGCTGGAATTTGAATAGTCAACAAGAATGCAACCAAGCTTCAATGTAGATAGTCCTAATAATTTAGTGTTGAAGGTGATGTTCTTGGAGATGTTTGTCCCTTAGAGATGACAGCAGAATGAGTTGCTGTGTCTATATGAATGTAAAGCATTGCCAATGTAATGCAATAATAATACCTGCATGGTAATTAGTAGTGCAAAACCTGAATGACTCTCCTTGTAGTCTGTACCCCTATCAATTCTACTGAATCACTTGAGGACATAGCAGAATAGGAAATGTCCACATTATATGACATACTCAGGCATTCCAGTCATGCCATCTTGTAGTTAGCACTTCCTTCTTTTTTTTAGATTTTGTGACATATAGGACAGAGAAGAATCCTAGAAGCTAATCCTAGCTTTTACAGGCCTTGTCATACAAGGACATGCCCTACTAAGAGCGAAGCCACTGCTGACCACTGCCTAGTAGGGCAAACACAGCACATAAATTCTGCCCTGCTGAAATAGTCACTGGATTAGCTGCCTAACCACTATGCCAGTTAAGGCTTAGTTAAGTTTTGCCAAAAGTTTGAAGATAAAGCCTAATTCACAAATGGTGCTTGTCTTGTGCAGTAATATCCAAATGACATTACAGTGCGTAGAACTCAATTTGATACTTTAGTTGCATTCAGTGAAAAGATGTGTGACTGATTAATATATGTGTGAAAGGAAAAAAAAACGATTTCATTTGAAGTGTATATAAACTGACAGGCTCCTGTCAGACCTCTGTGGCAAGCAGCTGCTTGAGGGGTTATTTGTTTATTTGTTTGTTTGTTTGTTTGTTTGTTTGTCAGAAATGTGTTTTAAGATTAATTTAGAAATCTCATGAAATGCTTAGCTGAAAAAAAAAAATTTTGCTGTGAGTGGGGTTTGAATCCACGTCTCCCAGTAACATCCAAGGTGTGCTCACCATTACACAGATAGCATGCCTCGCATGTTAGTGAGAGACATCAGTTCAAATCCCACTCACAGCAAAACTACATTTTTTCAGCTATTTCATGAGTCCCATGTCTGAAAGACATCTCATATGATACTTTATTGCTAATTTAGAAATCTGCTGAAAATTGTTGAATTCTTCATTATATAATTTGTTAGGCCAACATCAATTGTTTGAATCTTGAACAGTTATCAGAAATGACTAACTTTTTCCCATTCAATTGTTTTTCAACTGGAAGAGATGAAATTATTTAAGAGCATCATCTGAACTTCACAAGGTAACATACAAAATGAGCAATTCTTATTTAATTACTATTTGCATATCAGTGAAAAAGACTTCTACGAAACTTTTATAGTATAAACCTCTAGTATGGTGTAAAACATAAGGTCCTGATTATAAAATATTAATAAAAGTACCATTCTTCCATTACCAGAGGACATGGGGGTTCCTTGAAGTTTGAAAGCCACAGTGATTAGAAAAAACTATTAAAATATCATATTAATAATTTGGAGAAATATTTTTGAAAATTGACAAAATTTTTATTTATTGTGTCATATAAGAATATTTAATATTTTGTGTTTGATGGCATGGTATGCTTTCTTTTGTAATGTGTAATTCAGTGTTGTAATTTTTTTTTTTTACTTCAGGTTAAAATTCTTCAAATACTAGAAGCAGTGATGACCATATATTCTTCAGCACGTAATCTTTGTCAAAGTGGATTTTTAGTGTGGCTTCACAGTATAATAAAAGAGAGGTAAATTAAAAGTTTTATGCATTACATTATTCTACATGGTAGAAAAGTCATAATTGGATGATAAACTTAAATGTCAAATAGTTAGGTTTACAAAGCTTTTTTTTTAATGGTTACTATGGCATAGTAATATATGCAAATGATTACATTTCCATGACAGTATCTGCATAAAATACAGGATGAATGCTGAGTGGAAAAAGAGTGTTTATAGCAGGGATGAAAGATGAAGTATAGAAGATTCCATTGTGACCCTTTCACCAACCACATCAGTACTGGAAATGTTTGAAAATGGTCAGCTTGTAGGGTTTGTGTAAAGCTGAATGATCTACCCACCATATTGGGACACTGATAAGCTTGGAAAGGCAGTTATCCATTAGATGGGATGTAAAGTCATATCCCCATGGGCAGGAGAGCCATACCTTGTGCATGTTAAGGAACACCCTGGATGGCCTTGAGGGGAGGCTTTGATCTGTCTCCTAACAGTTGTCCATTGGGTCCCTTTTTCTCAACCTTCTCTGAGCTCTTGGGATCCTTGAAACTGGTCATTTAGCCCATTGTGTGCAAAAAAGTGTTACTCAGAGGTGAAAACTATCCATCTTGATCAGGACCATTGCCAGGTGGCTGGCAGATGCAGAACCAGTAGCCACTGTGTAGACTACCCTTGACCAGACACTACTTATGCTCTGTTGGACTGGTGTTGGGTTAGAGCTACCTGAAATGAGGAATGACAACACATCTTCAATGACAAGTCCCAGTTCTGCCTGGGTGCTGATAATCACCTCATCCACATCTGGAGGTAACGTGGACTCCATATGGTATGCCTCTCTCAGAGTGTCCTCACTTGTGGAGCAATCAATTACAACAGCAGGTCATCTGGAATATATATGTAATTGAATGTGTTAATGTTAATGCCTGGTGATATGTTGCCATCATCCCAGTAATACTATACATTAGGTACACCATTTATGGCTGGTATACCTAATGCCATCTTGCAGCAAAATAATGCTCACCCCATACTGCTGCCATCTCCATGGCACATCTACAAGGCACCCAGACTATTCTGTGACCAACTATGTACCTAGATTTGTTACTCATCAAGCCAATTGGACATCACCATCATGCCATACCCATCTGAGATCTATGTCTGAATTGCAGAAGATTCTGTCCATTCATGAGAGGTGAAATTTCAATGTCTGGCAGTATACTTTGAATGTTCATTCATAAAGATGTGCCATAATATAATGGGAAAAGGAAAGTAAAATATGAGGGAAAATGAGGCACACTATGGTCCAAATGGCATACCCATTGGTTTTGCACATTACAACCAAATACATTGTGCAAATAGCAAATTCTTCTTGGGTCTGTGTAGCAGAAATATTCAAGGTCAGCTGCACAAGTAGACTTGTGCAAATCCTGGATAATTCACTTGTGGCATTAAAAAATGTATATGCATAGGTTAAAAGACCAATTCATAGCTACTTCTGGATTAAAATAGGATTTAATGACTATTTAGGATTAAACAACAGGTAAAATTTTCAGATTTTAAAGCTCTATCATTAAGTGTTAAGAAAATTACATAAAAAGATCTCACATGTAGTAGATGTTTATTTGATATAATTCTTAGTGCAATAATAGAAGAAACTAATGCCAGTATCTGAAAAGTGAAAGTTCACATTGAGAGGTTGGATTGCATTGTTTCACCTTTGAGTGGCACTTTTTTGCACACAATGGGCTAAATTGCCAGGTCACAAAGATCCCGAAAGCTCATCAGGACCATATCCATTGACTGGTACAGCTGTTGGGAGACAGATGGTAGTCTCCCATCAAACATCAAAGCCATCCAGTGTTTTCTTTAATGTACAGAGGATATGTCTCTCCTGCATATGGAGCCAATGGCTTAATATCCCATCTGATGGACGGAAGCATTTCCAAGTCCATCTGTGTCCCCTACTGACTGTAAGCATGGTGGATAGTTTTGCAGAAATAAATCTAAACCCTGGCACACTACCGACTGAGCCACCCCCCGCTGCCACGTTGGGAGGAAAGTTCCTTTTGCATAACGCAAGATATAGGTATTGCTTGATGTACTGTAAAGTGTCAGTCACAGCAGCTTAATACATCAGAATTTGATAGTCATGAAATGTTTTAATGAAATATTGCAGCTGCATGAGAGTGGGTTGCAGGATAAGTGAAAAAAATTAGTACTGCTCCAGCATCAGATGATGTGCTAACGAATTGACAGGCTGCAGCTTTTTAAGGTTGAAATCTGTAGCAGGTTTTACATCAATACTGATATTAAAAGAAACTCTACAAGAAAGTAATATTATTAGGTGACTGGGTGAAAGACATTGAAATTAAAAATCTTTTTAAATTAAGATGCCATGAACAAAAATGGTCTTTGGCATGTGATGCGATTCATGCTCACTGTCAAGCACTTCATCCAGTCTATAGCTTCAAAGGGAATAGTGGTTAAATAGGTCACAGAAGTCATCTTATTTACATGGATCAGTTTTAGAGCTTAAAGTTTAATTATATAATATGTCAATAAAAGTTTCCAAAATTAAGATATGGTGATTTATGTCTTGCATATCTTATTCCTGCTGATATATGTGTTAAAATTTTGTTGGTGGTTAAGTAATAATTTTGTCATTTCAAATCAATAACCATTATGATCAATAGCACATTGGATTAAGGCTGCTGTTTTCAGTGCATTTTTAAAATTGAATTTGCTTTACCAATCTAGTTAAAAAAAATAGCATTTTTTTTATGTATCTATTCAATATTTAGGAGGCTGTGGAATATGGGATTTTAGAGTCCACTCAAGAAGGAGAGGGGGATAATATCAAAGTTGTTTTTCAGTAAATTGAGTAAGGTACATAATGTAATGGTCCCCAATGTAAGGGGGACCTGATAATTAAAATTTCTCATAATATTATTTAGTATTTTTGCAAGATGTGCTATATTATGGGATTCCCTGATATACACTACACAACATTGAAATTGCCCCACCCAGAAGGAGTGAGGGGATAAGGGTGAAATGTAGCACACACACATAGCAATACATATTGACATACCATGATTTAATTTGCAGCCACTTATTGCAAATGCAGCACAATGTGACTGCCTCAGTAGATGGTTGCATCGACATGAATGGCAATACAGGCAGCAATACAGCATGGTATTGAGTCATACAGTCGATGGATATGGTCCTGAGGAATTGCACACCAAGCACTGTTGACTTGCTCCCATAATTCATTGAGATTCCATGCTGGCTGGTGAGAGGATTGCACACATCGTTCAATGTGGTTTCCTATTAGGGATAAATCTGGAAATTGTGCTGGCCATGGCAATGCTTGAACATGTTGCAGATATTGTCTGGAGACCCTAGCAATATGTATACAAGCGTTGTCTTGCTGGAAAATGGGCTACTGCATGCCTCCCATGAACAGTAAAAAAAATGGACTGCAGAACTGCGCTAATGTATCGTGCAACTATCAGTATTCCCGTGATGCGGACAAGAGGTGACCTGCTGTCATATCCAATAGCACCCCATACCATTAAGCCTGGCTGATGAGTGGTATGCCGGTCGTGAACAAAAGCTTTATCTGTTCTTTCGCCATGTTATCACCATACACGGACCCGTCGATCATCAGCATTCAGACAGAAATGGGATTCATCACTAAACACAACAATGTTCTATTCGTAATCTCAGTTTGCACGATTTCGGCACTAAGCCAAACAAGTGCTGCGATGGTTTGCAGTCAATGGCAGTTGACATAACAGTTGCTTAGAGTGCAGGTGTGCCTCATGTAACCTTCAGTTTACCATTCGGGTTGTTATGGGGATGTCCATGGCTGCTAACACAGCCCATTGAATATCGCCTGCAATGCTCTGTGGTGACGAACAAGCATGTCGAACAGTGCACCTATCAAGCTGTGCTGATGTCTGTTGGGCAGCACCACTCCCTCTGTGATGCACGCTAGAACCTTCATTTCGCCACTGTTGCCAACAGTTTGTGCATCCCGATGAACATGGGCAGCAACACGATGTGTAATCCATTCAGCTTCACATAGGCCTATAATTCTTCCTCTCTCCAAAACATCCAAATGGCGATAAACCTGCCGACAGCATGTACCAGGTATTTTCAGCCTTTACTGAACAATTTCCAGGTGAAATCACCTAATCTCGACCGTTTGCACAACTTCCACCTGCATAAACACAATACCAACACTGTTCCTTCTTGCACCTTTTATCTCTTGAGCTACACATGTCATTGGCTCCAGATTATCATCATTTGCATATCTCAACTGTGCACATCCACCCTTCTGTTTGCATGTTTGTACAACATGCCCTTCTGGGTGGGACACTTTCAATGTCAAGCAATGTATTTACTATTAATTGATTGTTTAAGGGAGTGCTATCTTGGTGGGAGAGCAGTAACTCTTTCACTACCATTGGGACATAATGTCCCATGCAGTGTTTAAAATTTGTAGTGTAAGGCTTAAGAGGGTTTTGAGAACTATCAGATCTTATTCAAAATCTAAATTATGATGTGCTGACATTGAATTTATTTTTGAAATTGGCCTAAAGTGGATTATCAGATGAAATTCATGACAAAAATTTGTAATAAAATTAAATATGAATTTCATTTTTCACATTTATTCCCTTCTGATAATCCTAGCTAAAAAATGCTAGGAAAAAATCCCAGCTGTGCCAGCTTTGAGATTTATCTCTGTTATCCCCTAAACTATTCTCAGTGAGTAAGGAGACACCAATTGGCTTTGAAAGTCAGGCAAATGGAACATTAAACCATCAAGAGATCAACTGATTTCTTGCAGATTAACTTACCTCTATTACCCATTTGCAGGAGAGTCATACCCTATGCATGTTAAAGAACATGGTGGATGCCTTTAATGGCATCTTGCATGATGTCTCATAATAACTGTTCAGTGGGCCCCTTCCTCTATCCAGTTCTGAGCCCTTGGGGTGTATGTGTTCTGGCCATTTAGTCCATTGTGCACAAAACTGCCCCACTCAGAGGTAAAACAGTCCAATCGAACACTCCTCCTGGATACTCTAAATCATCCAAAGATCTTGTAGAATAAAGAAAACATCAGAAATTAGCACAATGTACTTGCCACCAGACCATAATGACCATCCTTTTCGAGAAGTCATGTAGCTGTTCAGGGTCATCATACTCTGTATTAACCTCTCCATTCTGCTGAAATAGGTCCTTTAGGTATGGACAGTTATGTGTTATTTGTATAGCCCGTGAAAGTCATACGACTGGTTTACTCTATGCCTCACTGTTTAATCATATAATAATCAATTTTCACACCGTATCTCCTAGCATTCCATTGTTGTATTCTTGAGATCTTCTAGAATTTGTATGTTTTGCTTACTTTTCTTCACTAATGTAGTTATAATTTGTTTTATATTTGCATTGCATGAGTTGTGCCTTAATCTAATATTTGATTCCACATATGTAGGTTCCAGCTGTAATTTATCATCAGTAGCATAAAATCCCTATTGACACTACAGGGCATTGTTATGCATCATGCTGGAGGTTTGTTATGCACTGCATATAATTAGGGAGCTCTGACTTCTTTTTTTTTATCGTAAAAAATGATATTTTTTCATAATATAGTGATGCTTACCACTTTTTTGTAAACTCTCTTGTAAATAAAATGATAATGTACTATTAAATTAACTTAAATGTGCTATTTTCTTTTCAGTGAGGGTGATGATGATGGGGAAACTTTAAAAAGCATTAATAAATTAATGTGCATCCTATGGAAAACATATAAAGTGACATATGAAAATAGGGAACTGGATATTGATATATCAGTCAATGATTTTTCTCAAGAACCATCAGATATTGCAACTAGTGGAAAACAAAAATCAGAAAATAGTGTGTGTGATACGTCAAATGATCAAGCCTGTATCAAGAATTGGAAATCCCAAGTAATGTATTCATCATTTCCATCAGAATTTCTTTTGGTTCACCTTGCTTTAATGCAAAAACTAAGGTAAGATTATTTTAAATAACTTTATTGTTTTAGAACAGTAGTAAGAGAATTTAATATTTTAATGAAAAAAAAAAAGAATGGAAATGAAGTTTAAACAAGCTTTCAATAGGCAGCAATCTGAAACAGGAAGATATGAGCTAGTTGGCTGTCTGAAATTAAATAAGTAAGACCAAGAGAATATGTGAGCTGTAAATAATATTTCGTTCCTTAGAAAGCCATATGTTTTTGGTTAAATGCATTTGGTTTCCTAAGGAAATCTCTTTTGGACTTGCTTTCCTAAGGTCTCTTTTGGACTTGCAACTTTAAAGGTCTCCGGTTTAATCCCAGCTGCTGCCAATAAAGTTTTTTTTTTTAATAATTTTATTACCATATCACTTTTCACAAATTGTTGTAAAATAAATTACTGTATGCAATAATATATATGTATGTAATAAATTAATATTGTAAATTAAGTATAACCAAAAAAGACAACTTTTCAAGTGATAATTTGCAATGAGTAATTTAGTTTAAAATGATAAATATAAATTTATAATCAGAACAGAGTAAAAAAAAATAGGAAACCCATATACTTGACCTGATTTTTATGAATAGTTTTTTGAATGCTACTAGAGGGAAGAGGAAAAATGCAAATGCATTATTATTACAGTGGAGGGACAAAATATTGAATTGAAGTGGAAAAGGCAAAACACCTCTTCAAGTTTGTCTTTTTTTTCCTGAAAATTTTCATTAAATAATATGTTTTGAGAATAGCAAAAAAAATATATGCATTACAAAATGTCTTTTCAGTCCTATTTGGTTCAATTCAATATCAGGCATCTCCCCATTTTTTTTCCTACATCTGGGGCATGCCAAGAAAGTAGTAGTCAAAGTATCCCACCAAAAATTTAGTCACAAACCACCACTGCAAATCAGTTGACTGATTACAGAGAGTTATATGTGAAATGGAAAGTTTTGGTGTATGAAGTGTCATATGCTATATAAAATTTACCCCTCCATGCTTTCTTTCCACCTAAAAATTGAAATGTAAAAATCGTTCAGCTATATTTTCCGAACATGAAGATTGAGTTACCAGTTAGGTGTCAATTGAATGCTTGTGATGGGGGGACTGTTGTAAGCTACTTAAAAGTTTCCCCCCTCATTTTTCTCCCCCACCAAAAAAGAGGGGGGATAAAAAAATTTCACAGAAATCTAAACTTACAAGTTATAACTCAAATGAAAGTTTGTGATATTGAGAAAGTTGTGGCTACTTCAATTTATGCCCCATCTTTCTCCTCCCTCAAAACAGAGAATTTCCATTTTTGAAATTTAAATCCATTTTTAATGGAATGGTTTTGAATATCTCATTGCTGAGACAATTAATTCTCATACATATTAAACTAGAATAAAATGTAGGAAAATTTAATGGGGATCAATCTCTCTGGGTCTCTTTTTAAATGAAAGATTAATATGTACAGATTAGCTTAAGGGGACATAGGAGTTTCTCGGCCATGAAAAAAGGCAATTTTCATATTTTTTTTTTGGCGCAAATAAAAAAGGTAAAAATAATGACTTTTCTTAAAAAATGAAAGTACATCTCATGTAGTTATAAAAAAAAATTTTATTCAGTCAAATTTTCGAAAAAAACTTCCACCAAAGCTTCGCCAATACTGGCCTGCACACCGTACAGAGGTCTGCAGTACCAGTAAAATCGCCCTGCACGTTCATCTGAAACAAACAAACAAAGGAAATTCTTAAAATACATTAAATTTTGAAGTCTGTATTGGATGGGATTTTTAAATTTCGAATTTTTACCGAAATGGCGACCTTTCAAAAAAAAAGTGTCAATTTTTAGCTTTTTTTTTTCCAGTTTAAACTATAAAAAAAATATAAAAAAATTTAAATTTTCAAAAAAGCATATGCTAAGGACTAGGGAATTTTATATGCTATAAGTAGAAAAAAGAAACAAGTCAATTGAGTGATTTGTTATTGAGTTATCACCGGTACTGACTTTGGAAACATAGTTTTGAGAAAAACGCATTTGAAAGTTTGAAGAAATTGGGTAGCCTGTATAAAAGATTGCTGTTTTGAACTTAGTTTAGAAACTGCATTCATGAGAGTAAAACGATTACAATGCCATCTGTTGAGAAAAATATGAATGCTTTACCCACGGATAACTTGCTCTTCGAATAAGGACAAAAGAAACCATTATTTGATGGGTCCAACGTTCCTACCTATGCACTGCTGTGAAACAGGCTCTCTGACATAAAGTGTCATATCTTCTGTAATATTTGAATATTTTAAAAACGGTTTTGGATTCTCATTCTTAGGGGTAAAAACTATCAGAAAATGCAAAAAAAAAAAAAAAAATCGATTTTTTTCAACCTGAGAAATTCCTATGCCCCTTAAAGAATGTAGCAGTTTTCTGTTCCAAAGCAGCAGAAAGATGGATGTTTTTAGTGGCCAAGTTCCCTGCAAAGTTTCCATTAAAAAGCAAAAAATAAAATATATAAATTGAAAAGTATGAAAAATTTCTGTCTTCCTATAAGTACTGTAAAAAGTAAAAAAAAAAAGTAATGCACACCATTGATGAAGAAATCACATACTGAATTCACATTAACTTCAAAGGAAGGTAGGGGACAAAAACTGATTTCTCTTACAAACTGGATGAAATTACTGTTTTTTTTTTTTGTTACCTATCTTCCTTTAAAGCTGATATGAATTCAGTGAGTGATTTCATCAGTGGTGCTGGATTTGTTCCCAGGAAAGGTATAGATACTTCTATATTGTATTGTCTTTCTACTGAGATCTTGCCTTCCCCTCGTAGATCTTCTCTATGGCATAGTTTAAATGAGAAGTTCTTTGTCACACCTCTGTGGCAACAACTTCTTGAGGAGTAATTTTTTTTATTTTTATGGGAAGATAGGTATTTTTTAAATTTTTTTATTTGTATATTTTATCTACAAATTCCCCTTGAATTGCAAGGTAATGCAATAATAATAATTTTATTCAGAAACTAATATTTGAAGTGTTAAATTGACTAATTAGAACCTGGATGTGTTATCTATATGGTTTGCAGTCTATACACAGTCATATCAGAATAATATGACCACCTACCTAATAATGCTAATGATAGGTAGTCATATTATTCTGATATGACTGTGTATATCTGATCCATGATGAACTTTCATAAAATATTTGATGTTATTTAAGTATAGCATAGTCTATTTTAATATTAATTTCAGACTTTTATTCTACTTCATTTAAATATCAATTGCTTAGTATCTCATATTTATGCAGTGCCAATAATCTTGTGGTTTATTTATAAGAGATTTCATTCCTAAATTAGAGTGTGTCATATAGAATACAGTTTTAAACCAGCCATAACAAATTATTTCTTTTTACAGGTCTTTGGATAGTGAATCAATATACTTTTATCTGCAAACACTTTTGGATACCATAACACTTCAAAAGAGCATTACTTCTCAAGAAGATGCAACATCAGTCATCAATAATAATCATCCATCAATTGCATTTTGCCATGTATTGCAGCTTTCTGATACATGGGAGACATTTACAAAAGAAAACATGCATGAAAATGAACTTGCAAACAGTGAAGAAGATATTAAAAGGAACTGTTCTCACATACAAAATGCAGATAGTTTTGATAACATTCAGCTATTTGAGAACAATAAAATCAGAAACTATAATGCAAAATGTCAAAAATTAATTGCCGAGACAATCTTGTTCTGGAAGCCAAGCCTGGGTAAAATAAATGACAGCCAATATGATTCTTTTGTATCACATCTTCTTGATATCATATTTCTAATGTTAAAAAACACAAATGATCATATTTTTTCTGCAGCATTATCCAACTGGTTGTGGTGTTCCTTAATGGAAGATAAAAAGAAAGGTTTAATTAAAGCTTTTTTGTCCTCAAAAGGAAAAGGCAAGGTGTGCTTTGATTTGCTTTTGCATCATTTTGAAAGAACTCTAAAGTATGAAACAATTAAATCAGAAACCAATGGAGCAGATAACTCAAGTATTACTGAAAATGTTCCTGTTTTTCGTATTAACAGTGCAAGCAATTCCTCATACCATTGGACAAATATTTTTGAGTATCTTATTCAAGAATCCCAAAGTTGTTCCACTTCAGAGTATAATTTCGAACAGTACAAAATGATGTACAGAATGCTAATCAAGGAGAAAATTGAACTAGAATGTAATAGCTAATAAGTATTGTTCAATGCAAATTTTATGTATTATAATTAATACACTATATTCCATGTCTTTCTTCTGCAATAGTGATCATTAAGACCGTTTAGAGGACCCCAGCTTAATATGCCCCTGGGTAACAACTTGTAACATGGTGTAAAAAGAATCCCTCTGCCCTATTCAAATTATAAGAAAATCCAAAGAATTTCTTCACACGTGAGTGCTATGAAGCATGGCCATAACAGCTAAACTCAGTATTCCAAGCAAATATTACACATCAAGTGAAAAAAAAAGCAAGTAGTTGCACCTGGATGCATTATTCCAATGAGAACCTTGCCCGTGACCTAAAGATGGTGATTAAAGCAATCAGTTTTGGGGTATTTTGTGTTAATGGTTTATTTTTTTTAGGAATCTTTGTGTTTCTTTTTACTCTATGTGTCTGCTCTTATATTTTATGAGTTGTAATTGCTTATTTGGGGAACTTGGGCTATGGCCTGTACACTACATATTGCATTGATTCAATGGCTGGCATTGTCAGCTCAAGGATGGTAAAATGAACACATGAAGAACAATTTCTCGATCATTCGATCATCTATTTTGATGTGTAGAAAAGAGGTTTTGTATCTAAATATTATATAGCTAATAGTCTCACATATGTTGAAAGTATGTGTATATACTTTATACATTTAAAATAAACATGTTCAAACTCATGTTTATGAAAGAATACACAGATATTAGATATTTTATATTTTTGCGAAGGGATAAGTCTCTTCATCAGAGAGTTTCAGTACTTTTGGGTTATACAATGCTAATATATGGGTACTGTGGCAGGATGGTCAATCTGGTTGAAAATTTTTCTATGTCTTTGAAAACAACCAATTTTTTAGGAAAAATTCTTACCGTCTGTTTCAGGTTTTAAGGATGTTTACTTCCATTGTCATGTATATTAATTTGCATTGCTTTGGAGGCTGCAATTGGTGAGGTCCTGTCAGTGCACAGCACTGACATTAAAAATGCCACTGCACAATGGATGAGATAATCTAGAACTCATCACATTTGTTCTGGTTTCTGTTGAAAAGGAAAACACTTACACAAGAACATACCTTCTGGCTTAGTAGTCAAGTATACTAACCACTACATCAGATAGAGACTGGTATAGTGTTTCAAGTGTGATATAGTTTTTCTTTTTCTTTAATATTTGAATTTGTAATTCTTATTTTGGCTTCTGTATTCATATTTACCTAAATACACTGGTTTCCATAAATTAAGAAAAATCCTTATGTTAATTCAATGGGAAGCTAACATCAAAGCTCTATAACTTAAGTTTTCTTTGTTTTGAAAAATGTGATTGCAGATAAATATCTCAATCAAATAAATCAATATCTTGATTTTCAACACTATTCGTTCAGTATTTAATGAGTTATGGAAATTTGAATATTTAGCAATAACAATACCAGCCACAAAAATTGACTTCAGAAGTTAATTAAAACTTAGTAATAAGCATTGTAGCAAAGTGTTGAATAACATAAGTTTGTATTTTAGAACTTTGTGTAAAGAATTCTTTCCCTATTATTCTTCAATTTTG
This sequence comes from Ryuthela nishihirai, assembly GCA_038380435.1. Classification (NCBI taxonomy): domain Eukaryota; kingdom Metazoa; phylum Arthropoda; class Arachnida; order Araneae; family Heptathelidae; genus Ryuthela; species Ryuthela nishihirai. The sequence continues at coordinate 116,454,694 of JAWZYU010000001.1, forward strand.
TATAAGTTTCTTAAAATTAGCATTGCTGTTGTTAAATATTCAAATTTCCATAACTCATTAAATACTGAATGAATATTATTGAAAATCGAGATATTGATTTACATGATTGAGATCTTTATCTGCAATCACATTTTTCAAAACTAAAAAAGCTTATTTTAGAAGTTATAGAGCTTTGCTTTAGCTTCCCATTGACTTAACATAGGAATTTTCCTAAATTTATGGAAACCAGTGTATGTTTTTAGTGCCTATCCACAATATATATATACAATCAAACTCACTTGTAACAAATTTGAAGAGGCAGACAAAAAACTTTGTTATATCCATAAATTCACCATAAAAAATATTGAATGCAAAGTTATCTAGAAATGGGAATATACTCTGCATTTAAGTGCAAATTATAAAGAATTAAAAAAATATACAATTACCCCTCAAGCAACTGCTTGCCACAGAAGTTCACAGAATTTTTTTCTATGCTACCAAATAGCATTGAACCCACCTTTTCTAAAGCTGTTTTGTACTGTTGATTTTTTTTAATCTCATTCTATGAAAAGTGCACGAGTTCTAAAGCATATCATTATTTAACAGTGATAGTTTTTCAGCATTTAAGAGCAAGCTTTGAATTATGTGTCCTCCGTAATGACACTTGAAGCTTGCAGTTGATACCCTTATTAAGGTCTGAAATCTTGATGTAGTATTTGACAGGGCGGGAGGAATTCCAGTTTTACAGACCTTCTACTATGGCGTATGAACTGACAGGCTTCTGTCAGACCTCTGTGGCTACCAGCTGCTTGAGGGGTATTTATTTATTTATTTATTAGTTTTTCACTGCCATTTCATGATCAAATGCAGCAAGCTATTCCCTAAAACATTTTTCATCATTCATACTTTTTTGTTGTTTCAATACACAATTGGAAGTGTGAGCAAATCTCCTTGAAACATTATGGCCTAGCAGATTTACTTATGATGAGAAATCTGTCTCTATAGTCCACGTTCATACAAAAAAGGAATTGTAATGCTCTATTTCTTTCACCCCTAACAGCTAAGGTTTTCAGTGGTAGCATAATACAAAACAATCCTATTTCATCAGCATTGTAAATGTCTTAATGGAGCAAAATCATTCACAATTTGATCAATAATGGGAGCCCATTCATTCATGGCTATTGTATCTGCTTCATCAGAAATGGTTTTACCACATATGCAGTATTGATTTTTAAATCTCTGTAACCATCCAGGACCCAGATCAGAATTTTCATAGCCTAAAGCTGCTCCTTAATTCTGAGCTTTGGATTGTAGCAGTGGACTGCTTATTGAAAAACCACTGGAAAAGGACTACATCAACATCTGGCCAATCTAATCTTTTTTCTTGAAGGAAAACATTTTGATTTTGTAAGTTTTACTAATGTTTGTTCTTTATTAAATTGCTGATATTGAACTATGTAGAATCCCCTCGTCTTTGAGAACATCAAATTTCTTTTGCCTTCCTTGCATTTTTTTTTTATTATTAACATTCTGGGCCAAATTCAGAATTTTTTTCTTTCTAGGACATCTTAATGTTAAACCATGTAGTAGCTATACACACTGGCCACTGAATTAGAAACCTTTATTCAGTACCAGGTTGGACCTCCTTTAGCCCAAATTACACCACATATGATATTACATCCCCTCCTTCTGAGACCTCTAGGCACATTGTTCATAACCCTATTCGCCAACCTATAATTATCCATACAGGCAACATGGCGAAACTAGCGGAGTCTCTCTCTTCACAATATGCTGCTTAAAAGAGGTTGCAGACTCCTTTGCCTAACGTCATCATTAGTTACAAAGTTAAACCACCTAATATCCTAGATACTATGTAAGCAGCTAAAATCAAAAGCATTAAGTTTTCTGTTATCTTGTTTACCAAACATCCAAGTTTCACTACCATAACTAACCCTAGAAAGAACCAAACTATTATACAGTCTAATTTTAGTCTTTAGGTGTATACGCCTATTTCTCCACAATCTCCATAGATTCTTAAAAGTCCTGGCAGCAATCCCTATTCATCTGTTAATCTCGTGCCGCACATCACCAGTATCTGTTATATAGCTCCCAAGGTACTTAAACTGTGACACCTGCTCAAGACTGCAACCATTCAGATGAACTGAATCACAACCTGCCTGACCAATTTTCATAGTTTTCTCTCAGTTTATAACCAAACCTACTCTACTACCAGTCTCATCATTTGCCAAAATGGGCTAAATCATCAGCATAATCTAAATCAGAAATTTTCGTATCTCCAGCCCATTTAAGGCCAGAATATTTCCCATGAAGTGAATTTCGCATAACATAATCAATAACCAAGCTAAAGAGAAAAGGAGACAAAATGCACTCTTGTTGAACACCAGAAGTAATGCTAAACCAATTGCTACAAGCATTACCAACTCTCACACACGACTCAGTGTTGTTATAGAGAGCTTTCATTAGGTTAACTAACTTGTCTGGTATACCATATGATCTCACAATCAACCATAAATTATGACGATCAACAAAGCTAGCAACCAAAGGTTTCTGAAACTCTAAACATTTCTCAAGAATCTGCCTAAGTGAAAATATCTGATCCACACATCCCTACCACTTCTGAATCCACATTGCTCATCACGCAATTGACTGTCAACCAGATTCTTAATTCTATTAAGCACAATCATGGAAAGAACTTTACCTGGAATAGAGAGTAGGCTGATACCCCTATAGTTATCACAAGAATTGCGAGCACCTTTTTTGAAAATAGGGATAACAATAGCTCTGGTAAAATCCTTAGGAACCATGCCTTTATCATAGAAGATATTCAAAATTTCAGTCATCCAAGTGGTAACCGAAACATTCCCAGCTCTAAGCATTTCTGTAGTAATTTCATCTACCCCTGGGGATTTATGAAGTTTAAGTTTAGAAATAGCCAAAATAGCTTTACACTGTGTTATAGGGCCAACATTAAAGCCACCAATGCATCTATCATCATTGCAAAAAATGGAAGTAGAACTAACTACATTGTTTAGGATATCACTGAAATGATCAACCCACCTAGCCAGACAGAATTCTCACCTTCTATAACCTTACCTTGTTTATCCTTCAATCCTTGTATGCCTGTCCGTTTTCTACCACATATAAAATTAACTATCTGGTACAGCTCTCTGCTGTTGTGCTGCCTAACTGTTTCCTCAGCTTTGTCAGCCAAGTCATCAAGCCAAAGATTCTTATCAGTAGCTAACTGATCCTTTACACGTTTGTTAAGCTCTCTGTAATCCTTTCTATTAGGACTAGTAGGGTACTGATTAAGGACATTTCTGCAGTTCCTTCTTTCTGAAATAAGCTCAAGTGCCTTATTACTCAAATAATTCTGTCTCTTCTGCTCCTTTTTTCCTAAAAGAGTACTGTTAGTTTCCAAAAAAGCCTGTTTAAAACGGCCCCATTCTTCCTCAACTTCAGTAGTAAGCAAACCATGACTCATAATGACTAAGTAACCTATCATGGTAAGCTTTAGCTATAACTGGGTCTTTCAGAGCTTCAGTATTAAAGGTAAATAATAATAATAAAGGTGTACAGTTGAGAAATGCGGGTAAATTTGTATATATAAACAGTTGTATATTTTGAAGTTCAGTAGACAAAGCAATGGCTGTTTTACTGCACTTTGTGGTTTTGTTTTAGAAGTATGCTTTGAAAAACCCCTTTGCTGTGTCGGTAGTAACCCGCATGTTATCCCTAATTCAATCATATTAACAGCTTTATCAGTAGTTTTCAATATTCTTCACACACTTTAATGTTAAAATAAACTATTAACTGATTTCTTTCTTTGTATATCTTGAAGCAGGATAAATTGGCGATAAAATATAAATTGGTTATGATCTCTCTAAACTCCCTTATTGTCAGAATTTTTAACCATATCTATGGCATCGTCCTAAGTGATAAATAACAGAACAAGTAAACAAACCTTTGCCGTTACTAATAGGCCCAGGTCTCTTCCAACTTTTGAGATCCCTATCCAAAGCAAAAATTATTATTTACAAACGTGTTTAATTTTAATGTGACAAAATCTGTTTAAAAAATAATAATAATATTCTGTGGCATGTTGCCTAAATAGCAACATGCCACAGAAGTCTGACCAAAACTTGTTAGTATAATGCACCATAATGATCTATGAATAAGATGAGACCGAGGAAGAAAGACAACATCAGAAAAGAAACATTTATGCCTTATTCAAAGTTTGTTGTTTAAAATTTATATCTCGTCACACCTTTTGTATCTAATATCAAAAAAATTAACAAGTGTCAAAATTTGAGGCCCATACCAAATGGCCCTCCTACTTCTCTTATTTTCTGTTGCCTCATAACTTTAAACTTAGTATTTTTGTTGTTCTTTTATGCTACACGAACATTGGAAGTTTAAGCATTATTTCGAAATGCTCCCTCTTTGCAAATATAAATCCAAATTGTAGACTATTCTTGCTTTTTCTCCTTCTACCCTGACCCCAATTAAAAAGATTACATGGATGGGCTTATGTATGCTTCTGTCTATTAAATGGGGCATAAAACTATGGCTAAATATATAGAAGATGCATACCTGCATTTGTTAGAAAACATGCTGGATGGTCTTAGGAAACTCCATCTGTCTCTAACAGTTGTAAACAATCCAGCCCGATATTTAAAATAAAAATATCTATAATTTTCTTCTCTAGGTTTTATCATAATGCTAATTACCATGCCAAAAATATCGCACGATATTTAATTAAAAGTATTGTTTTATGTGTGTGTTATATCACCATCAGTGAATGAGACTTTTACAAGTTTTCTTTGTTGCATTAATTTTTTTCGGTCTATAAGTTCCTACTTTTCTAAGAAACTTGTTTGAAATATAAAAACGTAATTTTTAATTGGTAAAAAGCTAATAGCACTATTATTTAATAATTAAACATCTCTTTAAAGAATATGAAACTGAGGTATAACTCAGAGAAAAAAGTTATGTAAAATGCTCCCAACTGAGAATGTATATAGCATTTTCCAAGCTCTAGGTATCCTTTCCTCCCTGGGACAAATGAAAAGATTTCAGGGTAGTGAACAGAATTTCAGATATTTTAAAATCTTGTTGAATAGCAAACATTATTAAGCAAAGTTAATAGTGTGCATAGTCAAACTTCCAGAGAAGTGGTTATAATACTTGCAAAAGCAAAAGGCTTCAGACTGTTTTTTTTTTCGATATTGCAAAACTATACAGTAGATAACTGAATTTTTTTTTAAACTTTCTGTTCGGAAAATTACATTAGCTTTTGTTAATGTATAATTTGTTTTTAGAAATAATTTCCCAGGCTGATTTATAGTTGTCTACAGGGTATTTCAGGAAATGTAAAGAATTGTAATGACCAAATGTAAATATATTTATATTTATAAATAAATATTATTGGAAAATTTTAACTACTTCATTTTATTTATGGGGGGTATGCACATTTTAATAAAGTGATTTTATTTGCTTTCGTGCAAAGTTTTTTTAATTGGAAATATGCAGTGGTGAAGCGTGACTTTTTTCGTAGGAAAAGGAATTACCAAAGGCAGTGCCAAGTTAAATTGGAACGCCGTTCCGGTACTCGATGTTTCCGAATAATTGAACCAGTTGTCCAATATTATTATATATTTCTGTAATTTTTGACTTAATATACCTCAAGTTCAGGGACGGGTTTCATGATAAGTAGCCACTGAGGGACCCCAAATCGTCCAGTGAATTTATAACTATTTCTTAAAATTCCCTAGGGCCCCTGGTACACTAACTCCGCTACTGTTCAAGTTAACATATTGTTTCTTGTAATGAACTTGTTATTCATATGCAGTAATGATAAATTTGGAAAATTAACATTTCTAATTATATGCTATATCTAAAAGAAGAGCTGCTTGTAATTAGGAGCCAGGCTCCACCAACAAACCCAAATTAAAATCGAATTATGATATATAAGTATTGAATAGAAAGCGAAATATTTCAGAAAGCATTTTATGAAGTGTTCAGCACCCCCCACAGTTTTTTTATTTAATATGCATTCAGTGAAGGATTGCCTTTGGTAATCCTCCCCCTACGCCAAAAGTACCATGTTTTGCATTCAGTGATCTCAATGGACCAAGAATTCTATATCGTTAACCGTACTGAAGGAGGAGTCGACTAGAAATAAGTTTAGGCTCTTTCCTTTCAAAAAAATTAGGTCTATAGTTTTTACAGTGAAGGGTCAAATATACACACCCAGTTAATAGGAGCAGGAGTGGCTCAGTCTAGCATGCCAGGCTCGTAATCTGCAGTTCAGATTCAAGTCCTGCCTAGGCCAGCATTGAGATTTATTTTCACAAAATTCTGCCCTACCCTTGATCAGTAGGGGATACCGATGGGTTTGGAAAGGCCACCATCCATCTTATGGGATGTATAGCCGTGGCTTGTGTGCAAGATAGCCATATCTTGTGCATGTTAACATGCTGGATGACGATGTCTTCTAACAGCTGCTCAGTGGGCTCTCTAACCTTCTTGGGGTCATTTAGCCCATTGTGTGCCAAAAAGTGCCGCTTGGGAGTTCATCCAAAAGAAACCACCTAATGTGTGGGTCCACCTTTTGCCCTCAACAGCAGCAACACGTGGCATGTATTCCACCAGGTGTTAAAAACGTTCAGGTAGTATTGCAGCCCATGATTCCAGGACAGCCATCCATAAAATGTCGAGTTTCCAGTGACGGGTTCTGGGCTTGAAAGCATTGTTCCACGGATGCTCAATAAGGTTCAAATCCAGAGAGGGGGCTACTTGAGGGTTGCAAGCTCACTGGAATGCTCATCCAACCAGTTCTTTGCCAAATGAGAGCATTGAGATGGGGTTTTATCGTTAATAGGAATGGACAAGAATTGGTGTAGGTGACTGGTGAGTACGTCAACATACCTTTATCCAGTGATTATGGTCTCAGTAGATATAAGTGCCCCAAGGAGCTCATGTAAATACGTCCCAGAACATTACACGTTTCCATTGGCCTGTAGCACCCTGATTTGACAGTTGAGGCCCATGGTCACGTGGTTCACACCTGCCTTCCTTCAGTGTGATGTAGTTGAAACCATGATTCTTCGGATGAAGCTACCCGTTTCCTGTTCTCCGCAGCCCTTTTTTTGGCAATGCTCGTTGTTCAGTGATGCTGTTAACAAGGAGTACTCAATGTGGGTGTCAGCTTCCACACCCCAGTTGCCTTCATACGTCAAATGGTCTGCACAGATCATAGCTGCAAGTGTAACAGTTGCACGTGGAAATTCCACACATTTTGCAGTCGTGCATACAGAATACCCCATCTTCCTTGCGCCACTATCTGCCCACAACGATCTTGCTCAGGTCGCCGTGCTTACCCATCATAGTCACAGGTATCTGACTTATTACAGACCACAAGTAGCGTCTGACCACATTATTTTTGTGGAGATCATGCTTGTGGATGGGTGCTGTGTGTAAAACGTGCTTTCAGTGTGTATATTGATTGTTTTGCATTAATATATAACAATTCATTCTAAATTTCATTTAGAGGGAAAATATTTGAACAAAATTAAAATATATCACGTGGAAGTATTTGGCAGAGAGTGAATTTTTATATGCGAAATCAACATTTAGAGCAAATTAGAGCTATTGATAGATACTTGATTGTCAGATCTACGAAATATTTGAGGAAGTTGGCGTTTGCTATACGTGATGAGATGTAACTTTCATGATGCAAAATGATATTGAATCGTTTCTCTACGTTTGGCACTTGTAAGAACTATTAATTGATATAAACAAATGGCATAAAAGAGAGAGCTGCTATATATAAGTTGATCAAGATGCACTACACTTAAGGTTTTTGGATGAGGCTTCAGCATATGAATACAAAATTAACGAATTCTGTTAAAAGATACTTCTTAAACAGTTCTTTCTATACAAAAACTTTCATATTGTTACTTTGAGAATGATATTAAAACCAGCATAGTTTGTTCAAATAAAAATATTTGTTGTCGGATATTCCATGTTGGCTTAAAAGGGTTATAAAGACAGGAAAAACCTCTTCCAAATCTGGAAAAAAGAAATTGCAATAAGCAAAACGGCATCAACTTTGCAACTAGTGAATGGAAAAAAAGTTCTTTTCAGTGACGAATATTCTTTTCGATTCATTGTTAAGGTTGAGTCTACTTATGTAACAAGATATCCTGTTGAAACTCTCAGGGCAGAGTATACAGCATTGACATTCAAATCAGCTCTGACACAATGTGCTAAATGTCCAGGTCACCAGAACCCCAAGGGTTCAGAGAAGGTTGGGGAGGGGACCCACTGGGCATCTGTTGGGAGACAGATGATAGCCTGACAAGGCAATCCACCATGTTCTTTAATGTGCACAACGTATGGCTCTCTCATACATAGTGCCATGGCTTAACATCCCATTCAACAGATGGCAGCCTTCCCGAACCCATCGGTGACCCCCTACTGACCAATGGTGGGGAGTTTTGCGGAGATAAACCTCAACATTGGTGTGACTCAAACCTGGGAACTGAAGATTTCAAGTCTGGCCTAGTACCATCCCTAACGTTGTAGGACCTAATAGTCTGCTTTGCCAATTGGTTGCTTTGTTGTTCATATGAATGAATGTACAAAAGTATTTATATGTTTCTTAAATAGAATGTTGCCGATAGCTAGGAAATTTTCTTATGGAAATTTTGTTTTTTAAAAGGAGAATGCATCCTGCCATCGGGCAAGAGTGTTAATGCCGAAATAGAGTTGCCACCATATGCAAAAGAGATTTTCGTCGACTCAATGGCAGATCCCCTTCCCCTACCTAACACTGATCTCATGAGGTCCTTGTGACCTAGCTATTTAGTCCATTGTGTGCAAAAAATGTTACTCGGAGGTAAAATAACCTATCAAAATAAAATTTGAACAAAATTTCGACCTGTATCATGCCTTTATTAAGCATTTTGACTCAACAAGATTGTTAACAAGAATCATCATCATCATCCTCAAGAAGCCATGGACTACGAAGTTCCAACCAGATTGTGCAATTCAGTTCTCCAAGCATATTGTCCTGAGCTATATCTGCTGCATCTTGCCACTGCACACCAATTCTAACAAGGTCCTCTTTGACATTGTCTGCCAACTGCATCCTAGGTCTCCCCCTCTTTCTGAGTCCTTTAGGCATGCTGTTCATAACCCTATTCACTAATCTATAATTATCCATAAGGGCAACATGGCCAAACTAACAGAGTCTCTCTCTGTACAATATACTGCTCAGAGGAGGTAGCCACCTCCTTTACCTAACCTCTACTTACAAAGTTGAACTACTTAATGCCCAAGATACTGCATAAGCATTTGGAATCAAAAGCAGGGCCTTGCCGTGCTATGATACAGAGAGGCGGCCGCATCAGGCGGCACCGTAAGGGGGCGGCATAAGCAGCGAAATCAAAATACAATTTGAACCATTCAATAATTAAAAATCTTTACGCAACGCTTTTCTATATTGGTCTATGTTATTCCGATATTGATGTATACGATTTATGATTTATCGTACGCCTCTGCCTAAGCGCTTTCGGTATCCTTTGATCTCGGTTTCTGGTGCAGGTGCATCGTTGGCGAGCGCTCGCCGAAAGACTTTTGATCTGACAGCGGCCGCTCCTAAAAGCTGAGGCGGCAATTATCACAAAAGACAACAAGTGTTACGCGTTGATAGTTCTGCTTTGAACTTACAATTATTGACAATATTTGATTTTAATGTTAGTTTGTCATGAGACGTGGCAAGCGGCTGTGCTGTATTTAAATCAGTAAATCAGATATGTAATATATCTGTATCAGTATAATATTTGTGCATTTATACTAATTCAGTTTTTGTGTTTAAAAAGTAGATCAGGTAAGAGAATTATTGTTTTTTACAGCAATTGTAGTTACTTATTATCATTGAAAATGATTATGTTATGACAATTGGGACTCGAATTAAAAAGTAGTATTTGCATGGACTGGATATATCTCAGGTGCGGAACGTCTGCCTCTGTGTGATAGATAGAGAGTTATTTAGGTAATATTGGGCTACTTTTGCTTTCTGTGTGTGATAGAGAGTGAGTTGCTTAGGAAATATTTGCATTTGCCTACTTTTGCGTTCGTTATTTATTGCTCTATTTTTACCAAATTCATATACGTTGAAGTGGAGACAATACAATAACAAGTTAAAGAAATGCATATGTCAAAACAGCTGCTAACTGTCAATTTGACAGATATTCATTATCTATTTATTATGTTCTGTTACCTACAAATCTTACTAGCTTTTTTTTTGACAGAACTTATTCTGACACATTTGGAAAAGTTAGTTTTTGAGTTAAAGTGGCTTAGACAACGGAGCTAATACAACGGCAGCAAAATACAAGGCTATGACAACGGAGCTAATATGAAAGGAGTAAGAAAGGGTGTACAAAATAGAATTCTTGAAAAATATCCAAGGGCGTTTTATGTGCCCTGCGCATGTCATTCTTTAAACCTAGTTGTGAATGATGCAACGTCTACTTCTACAGAAACAACTTTTTTTTCTATTGTTCAAGAACTTTACACTTTTTTTTCTGGTTCTACAAAGCGTTGGGAAGTGCTAAAAAAATATGTTTCACAATTAACTCTAAAACCATTGAGTGCTACTAGGTGGTCAAGCACAGTAGATGCGTTAAAGCCTTTACGATTTCAACTTTGCAAAATCTATGATGCATTATTCCAAATAATAGAAGACATCAACAGAGATCAGAAACTAAAGTTAAAGCAAGAGGGTTAGCAAAAAATATTAAAAATTACAAGTTTATATGCGGTGTAATTCTTTGGTATGATATTTTATTTGAAATAAATTCAGTCTCGAAGCTATTGCAATCTGTAACTATAAATTTGTCAGATTGTGTAAGGATGTTATCAGAAACCATACAAAAAGTGAAAAGTTATAGACAATCTGGATATGATCAGATGAAAATTGCTGCTAATGAGATTGCAGAGAATCTTGAATGCAGTGCAGAATTTCCTGCCGAAACTGAAGTTAGAGCCAGAAGGAACAAGCATCAATTTGACTATGAAGAAGCTGTCGATCTACCCTTAACCCTTTCAGGACCATAAGGTTTTTAAGAGTAAATATTAAAATGTAACTGTTTATTTTAGTTTGTTTAGACGTAAAATAAATAAAAATCATAAGAAAAATACATAACAATGTGTAGTTTTTTTGGAATTTTATGGGAAATATTTTTCCCAATGGACTATAAAGGTAACACAAATTATAGATAGGCTTATTATGCAATGTCTTTTATTTATTGGTTTATTAGAACAAAATGTTAACTAAAATAATACAAAATTATGAAATAAAATTACTATACAAAATGATGTGATAATTATGATATTCTGCGAAGCAATTTCTTTTGGTAGTGAGGCAAAGATGGACATTGCACATAAGTAGTAGGTGCCCCACTTTGGGGGCAAACGACCTTTGACCCCTGAGCCGCAGAAAGTCCCTCCGATATCGCGCTTTCGACTACGCCCCCTTTTCAAAAAGTCACGCGATGTTGTCGTTCGTCCGCCATTTTGAATTCTGACGTCACACGCCTCCCTCTAAGACCCCTGGTTGACCCACCAAACCCATCGTAAAGTAAACAACCCTAAAAGTCCCAAATATTTCCAAGTCCGGCTAACTGCAGCGTCCTTTAGTATCAGTTTTATATGATTCATACCTTGATGAGTCTACGCATCGGGAATTAATGTTTTTATTCCTTGTAAATCACATTTAACTTGGAAATAAATTTTTGTTTCTGGTATATTAGGAACATATATATATTTTTTGCTTGCAAAAGAATTTTTTTTTTTATTCCTTGTAAACCGCATTGGGAAGTAATTTTTTCCTTGTAAACCACATTGGAATTAATTTTATAATTTCTTGTAAACCACATTAGGAATTAATTTTATTATTCCTTGTAAACCACATTGGGAAGTAATTTTTTATTCCTTGCAAATCACATTTAATTTGGGAATTAATTTTTATTTCTTGTAAATTAGGAATATTATTTTTACCGTTTACAAACGAATTTTTTTTTTATTCCTTGTTAACCACATCGGGAATTAATTTTATTATTTCTTGTAAACCACATTGGGAATTAATTATTTTATTTCTTGTATACGAAAATTTTTTTTTTATATCTTGTGAATCACATTGAAAATTAATTTTTTATTCCTTTAAATGACACTTAGAAATCAATTTATAAGTACTTCCCCTTCTATGGACCACGTTTAAGTGACGGATGGATTTACAAACTGAAAAGTCCTGCGTAACAGACGTTTAAAATGCGTAGTTTAAAAAAACTTTGTATGTTTGCAGATGATTCAGACGTTAATCATGATTCTTCGCGTTTATTCAAGGCACGGAGGACGACGTTGATGAGTCATCTCGTTTATCAAAGGTCCTTACATGTGAAAACGTGAGATAACGATGATTCACAGGAACACGTCTGCAGCCTACGTCTCGAATTATGTTGGATTTCAAACTGAAAAGTCCCGTGAAACACCATAAATCCTTATAGCGCATGACACGAAGGGGGTTGGTGGAAACAAATATTTTTTCATTTTAACAAAAATGGATTTTGGAGTTCAAGAAAATTAATTTGCATTTTTAATTGTTCACTATTATTTCTACATACTGTATAAATCAGTCTCTTGGTTTTTAAAGATTTTTTTTTACAAATTTAAAAATCTTGTACTACATAATGAATTTTTTCAGTTGTAAGTTTGAAAATTATTCACTTTTCTTATTTTTACATTTTTAAAATACTTTTTACTACATATTAGTTTTTTCTGTTTTAAAATATTTTACGTTTTTCAAAGAATTTTGTAGTACATAATAATTTTTTCAATTTTATACGTTTTTGAAATTTACGTACGTCTGAAAACTTTTGCTTCTTTTTTTATTTTAAATACGTAATAAATTTGTACTATATATTTTTTCATTTCAATTTTACATTTTAATATTTTGAACCATGAAATTATTCCTCCATTATTATATGTTTTCAATTCTTAAGTTTCCCATGACAAGAAGGATGATATTGGACCCTTAAAGATAGAGATCAAAGCGTTCTATGCTTGCAGAGAGAATGATTCACACACTTCGATGAGTCAATGCGTTTAGCAATGACGCTAAGGGTGATATTGGACTTTATTCTTAAAGATGGTATACAATCCTAGAAGTTTTGCTTTCCTCTCTGAATACTTAATAAAACGACTCCATAATATTACAAAAAAAAATTTCTTTCATACGCTGGAATTATTACGATCTTAATTTATCCCATTCATTTTAATGATTAATTCTTAAACTCGCTAGTATTTCGGAAATGTACGGACATTGTTTTTTCTTCATTGTCTCTCGTTCATCTGTGTTGGTTCTTGTTGTTCATCTGTGTTCATCTTGTTGTTCAAACCATTTTGGGCTACAACCCTGGAGAAATAAATGTTTCATATCGGTAAACATTTTTTTACACTACGAGTCGTACTTCTTGAATTTCAAAAAAAAATCCTAATAGTGTAAATACTTTTATTCCACTAGTAAAACTATAAGCCGAACACATTTTAGGCTCCTATTCAACAGCATAAGAATTTCCTTTGGAGTAAAAAACGTTTACATAATCGTATCATACACACCGAACCCGGGATACGTCTTATTTATTGACAGACTACTTCATTTATTCACTTATTCTGTAAAACAATGACTGACTTACTTACTTACATTCTAAACCGCCTACTGACTGCCTTACTTTCTTACTCACTCACTAAATCGTTTACTGCCTTATTCAGTCACATTTTTTTATTTACTTACTCACTTCCTTAGTGACTTCCACATTTTCTTACTCACTCACTTATCACCTTACATTCTCCCTATTTACTTACACCCTGAATGATTGCCTCACATTCTTACTTACTTACTTACTCACTCACTAAACCACACACTTATTGAATTATTTACACACACTCGCACAAACATACACACTTACCGACTAACCTCGCACTCTTAATCGCACATATACTGACTTACTTACTCACACACTTATGGAATTATTTACTGACACATATACTGATTTACACATTATTTACTGAATTACTTACTCACACACTTACTTTCTTACTTACCTCTTTCCTCACTCACTCAGAAAACACTTACAGACTTCGGAAAAGGAATAATTATCTCTCAGCTAATCACCTACTACCATATTCACTTACTTTCTTATTTACTTACCTGCACTCTTACTGAAATATATCCTCGTACACTTACTGAATTACTTACTCACACACTTTCTTACTTACATTCTTATTCACTAAACCACACACTTATTGAATTATTTACTCACACTCTTACTGACTTATTCACACACCTTTTGAATTATTTACTGACACATATACTGACTTACACAATATTTACTGAATTATTTACTCACACGCTTACTTACTATCTTACTTCTTTCCACACTCACTCAGTAAAAAAAAACACCTACACACTTTGAAAACGAAATAATTTTCACGCACTAAATCAACTACTGCCTTATTCACTCACTTTCTTATTTATTTACTTTCTTACTTACTTCCTCAATCGCTCAGTAATACACTTACTGATTTAGAAAACGGAATTATCACTCACTAAATTGCTTACTGACTGACTAACTCACATACTTACCGACTGACATACGCTTACTTACTTACTCACTAAACACCTACTGAATTATTTGCTCACACTGTTACTGAATTATTTACTCACATTCTTACTGCCTTACACATTTACCGACTTACTAATACACTTACTGACTTATAGAGTATTTACTCACACACTTACTGACTTTCTTACTCGCTCAGTACTTACTGACTTCGAAAACGGAATTATCACTCACTAAATTACTGACTGACATACACACTGTCTTACTTAGAGAAGGGAGAAAATCAAATAGCATACGAAATAGAGTAGGCTATGTGACCAATAATTATGTAACCATTATGGCAAAAGAATAGCAAGTACTCAGGGACTAAAATCATATATTTTTTGGAATATTTGAAAATCTACTTCATGGTCTTTTTGCATAGAGAACAGAAATCGCTCCTCTTGTAAAGTGGCATGTATCTGGAGAGTTCGATTCCTGCCGCTTCAGCGATAACTTTTGGGGTGGGGATGGCTCAGTCGGTAGCGCGCCAGGCTCGTAATCTGTAGTTCCCAGGTTCGAGTCCCAGCTGGGTCAGCGTTGAGATTTATCTCCGCAAAACTCCCCGCCCTGCCCACGGTCAGTAGGGGACACCGATGGGCTTGAAAATGTCGCCGTCCGTCGGATGGGACGTTAAGTCGTGGCCCCGTGTGCGAGAGAGCCATACCCTGTGCACGTTAAAGAACACGCTGGATGGCCTTGACGGGAGGCCACCATCTGTCTCCCAACAGCTGTTCCAGTGGGTCCCCTCCCCCAACCTTCTCTGAGACTTCGGGGTCCATGTGACCTGGCCATTTAGCCCATGGTGTGGAAAAAGTGTCGCTCAGAGGTAAAACATCCCAACCCAACCCTCTTGTAAAGATAAAATATTTTCAACTTACTGTGAAATCATGAGCTGAAATTTTTATATCGATATAAATTATTAAAAAAGTGCTAACTTTCAAAGATTACTTAATAAACAAAACTTAATATACAAACGCTTCTTAATCCACAAAAAATACTTTTAAGACGAGTTATCAAAATTCTTAATGCTAGTTTCTTCCTTACGAGAGATTTCTGTTATGGATCGTACACTTTTCCTAATCAGACTCATGTAGTTTATAATGAAGAAATCCTCACAGAGGGAAGAAAATGCAATAGCATGGAGAACAGACACAAGAGAAATGTTGGCTATCATCATACTCTCGGTAAAAAAAATAATCGACTAAATACTAGTAAAACGCAAGATCCTTTAAATAATTTCAAGAAAACTAACTTTTTAATAATTCTTTTATGGAAGTCGTGTCCAACGAAGATGTGAGAAATTTTAAGACAGATGAAACGCTTACAATAGTGAATCACCTCGCTTGCTGGAAGAGTCTACTATAGGAACTTCGCAAACATTTATCTGCCTAACCTCTCACCTAGAACAGCTTCAATGGGATCATTTTTTTTTAAAAAGCTGATGGACTGCAATAACGACGATTACTTGGTACATCGAAATATATTGGGCACTTCTACAGAAAATTTGAGTTAGCATTTTTAATGAAAAAGCATCAACGAAAAGAATAGAAAAACATCACACTCAGATGTTTACAAATCATTTCCTAACATTGAAATAAAACTCATCTGCTGTGAATGGTAGGTTTTATCCGCTTTTAGACATTCTCGACACACACATGAAGGTTTGTTAGACTCTGTATAAACGTTGTCTCTCCTCTCTCTGTATAAACGTTGTCCTAAGTGATGCATTCATGTGAATGAATGCATCACTTAGGAATTACTTCAATATTTATTTCAAAAATTTTGATCTATTTATCGAACAGCATCTGTCTTACGAATACTTATTACTAATCGATCAATAAGTTTTTTCTTTTACGATAGAGAAGAGCCATACTGCTAACTTTTGCACGTCTTCTAATACATGCTCTACTAAACCCAAATTCATTGTTGACCAATATCTCAATTACAGCTAACACACAACGTTTTCCCTCTGGACCAGTGGTCTTAACCAATACGTCAAGTGTCAATCAGATGTAGAATCTCAATATTTTTTTTAAAAGTATGAATTACACTTAGAATATGATTCGTGTTTGCACAGGAATATCTGTATTTGAACTTGACATCAGTAAACATCTTCTTTCACTCAAAACTCGACGATGCTAAAGTACAGTATATACTGTCATAGCATTCACTAGTTGCACGAAAAGAGTGTATTAGAGTGAAGCAGCAATTTTAAGAATTTAAACTAATCGATTTTCTCTGAATACTTCTCTTGACAAAAATACCTTTAGGATAAGAATGGTTAGATAAAACAGGACAATCGAGAACGGTCATCGGAAATCGAGTGTTTGTTCCTGAGGGAGGAGCTCTCAGGGACAAAGTCCACGACCCAACCGCATGCAATTTTAAGAATTTAAACTAATCGATTTTCTCTGAATACCTCTCTTGACAAAAATACCTTTAGGATAAGAATGGTTAGATAAAACAGGACAATCGAGAACGGTCATCGGAAATCGAATGTTTGTTCCTGAGGGAGGAGCTCTCCGGGACAAAGTCCACGACCCAACCGCATGCAGCTCAATCCCTGTGCTTAGGCTATTGAACACATATAATTAACATTCTTCAAAAACGGAATTATTACATTTGACTTTCTACGGAATATACATATATTTAAACTTCGGTTTCAAATGCAATACACTGATTTATTTCTAAATTTATTTTCACGTGTAAAACTCTAGCTGAGAAACACTATACAGAGCAGTACTGAAACACAAAAACAGTCAGGATAATTCATCATCATCATCATCATCCTCAAGCAGCCATGGGCTACGGAGGTCCAACCAGACCGCGCAGTTTAATTCTCCAAGCATATCTGTCCTGAGCTACATCTGCTGCATCCGGCCACTGTACACCAATTCTAACAAGGTCCTGTTTGACATTGTCTGCCCACCGCATCCTAGGTCTCCCCCTCCTTCTGAGGCCTCCAGGCACACTGTTCATAACCCTATTCGCCAATCTATAATTATCCATACGGGCAACATGGCCAAACCAGCGGAGTCTCTCTCTGCACAATATGCTGGTTAAAGGAGGTTGCAGACTCCTTTGCCTAACCTCATCATTAGTTACAAAGTTAAACCACCTAATACCCAAGATACTGCGTAAGCATCTAGAATCAAAAGCATCTAATCGTTTATATTAAGCATTGTGGGAAAGAAAAAAAAACCGTAGGTGATTAAATGTTTAACAAATCCATAAAAACCATCACTAATGGAAGGTATCAAAACGAACTTCTGTGTGTGAATGAATTCAGTAAAGAGCTACGTACGAAACGCAGTGTGTAAAACTTTAAGATTGGAAATTACTGCCTAATAGGTTTTTTTTAACTTTAAATCTTTCTGGCTGCTTTTTGTAAGAAATATCAAACAATCCTGAAACCTAGAATTCGAGACGTTTTTTAAATCGATAAACTGAGAAAAAATTTTTAGAAATTAAAATTGTTTTATTTATCGAAAAATTAAAAGGATCAACAACAGAAAAAAAAACAGTTTTTGAAAACCCAAATATTAATAGAATTAAAGGCTTAGTTAAAAGTTTTCAAATCTTAGCTAAGTGTAATATTAAAAATGACGTAAAGTGGAAAAGTGAAAAATAAAACTGGAATTTTTTTAAAGCCTTTTATTAATTGTAGCCAAATATCTGAAATTGAAACTTAGAAATAAAAGGAAGAATGAAAAACATTTTTTTAAAGCTATTATTTGAAAACAAAACATGGGAGAAAAATCAAAAAGTGAGAAAATTAATAATGTTATTAAAGATTGAAAAAATATTACAAATACTTAATGCCAAAAAGTTTTAAGGAAAAAAAAAAGACGTCAAATTTTGAGAAAGGTATTTTTTGAAAAAGAAATGCTTTTTTGAAAATCAAAAGTATGAAGAAGAAGCAAAATCTCACAAATAAAGTTTTCCGAAGAGGGAATGTAAAAGACCGTATTGTTTATATTTTCCAATACTCGAGAAAAGTGTACACATCGTTTCGTTATTATAGGGTGAATCTGTATAAGCAGGAATGTATTATGTTTTCTAACAGACGTCTCGTAACTAGCAAAATATAGGATTCCTGTGTAAGTGATAAGAATTGTAAGAATTTTTCCTGTAAATAGAGACGACGGCACTATAGAGGGTGGGTTTGTGAACTTAAAAAAAAACACGAAAATAGACTTTGGTCATTACACGAAATGCGGAAGAAACGGAATACACAGCGAGATTTACGAACTTGAATCTAAAACTGAATTCGGAGTATAAGGGATCCACACAACTGGATATCCCATTTCAGGCTATTAATCGTTTTACAGCAGTGAATTTTATTTATTGCGTGTCTAGTGAATCCCTTATATTCCACGATTCCAGTTTTAGATTCAAGTTCGTAAATCTCGCTGTGTATTCCGTTTCTTCCGCATTTCGTGTAATGACCAAAGTCTATTTTCGTGTTTTTTTTTAAGTTCACAAACCCACCCTCTGTAGTGCCGTCGTCTCTATTTACAGGAAAAATTCTTACAATTCTTATCACTTACACAGGAATCCTATATTTTGCTAGTTACGAGACGTCTGTTAGAAAACATAATACATTCCTGCTTATACAGATTCACCCTATAATAACGAAACGATGTGTACACTTTTCTCGAGTATTGGAAAATATAAACAATACGGTCTTTTACATTCCCTCTTCGGAAAACTTTATTTGTGAGATTTTGCTTCTTCTTCATACTTTTGATTTTCAAAAAAGCATTTCTTTTTCAAAAAATACCTTTCTCAAAATTTGACGTCTTTTTTTTTTCCTTAAAACTTTTTGGCATTAAGTATTTGTAATATTTTTTCAATCTTTAATAACATTATTAATTTTCTCACTTTTTGATTTTTCTCCCATGTTTTGTTTTCAAATAATAGCTTTAAAAAAATGTTTTTCATTCTTCCTTTTATTTCTAAGTTTCAATTTCAGATATTTGGCTACAATTAATAAAAGGCTTTAAAAAAATTCCAGTTTTATTTTTCACTTTTCCACTTTACGTCATTTTTAATATTACACTTAGCTAAGATTTGAAAACTTTTAACTAAGCCTTTAATTCTATTAATATTTGGGTTTTCAAAAACTGTTTTTTTTTCTGTTGTTGATCCTTTTAATTTTTCGATAAATAAAACAATTTTAATTTCTAAAAATTTTTTCTCAGTTTATCGATTTAAAAAACGTCTCGAATTCTAGGTTTCAGGATTGTTTGATATTTCCTACAAAAAGCAGCCAGAAAGATTTAAAGTTAAAAAAAACCTATTAGGCAGTAATTTCCAATCTTAAAGTTTTACACACTGCGTTTCGTACGTAGCTCTTTACTGAATTCATTCACACACAGAAGTTCGTTTTGATACCTTCCATTAGTGATGGTTTTTATGGATTTGTTAAACATTTAATCACCTACGGTTTTTTTTTTCTTTCCCACAATGCTTAATATAAACGATATAATTATCCTGACTGTTTTTATGTTTCAGTACTGCTCTGTATAGTGTTTCTCAGCTAGAGTTTTACACGTGAAAATAAATTTAGAAATAAATCAGTGTATTGCATTTGAAACCGAAGTTTAAATATATGTATATTCCGTAGAAAGTCAAATGTAATAATTCCGTTTTTGAAGAATGTTAATTATATGTGTTCAATAGCCTAAGCACAGGGATTGAGCTGCATGCGGTTGGGTCGTGGACTTTGTCCCGGAGAGCTCCTCCCTCAGGAACAAACATTCGATTTCCGATGACCGTTCTCGATTGTCCTGTTTTATCTAACCATTCTTATCCTAAAGGTATTTTTGTCAAGAGAGGTATTCAGAGAAAATCGATTAGTTTAAATTCTTAAAATTGCATGCGGTTGGGTCGTGGACTTTGTCCCTGAGAGCTCCTCCCTCAGGAACAAACACTCGATTTCCGATGACCGTTCTCGATTGTCCTGTTTTATCTAACCATTCTTATCCTAAAGGTATTTTTGTCAAGAGAAGTATTCAGAGAAAATCGATTAGTTTAAATTCTTAAAATTGCTGCTTCACTCTAATACACTCTTTTCGTGCAACTAGTGAATGCTATGACAGTATATACTGTACTTTAGCATCGTCGAGTTTTGAGTGAAAGAAGATGTTTACTGATGTCAAGTTCAAATACAGATATTCCTGTGCAAACACGAATCATATTCTAAGTGTAATTCATACTTTTAAAAAAAATATTGAGATTCTACATCTGATTGACACTTGACGTATTGGTTAAGACCACTGGTCCAGAGGGAAAACGTTGTGTGTTAGCTGTAATTGAGATATTGGTCAACAATGAATTTGGGTTTAGTAGAGCATGTATTAGAAGACGTGCAAAAGTTAGCAGTATGGCTCTTCTCTATCGTAAAAGAAAAAACTTATTGATCGATTAGTAATAAGTATTCGTAAGACAGATGCTGTTCGATAAATAGATCAAAATTTTTGAAATAAATATTGAAGTAATTCCTAAGTGATGCATTCATTCACATGAATGCATCACTTAGGACAACGTTTATACAGAGAGAGGAGAGACAACGTTTATACAGAGTCTAACAAACCTTCATGTGTGTGTCGAGAATGTCTAAAAGCGGATAAAACCTACCATTCACAGCAGATGAGTTTTATTTCAATGTTAGGAAATGATTTGTAAACATCTGAGTGTGATGTTTTTCTATTCTTTTCGTTGATGCTTTTTCATTAAAAATGCTAACTCAAATTTTCTGTAGAAGTGCCCAATATATTTCGATGTACCAAGTAATCGTCGTTATTGCAGTCCATCAGCTTTTTAAAAAAAAATGATCCCATTGAAGCTGTTCTAGGTGAGAGGTTAGGCAGATAAATGTTTGCGAAGTTCCTATAGTAGACTCTTCCAGCAAGCGAGGTGATTCACTATTGTAAGCGTTTCATCTGTCTTAAAATTTCTCACATCTTCGTTGGACACGACTTCCATAAAAGAATTATTAAAAAGTTAGTTTTCTTGAAATTATTTAAAGGATCTTGCGTTTTACTAGTATTTAGTCGATTATTTTTTTTACCGAGAGTATGATGATAGCCAACATTTCTCTTGTGTCTGTTCTCCATGCTATTGCATTTTCTTCCCTCTGTGAGGATTTCTTCATTATAAACTACATGAGTCTGATTAGGAAAAGTGTACGATCCATAACAGAAATCTCTCGTAAGGAAGAAACTAGCATTAAGAATTTTGATAACTCGTCTTAAAAGTATTTTTTGTGGATTAAGAAGCGTTTGTATATTAAGTTTTGTTTATTAAGTAATCTTTGAAAGTTAGCACTTTTTTAATAATTTATATCGATATAAAAATTTCAGCTCATGATTTCACAGTAAGTTGAAAATATTTTATCTTTACAAGAGGGTTGGGTTGGGATGTTTTACCTCTGAGCGACACTTTTTCCACACCATGGGCTAAATGGCCAGGTCACATGGACCCCGAAGTCTCAGAGAAGGTTGGGGGAGGGGACCCACTGGAACAGCTGTTGGGAGACAGATGGTGGCCTCCCGTCAAGGCCATCCAGCGTGTTCTTTAACGTGCACAGGGTATGGCTCTCTCGCACACGGGGCCACGACTTAACGTCCCATCCGACGGACGGCGACATTTTCAAGCCCATCGGTGTCCCCTACTGACCGTGGGCAGGGCGGGGAGTTTTGCGGAGATAAATCTCAACGCTGACCCAGCTGGGACTCGAACCTGAGAACTACAGATTACGAGCCTGGCGCGCTACCGACTGAGCCATCCCCACCCCAAAAGTTATCGCTGAAGCGGCAGGAATCGAACTCTCCAGATACATGCCACTTTACAAGAGGAGCGATTTCTGTTCTCTATGCAAAAAGACCATGAAGTAGATTTTCAAATATTCCAAAAAATATATGATTTTAGTCCCTGAGTACTTGCTATTCTTTTGCCATAATGGTTACATAATTATTGGTCACATAGCCTACTCTATTTCGTATGCTATTTGATTTTCTCCCTTCTCTAAGTAAGACAGTGTGTATGTCAGTCAGTAATTTAGTGAGTGATAATTCCGTTTTCGAAGTCAGTAAGTACTGAGCGAGTAAGAAAGTCAGTAAGTGTGTGAGTAAATACTCTATAAGTCAGTAAGTGTATTAGTAAGTCGGTAAATGTGTAAGGCAGTAAGAATGTGAGTAAATAATTCAGTAACAGTGTGAGCAAATAATTCAGTAGGTGTTTAGTGAGTAAGTAAGTAAGCGTATGTCAGTCGGTAAGTATGTGAGTTAGTCAGTCAGTAAGCAATTTAGTGAGTGATAATTCCGTTTTCTAAATCAGTAAGTGTATTACTGAGCGATTGAGGAAGTAAGTAAGAAAGTAAATAAATAAGAAAGTGAGTGAATAAGGCAGTAGTTGATTTAGTGCGTGAAAATTATTTCGTTTTCAAAGTGTGTAGGTGTTTTTTTTTACTGAGTGAGTGTGGAAAGAAGTAAGATAGTAAGTAAGCGTGTGAGTAAATAATTCAGTAAATATTGTGTAAGTCAGTATATGTGTCAGTAAATAATTCAAAAGGTGTGTGAATAAGTCAGTAAGAGTGTGAGTAAATAATTCAATAAGTGTGTGGTTTAGTGAATAAGAATGTAAGTAAGAAAGTGTGTGAGTAAGTAATTCAGTAAGTGTACGAGGATATATTTCAGTAAGAGTGCAGGTAAGTAAATAAGAAAGTAAGTGAATATGGTAGTAGGTGATTAGCTGAGAGATAATTATTCCTTTTCCGAAGTCTGTAAGTGTTTTCTGAGTGAGTGAGGAAAGAGGTAAGTAAGAAAGTAAGTGTGTGAGTAAGTAATTCAGTAAATAATGTGTAAATCAGTATATGTGTCAGTAAATAATTCCATAAGTGTGTGAGTAAGTAAGTCAGTATATGTGCGATTAAGAGTGCGAGGTTAGTCGGTAAGTGTGTATGTTTGTGCGAGTGTGTGTAAATAATTCAATAAGTGTGTGGTTTAGTGAGTGAGTAAGTAAGTAAGTAAGAATGTGAGGCAATCATTCAGGGTGTAAGTAAATAGGGAGAATGTAAGGTGGTAAGTGAGTGAGTAAGAAAATGTGGAAGTCACTAAGGAAGTGAGTAAGTAAATAAAAAAATGTGACTGAATAAGGCAGTAAACGATTTAGTGAGTGAGTAAGAAAGTAAGGCAGTCAGTAGGCGGTTTAGAATGTAAGTAAGTAAGTCAGTCATTGTTTTACAGAATAAGTGAATAAATGAAGTAGTCTGTCAATAAATAAGACGTATCCCGGGTTCGGTGTGTATGATACGATTATGTAAACGTTTTTTACTCCAAAGGAAATTCTTATGCTGTTGAATAGGAGCCTAAAATGTGTTCGGCTTATAGTTTTACTAGTGGAATAAAAGTATTGTTACGACAGAAGAATCTGGCAACATTTGGTGTCAGAAGTGGGATTAATTTAATTGAATGCCTTTCACTAGAAGTATGGATGAGTTAATAAAGCTGATGACTGATATGAAAGCCGATATGGCCGCACAATATAATGAGTTGAGAACTGAGATAGTTTCTCAAAAAGATGACTTGAAAGCCGAAATGGCCGCACAAAATACTGAGATGAGAGCTGAAGTGGCTTCTCAAGTTGGTAAGTTT
Source organism: Ryuthela nishihirai (assembly GCA_038380435.1). Taxonomy (NCBI): domain Eukaryota; kingdom Metazoa; phylum Arthropoda; class Arachnida; order Araneae; family Heptathelidae; genus Ryuthela; species Ryuthela nishihirai. The sequence goes on from JAWZYU010000001.1 coordinate 116,479,085, forward strand.
ATTGATCACTTCAAGGATCATAAAACCGAACTCAATAGACAATGCAATAGTTTAAATGTTGAATTTGTCAGTGAAAAAGATGATCTTGATAGTGTTAAGTTAGATTGTAAACATGGAAAAGAAAAAGAGAAAGGCAACGCATATAAAAATGTGGATCTGCTACTGGAAATCAAGAATCGTAGAGATAGCGCAGAAAATGCCTTTGACCACGCAACTACTGGTAATGCATGGCAGAGTGTCTATGTCGCTGGTGACATGTCTAGGAACTGTGAAGAACAATCACTCAGATCAGAGAGCTGCGAGACTATACAGTACGCTTTGCACTTCAAAATACCTAGGTATACAAGTCTGGCACGATCTGAAGAGAGATCCACACGAAAGGTATTCTATTCCTCGCCGTCAGCAAAATGCGTCATGGACAATTATCGCAAAGGCAGAGTAACGAGTGGTAATGAAGGGGAACGAAACAGAGTTTACGTTTCGCAGAGTGGTCCGAGTAAAGAAGAGGCGTCCATTCATCATAGATACAAAGTGCCCTTCGTCGTTACCGGGGAAGTCGGAGAGATTTTTCCGAAGCATATAGCCACACTTGAATCGTTTTTAGAAAGTGGGGATTTAAGAAAGAAGAATTCCGAAGAATGGCTTAGAAGCGTAACAGGTGATGCTAGTAAAGGAGCTTCAGGCAGAGACAGTACTTCAAAGACTAACTTTCTGGATGAAACTAAGCCTCAGAGTTACGATCAGAGAGAAGTGAATCCCTCAGATAATTTCAACGTAGCCACGCTGAATTTCTTTTCTGAACAGTCAATGTGCAGATTTGGACATTATAACCATTTAGATTATAAGGATATAGAAAAGTTTTATCACGACTACAAGAGCTCTAAAGTGGACAATATCATGTTACAGAACTCGTCTCTGATCTCCAGAATGAACAATTTGGCAATCATGACTGATATTTCCCTGGCTAATTACAATGAGAGCTCCAAGAAAGTGAATTCGGAAGAAACAGCAAATATGACCTCCTCGGGTCATGTGTTTTGCTGGAGACCCGAGTGGTGCCATCGGATGGTAGATAAAAACAGCACAGGAGGTGTCGGCAACAAAGTGAGTCTTGTCTTGGCTCCTGCACTTGCTGCTTTGGGTCTCCAGGTCCCTATGATCTCCGGTCGTGCTCTCCAATTGACGGGAGATACTCTGGACAAATTGGAATCCATCCCTAGCTTCACAGTCGACTGCACTAAAGATAAAATCGAGCAGATGATGGAAGACGTCGGATGCTGCATCGTAGGACAGACAGTGGAGCTGGCTGAAGGAGTGTGCGCTTTGGTTTATGATGTTGAATTCGGAAAAGAAGCTATTGATCTCATCAGTACAGAAGATGTTGCTGTTGATTTAGTTAAGAAAATGATTGCAGCATCACAAGCTCGTGGAATGAAGAGTTTGAGTTGTTCAGCTGTTATCAGCAACATGGATTCACCTCTTGAAAACTCTGTTGACAACTCTCTGGAAGTGATGGAAGCTGTTCAGTGTTTCCTTGGTGACGGATCCTTGGAACTGCAAGAGCTCGTCGAAGAGTTAGGAGGAGAACTTCTGCGTTTGGTGAACATTGTGGATAATAGGGTAGATGAAGCATCACGTGTCCGCAAGGTTCTGCATAACGGCAATGCTTTGAACAAGTTTCGTAACATGTTAATAGAACAAGGAGTATCTGAAGATGTTGCAAGCTGGCTATGTGAAGATAAAACAGAAAAAATATTGCTAGCAGCCCGACACATCACTGATTTCACTTATACAGGAGAAACAGGTAAGGTTGTCGGATTAGAAGCTGCAGTCCTAGCAAGAGTATGGAAGGAGGAGATGGACCGAAGCGCTAAAAAGAATTATGGAGCTGATATAATTGTGAAGCACCTTGGGGATCAAATTGAATCAGGTGAAATATGGCTGAAGGTTCATCACGACAGTTCTGAATTAAGTGAAAGTCAACTGACAAAAGGGTCAGACTGGAGGATGAAACTCCTCCCTAGATTTTATGTCACTAATGACTTTCATTCCTTGTTACTGTTGATAGAAGTAAAAATCCAAAGAAGAAAACTTCCGACAAAGAAGAAAACTTTTTACAGGTTTTGCACGAAAACTCTTAGTCGATTCTTCTCCCTGCAGAGACATAAACGTGTTCACAAGGGCTATAGGCCTTACACGTATTATGTTTGTGGACGAGGCTTCAGTCAGAAAAGAAATCTACGTCATAATGAGATTCGCTTTCATTTTTGACACAGACGTGGTATATCGCATTCGTCGATGTCCAGCTACAAAGTGCAAGGTGGTTCACGTGGATCATTTGGCCCCGTTTCATCGAAGAACTGAAGAAGCTTTGGAATCCAGAATTGTTCGGGACGAACAAGACCTAGGAAGGGGGCAGTGTTACGACAGAAGAATCTGGCAACCGAAAGCAAAGTTTCAGCCAACGAATAAGAACGTTGGGAGAATTTGGAGAAGAAGAGTGGAGCGTTAACGGTCGTTGTATTGTAACGGTCGTTGTGTTGTAACGGTCGGTGAGTTCGAAAATGGACGGTGAGCTGTTCTGAGACAGTGCGCGTAAGTATCAAGAAGTAACTTGATGTGTTGTGTATACGCGGAAGGATAAAAGTGGGATCTTTTATCGTTAAGTATCAAGAAGTAACTTGATGTGTTGTGTATACACGGAAGTATAAAAGTGGGAACTTTTATGGCTAACTTCGAATGTCTACACGGACTGTCTTTTTGTTCGGCTAGTGTGTGAACAGTTATTAGCACAGGACGAGAATTGGTTTACGAGTGAAGATCTTCGGGTGACCTGGTAAATCAAGTAAAAGGTAGTATTTAGTAAAATACACAGAGCTGATATTGTGTGCTCTACGCAGGAAGATTGATGACTTGTGCATGTTAATAGTTGATTTGTTAATAAGATACTTCATCCATATTTCCTTTGTAACAATTTACCTTGTATTGAATTTGGTTTTGAAATATAGCTTTTAATACTCACGCTCAGTGGCTATCCATTTTTGTGATCCGCAACAGTATTTACACTATTAGGATTTTTTTTTGAAATTCAAGAAGTACGACTCGTAGTGTAAAAAAATGTTTACCGATATGAAACATTTATTTCTCCAGGGTTGTAGCCCAAAATGGTTTGAACAACAAGATGAACACAGATGAACAACAAGATGAACACAGATGAACAACAAGAACCAACACAGATGAACGAGAGACAATGAAGAAAAAACAATGTCCGTACATTTGCGAAATACTAGCGAGTTTAAGAATTAATCATTAAAATGAATGGGATAAATTAAGATCGTAATAATTCCAGCGTATGAAAGAAATTTTTTTTTGTAATATTATGGAGTCGTTTTATTAAGTATTCAGAGAGGAAAGCAAAACTTCTAGGATTGTATACCATCTTTAAGAATAAAGTCCAATATCACCCTTAGCGTCATTGCTAAACGCATTGACTCATCGAAGTGTGTGAATCATTCTCTCTGCAAGCATAGAACGCTTTGATCTCTATCTTTAAGGGTCCAATATCATCCTTCTTGTCATGGGAAACTTAAGAATTGAAAACATATAATAATGGAGGAATAATTTCATGGTTCAAAATATTAAAATGTAAAATTGAAATGAAAAAATATATAGTACAAATTTATTACGTATTTAAAATAAAAAAAGAAGCAAAAGTTTTCAGACGTACGTAAATTTCAAAAACGTATAAAATTGAAAAAATTATTATGTACTACAAAATTCTTTGAAAAACGTAAAATATTTTAAAACAGAAAAAACTAATATGTAGTAAAAAGTATTTTAAAAATGTAAAAATAAGAAAAGTGAATAATTTTCAAACTTACAACTGAAAAAATTCATTATGTAGTACAAGATTTTTAAATTTGTAAAAAAAAATCTTTAAAAACCAAGAGACTGATTTATACAGTATGTAGAAATAATAGTGAACAATTAAAAATGCAAATTAATTTTCTTGAACTCCAAAATCCATTTTTGTTAAAATGAAAAAATATTTGTTTCCACCAACCCCCTTCGTGTCATGCGCTATAAGGATTTATGGTGTTTCACGGGACTTTTCAGTTTGAAATCCAACATAATTCGAGACGTAGGCTGCAGACGTGTTCCTGTGAATCATCGTTATCTCACGTTTTCACATGTAAGGACCTTTGATAAACGAGATGACTCATCAACGTCGTCCTCCGTGCCTTGAATAAACGCGAAGAATCATGATTAACGTCTGAATCATCTGCAAACATACAAAGTTTTTTTAAACTACGCATTTTAAACGTCTGTTACGCAGGACTTTTCAGTTTGTAAATCCATCCGTCACTTAAACGTGGTCCATAGAAGGGGAAGTACTTATAAATTGATTTCTAAGTGTCATTTAAAGGAATAAAAAATTAATTTTCAATGTGATTCACAAGATATAAAAAAAAAATTTTCGTATACAAGAAATAAAATAATTAATTCCCAATGTGGTTTACAAGAAATAATAAAATTAATTCCCGATGTGGTTAACAAGGAATAAAAAAAAAATTCGTTTGTAAACGGTAAAAATAATATTCCTAATTTACAAGAAATAAAAATTAATTCCCAAATTAAATGTGATTTGCAAGGAATAAAAAATTACTTCCCAATGTGGTTTACAAGGAATAATAAAATTAATTCCTAATGTGGTTTACAAGAAATTATAAAATTAATTCCAATGTGGTTTACAAGGAAAAAATTACTTCCCAATGCGGTTTACAAGGAATAAAAAAAAAAATTCTTTTGCAAGCAAAAAATATATATATGTTCCTAATATACCAGAAACAAAAATTTATTTCCAAGTTAAATGTGATTTACAAGGAATAAAAACATTAATTCCCGATGCGTAGACTCATCAAGGTATGAATCATATAAAACTGATACTAAAGGACGCTGCAGTTAGCCGGACTTGGAAATATTTGGGACTTTTAGGGTTGTTTACTTTACGATGGGTTTGGTGGGTCAACCAGGGGTCTTAGAGGGAGGCGTGTGACGTCAGAATTCAAAATGGCGGACGAACGACAACATCGCGTGACTTTTTGAAAAGGGGGCGTAGTCGAAAGCGCGATATCGGAGGGACTTTCTGCGGCTCAGGGGTCAAAGGTCGTTTGCCCCCAAAGTGGGGCACCTACTACTCACATAGTACATATATTTTGCGTCCTGACAGTTCTGTTTTTGTTTTCTAAACGTTCCCGTTTACGTAATTGCGTTCGGCATACGTTGTATTTTGACATTCTGTATAAAAAATGCAGATAAGGTTATAATTAAATACGACAATCACCAATTTTAAAATGGGAAAAATGTTTCCCTTAGTCGTGAAAGGGTTAACAGAGGAGAATAAATTTGTAATAAACTTTTTCAATTATATTCTGGACATTAGCCTTAATTCTCTGAATGAACGATTCACGCTTCTGGAAACCCATAGCAAAAATTTTCAGTTTTTATATGACATTTTAAAACTCAATGATATAGATGACAAAATGCTAGAAAATTATTGTACCAGTCTCCAGTCAATACTTTCGGTCGAAAATGAATCAGATATAAATGCAAATGATCTTCAAGAAGAATTACGTGATGTATCCCGAATGCTACCATATTCTATGAAACCTTTGGATGTTTTAAATTATTTGTGCCAAAATAACTTAATTACTTTGTATCCGAATACTGTTGTAGCTCTGAGAATTTTATTAACACTCCCTGTCTCTGTAGCTAGTGGGGAAAGAAGTTATTCCAAATTAAAATTAATAAAACACTACTTAAAAAGTTCAATAAGCCAAACAAAACTTAGAAATCTGTCATTAATTTCTATTGAATCTACATTGGCTGCCACTCTAGACTAGACATCCCTAATTAACGAATTTGCTAAAGTTAGAAGGGTAAAACTCTAGTAGATTGTTGTAGTTGATATCATTTTTTAAAGTAGTTTATATTTTCAAATTAAAAATAGTATTCGTACATTTTGTGCAGTTTTTTTTTAAATCACAATCGAAGGTTATTTTAAAGAAAAAACCTTTAAGGGGCGGCATTTCGAAGACTTGCATCATAATGAGAAAATCTACCGCACGGCCCTGATAGATGGCGTCAAGAGCGCGAAAAATTGTAATGATTTATAGGCACCATTGTGAGAGAAATGAAGAAGCTGCTGATAACTGAGTGGTTAGAACACCTGGCATTCAACGTTCTCTCTCATTTTTGGAGATAGTGCCCGCAGAAGAAATTCTTCGTGCGCCGGGCTGTTGGGTTCATCTTTTGCGAACTTTCGTACACGGAGAATGATGGATCTGCGCGAGGCCCATCTTGGCAGTGTCTTCGCATCGTAGAGGGAACGTTGTTGGCATGTAAATATACAGAAGACGTGGGTTCGAGTTTCACTCAGGGCAAAACATGTTTTTTCAGAAAAAATATATAATTCTTTAGAGAGCTTTCAAAGCGAAATACTGAATGTCCTTCATTTGTAAAATATTTTTTTTCGAAAAATGACACCAAAGATAATTTGAATGTCCAAAATTCATATATCATGTATTTCAATGCATGCTATTTGAAGAATTTGAATAGTCAAGAGAAAAATCAATCATCCTGGAACTTTATGCAATATTAAAAATTATTGCTTCTAATCTATAAAAATTCAATTATTTTAGCCAAAACCAGAATTAATACAAAACGTGTCCAGAACACGTACGTATTTATTTCCTAAAACAAAAAAAAGTTGTGCTTTCCAACTTCCCCGGAGTTAAAAGGCGACAACTCCCACATTGTATATCCCTTTGCCCATCATAATCTACCATTAATCCTTTGGATACCAAGCTGTCTGAATACTCCTATCGCCACGATCCAGCTTACCGGCCGAGAGTTTTCAATATTGCTTTCCCTCTCTGAACGATTAGCAATGAGAATGCAAATGAGGGATTAACGAGGTAGGCAAAAGGGGCGTCGTCAACCATTCCCTCGGGGGTGCTGTAAAGTGTCACTGACAATATTCGCTTGCATCCCGTTGTACAGTATGAGTTCGGTAGTAATTTCTACCAGAGGCAAAGCTGGGTAGGAGAGTAAGAGCGAAGCTTGTAGGAAAGTTGGGTCTAACACTGCGAAATATTTCTGCTAGTGGATTGTTGATCTTTACGATTTCCAGATTATTGTTTTAACGCTTACTATATCTTTATCAGAAGAGAAATGGCATTCATATTTTCGTAACATTATTTTTTTTCTCTTAAAATATTTTTAACATTTTTTTTTAATTTAAAAATGTGATAATTTTAAGAATTATATGTTTTAACTTCATGGCGATAGAGAACTTCACAAATTTTCCAAATGAGTGTGGTAGTGGGAAAAGGAAATAAGGAAGTAAAATATTTAGTAACGCTCCTATTAACATAAAGTAATGGGCAAATTATATCTTTAGAAATTAATATTTTAAAAGCTTTTTAAACGTTACTTGTCGTACACTATTTTCGATTAGTATAATATATAATATAAAAAAAGACATTTTTCCCTTTTTGCTCCCCATAAAATTTCAATCTAGTAAGTTATTAGTTTTTTAGACAGCTTAATTTTTGGTCAACATTTAAACAAAATATTTAATCCACTTGCAAATTGCTCTGACATTTGGGAAAAATCATAATACCATGGAATAGATAAGTAGTTATCAACTTTTTCTAATCCAAAGACAAACGCAAAAGAGAAAAATATTGGGCAAAAGTTTAAAATCGAGTGCTATATTTTTTTGAAAACAATATGAGCCTCATTTTTTTTCCTAAAGCTGGATTATTGAAACATTAAGGTTTTTAAGAGTAAAAGTCTTTGCAAGATTAATTTCATACATTTATATCAAATGTATGAAATTAATCTTGCAGAGACTTTATGTGAAATTATTTTTTGAACATTTCAAATTTCTTTCTTTCCGCTGTTTACAATGGAGTAAAATAAAATAAAACTTTTGTGGGCAGGATTTGTTTTCTGCATCTTTTTGTGGTATAATAAAAATGAAAAATAAATTTAAAAAACTGGCCTACCTATAAACACCTTAAAACTTAGACAATAAACCTGAAATACATGGATTGTGCAATCAGTCACTGAGTTCGTATTCCCTTCAAAAGAAGATAGTTAGCCCGCAAGGCCGGATTTAGCTTCAGGACGATCCAAGAATTTCGTTTCAGTGGGAGGGAGATTGTTTTCGGGAGGTCCGAGATTTTTGTTTTGAGAGGAGTCCGAAAATTCAGTTTTGGGAAATCTCACTTGTGTATGATTTCTCATTTGCCAAACTAAATAGTATGAGATTTTATATTTTTTTAAATTTAATATTTTGGTGCCGGACATGAAATTAAAGACTGAAATAAAATTATGTAAAGACAAGTGTTTTGGATTTCAAAGCGGTAATGAAGTTTGAGATTTAGTATGACAGCTGGAAGTTCGAAGGGAGGGGGGACGAACTTTTCAGGAGCGTGGGTTTCTAGGTACTTCTTTGGAATTACTCTTGTTGAGTAGGTAAATTGGCGCTTTATCTCACATTGTAGTAAATGCGAATTCAATGACTGATTACATCAATATTCTTTAGGTTTATTTTGTATGTTTTGAGCGTATGTAGGAAGTAGGTACTTTAACGAAAGCCATCTCAAACAATAAAATCAAATATAAAAATTTTAACTCAACTCTAATATTATATCAAAGAATTTTTAACTGCTGCAGAAGCTCCAATCTCCAAAATACGTTCGTGTTATCTATTCTTCATTTCCTTTTCGTTTAGCGCAAACATCTGAGTCATACCAGATGAAGTTAGAACTGAAAGGTCCAGGATCAAAGCTACCTCACCGTGCTGCAAATTTGCCAATAAGCTAATAGTTGTATTCGCAGGATAATACCCCCCACAGACAGTGCTTTGCCCCTATGACGTCACACATCTGCTTACGTCATAGGTACATTATAAGCAATTAATTTTTTTAATTCCTTTTAGGCAAAATATTTGCATCATGACATTTGCTTATTACACGTGCATGTTTTTGTTTTTATTAATTCGTTTAATTATATGACTTTGTAACAATATCAAAGGCTTTATGTTATTTCGATATGCTCCTCCTATCCCAAGAAAGTACCGTATTTCTTCGATTCTAAGACGCACTTTTTTCCCACATAAACGTCTCTAAAAACGGGGTGCGTCTTAGAATCGATGGCGTCTTAGAATCGCAGAAAAGACGGCTCAGAAGAATCAGACTCTGATATTGATTCAGAAGGAAGTGATGAATAGAATACTTACTGATAAATAAGTACTATTGTTGTTAGTAAATTGAATTCTATTATAATAAAAATATTTGTTAGATATATTTTAGCAATTTATTTATTTTTTATTTCTTAGAATCAAAACTTTTTGTCTGTTGGTGGTGCTGAAATTAAAGTGCGTCTTAGAATCGATGGCGTCTTAGAATCGAAGAAATACGGTAATACACAGTTAAGGTAGAATTTAACCATAAACTTTAATCTAAACATTTCTGTTCCACTGAAGTTAAATTCCCGGAGTCTCCCCCAAACTGAATTCTCGGACCCCCCTACCGAAACTTAATCTTGTGCACCTGCCTGGTTGGACTATACACCTCTCCCCTCCCTCCTCCGCCGTCCCATAGATCCGGCCTGGGGCCCGGTATACTTAATATAAAATAATAATAATGTAAAATGGTTTAGAACATATTTTTACCACAAATTTCAAAAAATAGCAAAGACCTTCATTTTCCATTAATATTTTCCAATCCATATCAATAGTATGTTGAATATTGTTCTCAAAAATGCAACATTCCACAAATGGCTTATCATTCAATTTTTCCATTCAAATTCAATATATCAATTATAATTTCCAGGTCAGAATATCGTATCTTTGTGATGAGAAGTTTGCGTCGGCACATGCTACTTATGAATAAACAGCAAAAATCACTCTTTGAGCAGTTGACCAAAATTAGTTAGATGATTCTTCATCTGAATTTCGAGAGAGTCTCAGCTATTTAAAGAGTGGAGTTGCACAGATAAGTGGAGTTTGAACTGTCCCTAAGGCTCATTTCTCATATTAGATCTAATGCACGTCATGTGATCGACAGTATTCTCGGATCAGTCAATGCGGTGTCCCATATGGCTTTGGTACGACAAGCAGGATAAATATTGATGATGCGGGACAGTTGGTAACACTAGGCGTACCCAAGTGTGCTTATGTTGGGGGGTGTTAAGGTTGTGGATCTGAGCATCATGCGTTTTTTAATGGAGTCTCCAGAAATGAAACACTCAAGCATAAAATAAAAGAAATTACAAATAGACCAAAACATGTTAACTCTCATTGAAAGTTTCTGAGTATACTTTGGCAACGCAGATAAGACTTTGTAAATAACTAAGACATCAATTGCGTTGACTTCACTATTGTTATACGTAACAAACCAAGTCGTAGAATAGTGTTGTACGCAACAGAATAATTCATTACGAAACAATGAAAAATACGTTAACGTTGGAGAAGAGGCCATGTCTCTCTGTTAGAATTGCCTACAACTCTTCGTCGTCGAGGTCGTTCTCCTTCGCATCCTCATCTAATCAAAGTAGGTCTGAACTTCAATATACCATTTATCTAGTTAGGGAACTTATGTGTTTATGCAGTAGTGAATTTATGTTAGTGCATACATGTTGTATTTCTTTTAGCCAATATCCTTGCTGTTTGTCGAGCGTTGGACGCTCAGAAGATTGGTTGCACCGCATTAAGTGCGGACGTCTGTAAAATCGCGGTGGTAAGAAATGGTAATATATTGGGAGTTAAATGGGGAATAAGATTTCTGTTATTGTTTAAGTATACTTTAGCTCAGGAGTTATTTGTTATGTGTTCAGTTACATGTTATATCTATGTGTTAACCGAGTAGACGGAGACGTGCAAGGCTTACACCCTTGGTAATCCAATCTTCGTTTAGCCGGTTAACAAGACGTTCAATATACTAAATAGTAAGTAAATATATTCGGGTCGATTTGTAGTAACCCATGTGGATCTGATTTATACCCTCCATTCACAGAAATCGATATTTCATTACATCTGGTCTGGAAATCGGGTTTCAATTATTTTAAACATCTTTCTGTTCTTTATCATTTAACAACAGATAAAAATGCCCAATTATTTTTTACCAAATGTTTCGAAATATATTCAATTATGGCAAATTACATTAATAACAATTGCATTAATTATATTAGTATTAATAATATTTACATTAATATTAATAAAATTGCATTAACCTGTAAATAATGCTTTTCCTTTTCATTGTATATTACATTATTAAATATAATAAATAATAAATACCCCCTCAAGCAGCTGCTTGCCACAGCGGTCGAGTACGTACAAATTTTCTGCACAACTTAAACCCACCATAGCACAATTTGCCCATATTTAATTTTATTTCGTTATAGAATTTTCTATGACTGACAAATTGTATCCAAGTGCTGGAACTTGAATTGAAATACGAAATTATTTGAAAAATTCCATTTTGTGAATGAGACAATATTGTTTTTTCGGGTTTAGAAACTTCTGACGTGGAGACTATGTTCGGAATCCCAAAATACATCCACTTCTTCCCTCCCCAAAAAGAGGGGAGGCAAAATTTTATTAGTAGAGGAGAATCAATCGTAAGCGTTTTATGCGAAATGAAAGCTTGCGACATGGAGAGTGAAATCCCATATACTTTAGAGCAGTGGTTCTCAAAGGATGTGCCGAGAAATTTGGGATGGAATTGTAGATAAAAGGAAATTTAGAAACCATTTTGTTGCTCCTTCCTGAAACTGATTCTTCATTTAACTTTTTTCCGTTTAATAAAAAACTTATCCATATGAAAATGGGATAACATGCAGGGCACAAAACGGGGACGGATCTAGGGGGTGCAAAGGGACCAACCCCCCCCCCCCCCTTCCTTTTAGAATACAATAAGGGTAAAAGAGGGAAAACTTATTAAATTTATTTATATTTTATGCATTTTTGAAGATTTTTTTTAAAAACCTTCAAGTAGAGGATGAAATGTTAGAGTGCATTGGAAATGAAGTCTCTTGGCCTCCCCTTTGACATTTCTTTTTTTGACTCGATTTTGTTTCTTGGGGCCTGCCTCGATTTTTTTCTAGATACGGGCCTTACACAAAGCATTACCGTTAATACACACAGCGTAGTACTAACCTTAATACACGTCAGAACTTAAAAAAAAGTTCTCTGCGTTTACAAACGACTCCACAAAAATGGCTATTATTGAAGACAAATTGCGCATGTGCGAATTTCCCGTAGTATTACCACCAAATTTTTAGTGCCATCAGTATTCACGGCGAAATATACGATGTGCCGTGAGCAAAAAAAAAGTTTGAGTATCACTGCTTTAAAGAAAGAGAAAAACCCGAGCAACAGAAGATAAATTTGCTTGTTAATCATAATGCACGAAAATGTGAAGTTCTACAATAAACAAAAGGTTATATATAAATAAGTCAGAGGACCTAAAGATATCCTAGCTTTGGGTCTCAAGTAAGAGTCATCTGGCCCAGACTGAAAGGTTATAGTAGCGTCCAAAGGATAATTTGCTTTTGACAGAGTCATAAGCGAAAGGCTTCCTCTGGGAGACTTTTTTTTGTTCCTTTTCAGAAACAAAAGAGCGAATGCTTCACTTTGTCGTCAGTCTGTCAAATTCTTTGTTTTTAGAAACGGATCAAAAATTCTTTTGTGTTGGTTAGGTATTGTGAAATAGTACGATTCGTACTTGCGAAATCTCCATGCAACTAATTGCGCCATCAAACAGTGAAAAAAGTTGAAAATGGCAAACATTTCAATATTGTAATCGATGTAATTATATTAGAAATTTTTAATATTAATGGTAACATTTCACCATCAGCACAAGCACAATTTTTCTTGTTTTTAGTGATAATATTTATTTCCAAAAGCAAAGAATTATTTTTTCGTTGAATAGGTATTTGATAAACTATTATGAATCATAGTTTTTGAATCTCCCAAAAGTTTTAATTGCAATCTCTGACGGTGGAATAATTCCAAAATTTCAAACATTTAACATATATTGCTAAAGATATGATGTTTTACTGATAAAATATCACAATCAAGGACTTAACACGTGCAGCAACGATTTGTCCCTTCACTTCGGGAGGGGGGGGGTGCAGGGAGTGACGAAACGTTTTGTTTTAAGAGATTAATGAAAGTTCTTTTTGAGTTGAACAGGTACTAACGAAATATGATGATTCATATTTTTCAAACCCTTCAAAAGGCTTTAATTTACATCGTTTCATTTTCACTGAAATGATCTTATTAGTGACGGTAATCGATATGTGCTGGAGTCATTCGGTCTAATGTTCAACTGCTATTAGGGACAAGACTACAGTATTAATTTTTTTCCCGTCAATTAGGTGAAAAAAATGAATAGCCTTAAAGTCCAGCCAGAGTTTTACCTCGCTGACAGAGAAACTGAAAGAATTAACTGAAGCTGAATTTTGTTGTGGTTTGGGTTGTTTACCTCTAAGTGACACTTTTGTGCATTCAATGGGCTAAACCGCCAGGTCATAAGGACCACAAAGGTTCAGAGGAGGTTGGGGAAGGGGACCCACTGGATTACACTTGGCAGACAGATGAGAGCTTTCTGTCTGGGCCTTCCAGCATGTTCTGTAACGTGCACAGGGTATGGCTCTCCTTCATACATGGTCAGGGCTCAACAACCCATCAGAATGACCGCGACCTTTGTAATCTCATCGGTGTTCCCTTTCACACCGAGAGTAGGGTGGAGCTTATGGGAGATAAATCTCAACGCTGATACAGTGGGAACTCGAAATTGGGAATATCGCATTACTAGTCTGGTGCTGGTGATTATGATTCAGGCAAGACATGGTGGCTACCTCAGGTACCAAAGTTTCAGTTTATGCTTCTGTTCAGGAGACTTCAAAATAGCTTGTTCCCTTCAATCGGGTTAGCTAGATAATCAGCGTTATCTGCTCTCTGATTGGCCCATTCAACACACCGAAATTGTCTTTCATTTTGAGAATTTAAACTCTCTAGATCGCTCCTTGAGCTGAGTTTGGTTAAATTGACATCGAATGTCAGCGAATACACTGATGATCTTTAAGCTGATCGCAGTGCTATGACTTTACTCTTTTTACCTACAGGGTACCGAGATTTATGAAAATTACATGATAAAATTCAAAGCAGTATTTATATAGCTTAGTAGTTATAAGAGACAAAAAAAGTAACATCAAGTACCAGGTTACCAATTAAAAACCCATTAACACCTGATAAATAATGAATAATGACGTAACTCAGATAAAACATGGCGATATGTTTTGGCAGTTCCCGAAGATGGTCATTCTCAAGTGTAAAAGATATATTTCGAAAGACATGGAGCTGGCCATTTCGTTGCAATACGAGAACACGGTGCAATTCCAAGTTATCATGCAAACTGCCTTTGTGGTTCACATAAAGGATACGTTATTTTTATATACTTTTTATTGCGTGCAAACTTTAACAGCTTTAGTACAATACAGTGTTAAGATGATTTTCAACTATGATTTAATATACAAATTCCATGTGATTAATTTTTAGAGAATGCGTTTAATAACAAGTTAGTTTACCTCACGATATACGCTGCAGTGCGTACTCAACATCTTCTCATGTAAGGAAAGTTGAGGGGTTTTGATACTTTGGCGACTAGGAGCTACCATATTCCATAAATACTTCTATTAATATACATTAAGTATATATTTAAGTGTGTAATAGAGATTACAACTTGTATCTTAATCCTTGCGTACTCTACCAACACGTTACTATATGGAGACATTAAAATCTTAGAATTTATATCTTGGGATGAGTTACCTGTTTTCGTTTTAGAATTATCACTTACAGATCCACAAGGGTTGATAGGAATGTCATTCTGTGTAGGTTAAATTTCTTCAGAACAATCTGAAATATATTCCATAAGACTGGAATCAAGGATTGAAACTGCCAAGATAGATACAGCAGATCACTGGGATGCTCCCGAAATCACTCATGACCAGTTGAAATATGGACGTGATCATGACTACCATTTGAAAGGGAACCACGTCGATCTCAGTCCTTAATAACTGCCATTTTGTCCACAGATACAATGGATTCCAATAGAAACTTCCCATACTATAATATCCCTACCATCAGCCAGAGGTTTGGGATTGAAACAATCCGAGCGATGCTTCACTTCATCTGCAACACACTTTGGACGTTCTTTATGAGATTTTTTTTCCATTATGAGAATTTGAAATGAGAAGTGATAATGGCTGAATTAACAACGCTGCATGCAATCAATTGGTCACTTGAAGGGATTTAAAGCAATTTACTAAAGAAATTCGCAGCCCACTGCAAACGGTTGCCTAGTTCCTTATCTAAGTGAGCTCTTTACGGTAAATCCACGGCGAGAACTTCATTCACTTTGGAGATGGCGAAATCATTTCTTCTCTTACCATATTTAAATGTGGGCTCAGATAGGAAAGATTTTGTGCAATAATATTAGAATGATATCATTGGTGGTCATTGCATCTCTTTCGTCCTCATAATCTATCTGCAGAATCATCACATTGCTTTCAAAATCACATTAATTATCTTTACCTATTGTAAGAGATATGCAAACGATTCAACCCTTCGCTTGAAAAAGCGTGATCACAGAGCCAGGATGGGTCTTTCTCCTGATGCTTTAATGGGATATTAATTATTTGAATAAATGTTTTCGTACTAGGGGTTGTGTGCATGACTAGGTAAGTGTCATTTGAATACACATTGTGTATTCAAATGACACTTATAAGTCAGATTGGTTTACACTTGCTTCATCGATTCGACTTTTTAAAAAATATTTTTAACAGATCGGGGATGTTTTGCAAGGGATAGCCGAGATTAGATATTTGTTACAAATCATCGACATCTATCGAAACTACAATGATTATTCCCTAAAATAATGATGATGCTTATGGGCCTAGAAAGACTGTCATCCATCAGATAGGACGTTAATGCAAGGCCCCGTATGCAGGAGAACAATATTCTGTGCACGTTGAAGAACAGGGAGACTTCCATCTATTTCTTAAGAGCTGTCCAAAGGATCTCTTTCACCAACCTTCTCTGAATCCTTTAGGTCTTTTGTGTCCTTTAGGTCTCTGTTCATTTAACACATTGTAGGAGAAAAAGTGTCTTTAGGAGGTAAAAAAAAATCGAACATTTCTATGTTTACATTTTAGGAAAAATAATTATTTCAAAAATAACCCTGGTGTTCGTTTGAGGAAATACTTGAGATTTCTTCTCGTGTATCATGTCTTCTTTTAAAGTTTATATCTTATGATGAATGATTTTTCTTTAATTAGTAACATACGGCAAGCAATTATAATCTTATTAGTTCTGTTTGCGATTTATATTCAGTTGTCGCCGAATGTGAGACTCATTATTATTTACTATTAAATTCTGACAGATTGAGCAACATTTCATTCTCTTTCTCTGTTTTATGTAGGTATGATGTAGAGGAGAAGGCTTTAGCAAAAGCTACACTGGAGGAGAGCAATGAGCGTGCCTCCGGACGAACGCCAGCCATACGAGCACTTGACGAGGAAACCCCTGCTAGGAACACAGAGTCGAACCCTCTGCCCCAGCTACAGGATCTGTTGGCAGCCTTTCCGCTGTGCCAGATCCAGGCAGATCTAGTACGTTTGGGGGAGCGCCTCCACCAGATTGAGGGACAGCGAGAGAGGAGCCATACCAGTCAGCCCCAGCAACAGCGGCACCCCTTGGCGGATCACCAGGGTGTCTCGTGCTTTGCGTGCGGTGGAGTGGGCCATTACGCCCGTCAGTGTGCGTCGCCCCCGACCCTACGCCCACGTGACCCGCAATACCAAACAGGACGAAACCGGCAGCAAAATCGAGACCGAGCAACTCCACGGAGGACCCGCTGGACGAGAGAGAATGGATTCCCCTTTACACCCCCTCAGCGAAACTCGAGATCAGGGTAGTAGTAGTAGAACACATAACATAAATTGAATATTCTTGCTTTATAAAAGCAAACTCATTCAGAGGCTTTTTGAATCTGAATTAAGTTAAATAGATGGTATAGTATTAATGATGGTATAGTACCCTGCTGAGGTGTGGTCAACTTCACAGGGTCCTGGTGCTGACCATTTATACCTACCAGACTGGACTTGTTTATGGATTTGAGTTTGATTATGGATCCTGGGCTTGCTGCACTGGTGGGCCTCTGTTGAGGGAGAATCTGCCGCTGTGTTTTCTGTTTGCATTTCAGTGATGTTCTAAACAATGTGGTTAGTTCTACTCCCATTGTTTGTAATGATGATAGATGCATTGGCAGCTTTAATGTTGGCCCTATAACACAATCTGAAGTTAGTTTGGCTATCTCTAGACTTAAACTTCATAAATCCCCAGGGGTAGATGAAATTACTACAGAAATGCTCAGAGCTGGGAATGTTTCGGTTACCACTTGGATGACTGAAATTTTGAATAACTTTTATGATAAAGGCATGGTTCCTAAAGATTTTACCAGAGCTATTATTATCCCTATTTTCAAAAAAGGTGATCGCAGTTCTTGTGATAACTATAGGGGTATCAGCTTACTCTCTGTTCCAGGTAAAGTTCTTTCCATGATTGTGCTTAATAGAATTAAGAATCTGGTTGACAGGCAATTGCGTGATGAGCAATGTGGATTCAGAAGTGGTAGGGGATGTGTAGATCAGATATTTTCACTTAGGCAGATTCTTGAGAAATGTTTAGAGTTTCAGAAACCTTTGGTTGCTAGCTTTGTTGATTTCAAAAAGGCTTTCGACTCTGTTGATCGTCATAATTTGTGGTTGATTGTGAGATCATATGGTATACCAGACAAGTTAGTTAACATAATGAAAGCTCTCTATAATAACAATGAGTCATGTGTGAGAGTTGGTAAGTCTTGTAGCAATTGGTTTAGCATTACGTCTGGTGTTCGACAAGGGTGCATTTTGTCTCCTTTTCTCTTTAGTTTGGTTATTGATTATGTTATGCGAAATTCGCTTCGAAGAAAAGATTTTGGCCTTAAATGGCTGGAGATACGAAAATTTCTGATTTAGATTATGCTGATGATTTAGCCCTTTTGGCAAATGATGTTGATGAAATGAACTCTTTCATTCGAGCTGTTGATGAGACTGGTAGTAGAGTAGGTTTGGTTATAAACAGAGAAAAAACTAAAGTGATGAAAATTGGTCAGGCAGGTTGTGATTCAGTTAATCTGAATGGTTGCAGTCTTGAGCAGGTGTCACAGTTTAATTACCTTGGGAGCTATGTAACTGATACTGGTGATGTGCGGCATGAGATTAACAGACGAATAGGTATTGCTGCCGGGACTTTTAAGAATCTATGGAGATTGTGGAGAAATAGGCGTATACACCTAAAGACTAAAATTAGACTGTATAATAGTTTGGTTCTTTCTAGGGTTAGTTATGGTAGTGAAACTTGGACGCTGTGTAAACAAGATAACAGGAAACTAGATGCTTTTGATTCTAGATGCTTTTGATTCTAGATAAGCATCTAGAATCAAAAGCATCTAGAATCAAAAGCACGCAGTATCTTGGGTATTAGGTGGTTTAACTTTGTACCTAATGATGAGGTTAGGCAAAGGAGTCTGCAACCTCCTTTAAGCAGCATATTGTGCAGAGAGAGACTCCGCTGGTTTGGCCATGTTGCCCGTATGGATAATTATAGATTGGCGAATAGGGTTACGAACAGTGTGCCTAGAGGCCTCAGAAGGAGGGGGAGACCTAGGATGCGGTGGGCAGACAATGTCAAACAGGACCTTGTTAGAATTGGTGTGCAGTGGCCGGATGCAGCAGATGTAGCTCAGGACAGATATGCTTGGAGAATTAAACTGCGTGGTCTGGTTGGACCTCCGTAGCCCATGGCTGCTTGAGGATGATGATGATAGTATTTGTAATTTTTTTTTTTATAAAATATCAAGAATTTTTGAGTTCTTCAGAAATTGAATGAGATAGTTATACAGAACAGGTATTAGCTTTGAGTTTGAAGAAAATAAGATACATTGAAAGTCATAAGATAAAATATTAAGTTTTGAAAGTTTTGAGAAATATTGTCTTCTTTCATTATCATAACTTTTGCAATTGAAAATAATATGTTCTAATGTGTGAAAAGTATTGCAGTTTGGACAATTAGGAGAATCAATAATTTTATATTGAAAGAGTCTATAGTTAGTTAGTGCTGTATTGGTTTTAATTCGAAGAATGGCATTTATTTCGTTTTTTTTCAAATTAAAGTCATGGAATTTTTGAATTTTGGGATTAATTTTATAGCGGTGGGATTGAGATCTATTATTATTATACCAAGATTGCAATTTTTCTATTAGTAATTTTTTATTTGTTAATTTGATTTGATAAATAAATGATGGGGTTGGAATATGCGAGTTGTGATTTAAAGCTTCTTTAGCCAGCCTATCTACAGTTTCATTATCAGGAATGCCCACATGGGCAGGTATCCATTGAATTATTAAGATATTGTTATGTGATAAATGTTTAAAAGTATGAAATAAAAGATCATTTGTGAATACATTAAAGTTAGTTTTAAGGGGATTTTGGAAAAGGCTAAAAAGTGCAGATTTGCAATCTGTAAAAATAACTATTTTAGAATTGTAAAATTTTGTGGCCCATTTTGTGGCTTCTATAATGGAGTAAAGTTCAGTAGCTATGTTCAAAAAGGAAGTATTAAATTTAAATTTTGAAGAGAAATTAAATTCTGGGAAAAAAATAGCACCAGAATAACTTTTAGTGTTTGGGTTGGAAGACCCATCTGTATAAATTTTGATATAATTATTAAATTGATAATTAATGTGTAGTAAGGAAATTTCTTTTATAATTGTGGAGTCATGTGATTTTTTATTAGAGAAACCTGGGATTTTATCAAACATTGGCGGAAAAGATGTTGTCCAGTAAGGAATGGATCAGGGTAGAGAAGAGTTACGACAAGCCAACCACCATACGGCTCCTTTAAACTAGAACGGGAGGGAAGCCCCGGATGCACTTCCCAGAGTCCCCTCGAAGCGTCAGCCGTCCGCATTGCCCCGTGTGCCATACTATGCAGTGATGAAAATTCACCTATTGTGTCTGGCCGCCTATTGTGTCTGGCCCTTGTCGATACCGGCGCCATTGTGTCCGTCATGAATAGCCAGTGTTTTCAGCGCTTGAGAGGCCGAATCTTGCACAAAACGGTCCCCCTCCAACATAATTTGAAAACTGTAGATGGCCACCCCCTTCCAGTGATAGGCAGATACATGGTGACCCTCACATTTGACGGGATTAGATTTGAACACCCCATAGTAGCCCTTGACATAGACACTCCACGATACGACATGATAATGGGACACGATATCCTCAAAAAGCACCGATTCATCATAGATTGTCATTCAGGCAACTGCACAGGAAAAAGGACGAGGCAGCGGGCATACAGGGTGCCGTTCGCGCTGCAGGGCGAATTGGACCGACAAGTGGATGAGTTGTTAGAGCAAGGAATAATAAGAGAAAGCGTCTCTCCTTTTGCGTCACCCATCGTCTTAGTGAAGAAAAAAGACTCCACCTACAGATTCTGCGTCGACTACAGGGCCCTAAATGTGAAAACAGTCCCAGATTCGTACCCCCTCCCCCTCATAAACGAAATTATCGACCAACTAGCTCACGCCAAATATTTTAGCTCACTGGATATGGTATCCGGTTATTGGCAGGTTCCCGTTCACCCACGTGACGTGGAGAAAACTGCGTTCATCAGCAGGAAAGGGTTATTTGAATTTAACTACTTACCATTTGGACTGAAGAACAGTCCCGCTACGTTCCAGCATTTATTGGACCACGTATTAATGGGAATGCGACAAGAGCAAGTTCTCGTCTACCTCGACGACATAATGGTGGCCTCCCAGACATTTGAACAACACACAGAACGGTTACAGAGGGTATTTGACCGCCTAAGGGCCTACAATTTAAAGTTGAAGCCAGCAAAGTGCCAATTCACGAAGGAATCCCTCACTTACTTGGGACATTTTATTTCCGCAGAAGGGGTTCAGCCGGACCCGTGGAACGTCCAGGCCATTGAAGAATTTCCTCGCCCCCGTAGTGTCCGGAACGTTCGAGCCTTCCTAGGCCTAACCGGCTACTACCGGCGTTTTATCGATTGCTACGCCAATCTTACAGCCCCCTTGGTCCATTTAGTGAAGAAGAACACCCCTTTTAGATGGTCTCCAGAAGCGGAGGAAGCGTTCGAAGTACTGAAGAGGAAATTAATGACCGAGCCCCTTCTCCTGTACCCCGACTTTGGACGGAAATTTTTCCTGTCAACTGATGCGTCGGATATTGCGGTAGCCGGCGTACTCGAGCAGGAGACGGACGACGGTTTCCGTCATCCAGTAGCTTACGCCAGTCGGAAATTGAAGCCCCCGGAAACACGCTGTCTCAGTCACGTCTCAAGAAGAAAAACTTAAAAGGTCAAATTCTGAAAATATTCGTTGTCCGACGCGTGGTGCAAATGGTTAGCACGCTCTGGCATGAATCTGGAGAGATGCGGGTTCGATTCCCGCCGTGGCGGCGATGAATTTTTTTCAGAATCTATTAATTATTGTTTCTTAACAGGGAATACTGTGCATTCACTTTGGATTTCAATTATATATTTAACGCGGTAGCGTTAGCGCGTCAAATGTGAGGGTCACCATGTATCTGCCTATCACTGGAAGGGGGTGGCCATCTACAGTTTTGTTGGAGGGGGACCGTTTTGTGCAGGATTCGGCCTCTCAAGCGCTGAAAACACTGGCTATTCATGACGGACAGAGTGGCGCCGGTATTGACAAGGGCCGACACCTCCGTGTCCTTCATGCGGCCAGACACAATAGGTGAATTTTCATCACTGCATAGTATGGCACACGGGGCAATGCGGACGGCTGACGCTTCGAGGGGACTCTGGGAAGTGCATCCGGGGCTTCCCTCCCGTTCTAGTTTAAAGGAGCTGTATGGTGGTTGGCTTGTCGTAACTCTTCTCTACCCTGATCTCGAGTTCGCTGAGGGGGAGTAAAGGGTAATCCATTCTCTCTCGTCCAGCGGGTACTCCGTGGAGTTGCTCTTCTTTTTTCACATCCCTCTAAATGCTGGTCCTATTTGTAAAGCAAGCCTTGGCCTGCTTATCATCAGGACCACGAGCCAATGTCTTCTGTGGGTGATAGAGTGAGGGAGAAGATGTTAAAAATTGGAATTTTAATTTTTAGAGGCAAGGGTGGAAAGGAAAGGCCGAAAGTTTGCACAGATCTTATTTTGCTCCAAAGTTGGTAAGTGTCGCGAAAATCGTGAAATGAGAGAGAAAAAAGGGGGAGAAGGGTATAATTTAGTGATAATTTAGTGTTAAGTAGGCTAAACATTAAAATTGTGGACGGGGGAGCAATAATTTGAAGGGGGGGAGAAATAAAGCCAAAAGTAGCGTCAGAGCAGCGAGATGATGGAAATCGATCGCTGACGTCACAGCCAATGGGATTGAAGGAATTTTGGCATTGGCTGAGAGCGGGAGCTGGAAGTTGGTTAGGTTAGACGCTAACGGAGACGAGTGGGCAAGAGGGGTCTCAGCCAATGAGGATAAAGGAATTTTGGGATTGGCTGAGAGTGAGGAATAAATGTAAGTACACTGTGCTACGATACGCTAGCTTCTGTCTTGCATTCCATTTAGCCTACTCTGACGACCCTTGCATATGGACCAGATGATCCTAATTCCACTGGAATGTGGTACAAAGTGGTCCAGATATGATGGAATAGGTTTATGTTTAAGCAGAATTTTGATCGCTAAATGAGTAAAAAAGATGGAAAAGGGCTAATTTTGAACGGAAAATAATTTAAAAACGGAAGAATAGTGAATTATTTATAAAGAGGGAGGAGATTCTTTACTAATTGGAGGAAGTCCCAAATAGAAAAGCACTCTCTCTGCGGGCATTTGCCTAAAGCAGAGAGGTAAAGGTCACGATACTTCGGCAAAATGCAACCGTCCTTGGATAGCGTTTTTTAAAGAGCTTTAAGGTGGGGGGGGGGGATTTCCCATTCGGAGGAGGCTAATTTAGGGTTAATAAGAAATTTGAGAAAATCAAGGAGGTCCTCAAAGGTTTCAAGAAAATCAGGGGGATCAGAATTTAGAGTAATAGAGGGGGAGGTGGATCGATCTATGATGAAATTTTGAATATTACCTATTAATGAGGAAGGCGAGTCAGGAGCTGGCTGTTTTTTCTTCTGATGGGCAGTAGACTCAGAGGCAGAAGGTGAATCCGATGGAGAGGGAAGGTGCTTTCTTTTTTGTTGAAGGGGAGTAGAAGGAGCTGACTCTTCAGGAGCGGGAATTTCTTTTGGAGCATCCTGAACTTCTTCTCTTTGAATGGAGGTTGGTGCCAGCAGTTGCGAAGAGTTGGTGGTCGAGATAGAGTCCGAAATTATGACCGATTTTGATGCGGGAGGTGGCAGGTTCTTCTTGGCGAAGGCTTCGCAGTCCTTTATGATGTGGCCTGGGAGCCTGCACCACTTGCAAAGCCGGATCATGCCAGAGTAATTAATTGTATCCGAAAAGGTAGAGATGTGGAGGAAATTGGGTACCATTTTCTTCATCTCCATGTGGACTACCCTCGTACCCGTCCGGATGGATTCCAATCCCGGGAAGTTCAGGAACTCTTCTGCAATGCTTTTTACAATGCCATACGGCTTGAGGGCGTCCACGATGTCACAGTTAGGGATGAAGAATGGTAGTTTAGAGATGAAAACTTTTTTCTGGGGATATCCTAGGCGCTTGAATGCGATGGGCTGGTCCGTGGGAAACACCAGGTTCGGATCAGCGGCAAAATCATCCGCAGCGTCTTCAGAGGCAAAAGTAATAATGGTGATATCTTTGGAAATACTTTGTGCGACTTCAATAGCAGCTGGGTCCTTATTGTTGGCCAATATAGTCACGAAAGTCTCATAGCTGAGATCACGATGTAAAAACTTGAAACAACGATTTAATCTGGAGTCCTTATTGATATCCATTGTTAGCTGAATTGAACACGTGGAAAACAGAGAGCACTAGCGAACACGTCTTACTATCTCGAAGTCCGAGGTTGGAATCCGTGGAGTTGCTCAGTCTCGATTTTGCTGCCGGTTTCATCCTGTTTGGTATTGCGGGTCACGTGGGCGTAGGGTCGGGGGCGACGCACACTGACAGGCGTAATGGCCCACTCCACCGCACGCAAAGCACGTGACACCCTGGCGATCCGCCCAGGGGTGCCGCTGTTGCTGGGGCTGACTGGTATGGCTCCTCTCTCGCTGTCCCTCAATCTGGTGGAGGGTCTCCCCCAAACGTACTAGATCTGCCTGGATCTGGCACAGCGGAAAGGCTGCCAACAGATCCTGTAGCTGGGGCAGAGGGTTCGACTCTGTGTTCCTAGCAGGGGTTTCCTCGTCAAGTGCTCGTATGGCTGGCGTTCGTCCGGAGGCACGCTCATTGCTCTCCTCCAGTGTAGCTTTTGCTAAAGCCTCCTCAAATGTGCGGGGGTTATGAGACAGTACGAACCGATTGAGCCGCGGGGCCAGCCCGCCAAAAACTGGGCAAGGGGCATCTGATCGCCGATTCCCTGATCCTCGCTGTCCATGTTTCTTCCTGCTGTTCCCAAAAACTGATAGGCCCAGGTCCGAATGCGGGCAGCATACTCCCGGACACTCTCATTCGCCGTTTGCTGACAGCTTGTGAATTTGTGTAGGCGGGTGGCTAATGGCGCCTCACTATCGAACCTTTCCAACACCGCCCTTTTGAAAACTCAAACAAGAAGAATATAATGAACACTTGGAGATTACAGCAATTGTCGCCAGATCCTTCTACCAAGACATTTCTTAAACCACATTTGGAAATAGGACATCTTGGTAGGATTCAAAGTCCTGCAACATAGAACAGTGTAAACAGTGAAAAAGATAAGATTATGAAGAGTTGGAAAAGTGAGATATTGTCAACAGATCCTTCTACTAAGAGAGTTCTTAAACAGCCTCCTCCAAAGCTTGGAAAAGTGTATCCTGGTACGATAAAAGTTCCTGCCTGTGATAACAAAGGAATGAGTGCCAAGGAGAAGATCTTAAAGAGCTGGAGCGGAGAAACATTGCCAAGAAATCCCTTCTGCGAAGAGACCTATTAAATCGCCTCCACAACAGTTCCCAAAGGTACCTTCTGGTATGATAGAAGTTCCTACCCCAGAATACAGAGGAATGAGTGCCAAGGAGAAAATTATGAATATGTGGGGAAAAGGACAGGAAAGTTCAGACAATTATACTAGAGGACAGGTCAAACGGCCAAGTAAGATGAGTGAAATGGACTATAATGCACTCTATAAGTCGATATTCGTCCCAGTGCCCTTGAAAGGAAAGTCCCAGCAGGTTCCTAGAAAAAAGAAGGAAACTCTCTTTGCTCCAGTTAAGGCGGTTGATTCCATGATGAAGACATCGAATAAATGGGATGGAGAAAGGAAAGAAAACTGTTAAGGAAGCTTATTTATGATCCCTCCTTTTCCTTCCACATTAGCTGCCTATGTGTGGAGGTGTTTTCTCCTGGGTTAGAGCAA
This sequence comes from Ryuthela nishihirai, assembly GCA_038380435.1. Lineage (NCBI taxonomy): Eukaryota > Metazoa > Arthropoda > Arachnida > Araneae > Heptathelidae > Ryuthela > Ryuthela nishihirai. The sequence continues at coordinate 116,504,761 of JAWZYU010000001.1, forward strand.
AACACTCTGACATATCAGTAATGACATTTAATGGAGCCGGATCCCTCTTTTTCCTTCCACATTAGCTGCCTATGTGTGGAGGGGTTTTCTCCTGGGTTAGAGCAAAACACTCTGACGTATCAGTAATGACATTTAATGGAGTCGGATCCCTCTTTTTCCTTCCACATTAGCTGCCTATGTGTCGAGGGGTTTTCTCCTGGGTTAGAGCAAAACACTCTGACATATCAGTAATGACATTTAATGGAGCCGGCACCCTCTTTTTCCTTCCACATTAGCTGCCTATGTGTGGAGGGGTTTTCTCCTGGGTTAGAGCAAAACACTCTGACATATCAGTAATGACATTTAATGGAGCCGGCACCCTCTTTTTCCTTCCACATTAGCTGCCTATGTGTGGAGGGGTTTTCTCCTGGGTTAGAGCAAAACACTCTGACATATCAGTAATGACATTTAATGGAGCCGGCACCCTCTTTTTCCTTCCACATTAGCTGCCTATGTGTGGAGGGGTTTTCTCCTGGGTTAGAGCAAAACACTCTGACATATCAGTAATGACATTTAATGAAGCCGGCACCCTCTTTTTCCTTCCACATTAACTGCCTATGTGTGGAGGGGTTTTCTCCTGGGTTAGAGCAAAACACTCTGACATATCAGTAATGACATTTAATGGAGCCGGCACCCTCTTTTTCCTTCCACATTAGCTGCCTGTGTGTGGAGGGGTTTTCTCCTGGGTTAGAGCAAAACACTCTGACATGGATGGTGCCTTGACGTGGCGTCAGAGCTTTTCACTAAACCATCCGGCAGATAAATGTTGCAATGAGAGCTGTAATCATAAAAAATTCTACTATGAGTGAGCATATAGTCGAAGGGGGACACCAACCGGCAATTCTTCCCTAAATTATAGTATGGGGGAAAAAAGGGGACCGGAACTAAGAGGCTTTCGCCAAATTGAACAGTTCATTCCGAAAGAATCATTAGCTCGCCTTGGAGCGGTAGAAAACTTGGATAGACGACATCGATCAGCAGGGCCGTGCCGTGCTATGATACAGAGAGGCGGCCGCATCAGGCGGCACCGTAAGGGGGCGGCATAAGCAGCGAAATCAAAATACAATTTGAACCATTCAATAATTAATAATCTTTACGCAACGCTTTTCTATATTGGTCTATGTTATTCCGATATTGATGTATACGATTTATGATTTATCGTACGCCTCTGCCTAAGCGCTTTCGGTATCCTTTGATTTCGGTTTCTGGTGCAGGTGCATCGTTGGCGAGCGCTCGCCGAAAGACTTTTGATCTGATAGCACGAAGCTAAGGTTTTTGTTTGTAACATACCGCGCGGCCGCTCCTAAAAGCTGAGGCGGCAATTATCACAAAAGACAATTGCACGTGTTACGTGTTGATAGTTCTGCTTTGAGCTTACAATTATTGACAATATTTGATTTTAATGTTAGTTTGTCATGAGAAGTGGCAAGGGCTGTGCTGTATTTAAATCAGTAAATCGATATATAATATATCTGTATCAGTATAATATTTGTGCATTTATACTAATTCAGTTTTTGTGTTTAAAAAGTAGATCAGGTAAGAGAATTATTGTTTTTTACAGCAATTGTAGTTACTTATTATGTTTCACAATTAACTCTAAGACCATTGAGTGCTACTAGGTGGTCAAGCACAGTAGATGCGTTAAAGCCTTTACGATTTCAACTTTGCGAAATCTATGATGCATTATTCCAAATAATAGAAGACATCAACAGAGATCAGAAACTAAAGTTAAAGCAAGAGGGTTAGCAAAAAATATTAAAAATTACAAGTTTATATGCGGTGTAATTCTTTGGTATGATATTTTATTTGAAATAAATTCAGTCTCGAAGCTATTGCAATCTGTAACTATAAATTTGTCAGATTGTGTAAGGATGTTATCAGAAACCATACAAAAAGTGAAAAGTTATAGACAATCTGGATATGATCAGATGAAAATTGCTGCTAATGAGATTGCAGAGAATCTTGAATGCAGTGCAGAATTTCCTGCCGAAACTGAAGTTAGAGCCAGAAGGAACAAGCATCAATTTGACTATGAAGAAGCTGTCGATCTACCCTTAACCCTTTCAGGACCATAAGGTTTTTAAGAGTAAATATTAATATGTAACTGTTTATTTTAGTTTGTTTAGACGTAAAATAAATAAAAATCATAAGAAAAATACATAACAATGTGTAGTTTTTTTGGAATTTTATGGGAAATATTTTTCCCAATGGACTATAAAGGTAACACAAATTATAGATAGGCTTATTATGCAATGTCTTTTATTTATTGGTTTATTAGAACAAAATGTTAACTAAAATAATACAAAATTATGAAATAAAATTACTATACAAAATGATGTGATAATTATGATATTCTGCGAAGCAATTTCTTTTGGTAGTGAGGCAAAGATGGACATTGCACATAGTACATATATTATGCGTCCTGACAGTTCTGTTTTTGTTTTCTAAACGTTCCCGTTTACGTAATTGCGTTCGGCATACGTTGTATTTTGACATTCTGTATAAAAAATGCAGATAAGGTTATAATTAAATACGACAATCACCAATTTTAAAATGGGAAAAATGTTTCCCTTAGTCGTGAAAGGGTTAACAGAGGAGAATAAATTTGTAATAAACTTTTTCAATTATATTCTGGACATTAGCCTTAATTCTCTGAATGAACGATTCACGCTTCTGGAAACCCATAGCAAAAATTTTCAGTTTTTATATGACATTTTAAAACTCAATGATATAGATGACAAAATGCTAGAAAATTATTGTACCAGTCTCCAGTCAATACTTTCGGTCGAAAATGAATCAGATATAAATGCAAATGATCTTCAAGAAGAATTACGTGATGTATCCCGAATGCTACCATATTCTATGAAACCTTTGGATGTTTTAAATTATTTGTGCCAAAATAACTTAATTACTTTGTATCCGAATACTGTTGTAGCTCTGAGAATTTTATTAACACTCCCTGTCTCTTTAGCTAGTGGGGAAAGAAGTTATTCCAAATTAAAATTAATAAAACACTACTTAAAAAGTTCAATAAGCCAAACAAAACTTAGAAATCTGTCATTAATTTCTATTGAATCTACATTGGCTGCCACTCTAGACTAGACATCCCTAATTAACGAATTTGCTAAAGTTAGAAGGGTAAAACTCTAGTAGATTGTTGTAGTTGATATCATTTTTTAAAGTAGTTTATATTTTCAAATTAAAAATAGTATTCGTACATTTTGTGCAGTTTTTTTTTAAATCACAATCGAAGGTTATTTTAAAGAAAAAACCTTTAAGGGGCGGCATTTCGAAGACTTGCATCATAATGAGAAAATCTACCGCTCGGCCCTGATCAAAAGCATTAAGTTTTCTGCTATCTTGTTTACCAAACATCCAAGTTTCACTACCATAATTAACCCTAGAAAGAACCAAACTATTATACAGTCTAATTTTAGTCTTTAGGTGTATACGCCTATTTCTCCACAATCTCCATAGATTCTTAAAAGTCCTGGCAGCAATCCCTATTCGTCTGTTAATCTCATGCCGCACATCACCAGTATCTGTTACATAGCTCCCAAGGTACTTAAACTGTGACACCTTCTCAAGACTGCAACCATTCAGATGAACTGAATCACAATCTGTCTGACCAGTTTTCATCACTTTAGTTTTCTCTCTGTTTATAACCAAACCTACTCTACTACCAGTCTCATCAACAGCTTGAATAAAAGAGTTCATCTCATCAACATCATTTGCCAAAAGGGCTAAATCATTAGCATAATCTAAATCAGAAATTTTCATATCTCCAGCCCATTTGAGGCCAAAATCTTTCCCTTGAAATGAATTTCGCTTAACATAATCAATAACCAAACAAAAGAGAAAAGGAGATGCGCCCTTGTCGAACACCAGAAGGAACGCTAAACCAATTGGTAGAAGCCTTACCAACTCTCACACACGACTCAGTGTTACTATAGAGAGTTTTCATTATATGAACTAGTCTGGTATGCGATACGATCTCACATTCAACCACAAATTATGACGATCAACAGACCTTTTGAAATCAACAAAGCTAGCTACCAAAGGTTTCTGAAACTCTTTAACATTCTCTCGAAACATTTCTCAAGAATCTGCCTGAGTGAAAATATCTGATATACATATCCCATACCACTTCTGAATCCACATTGCTCATCACGCAATTGAATGTTAGATTTTACCTCTGAGCGGCACTTTGTTGCACACCATAGGCTAAATGGCCAGGTCACGTGGACCCCGAAGGCTCAGAGAAGTTTAGGGGAGGGGACCCACTGGAACAGATGCTGGGAGACAGATGCTAGCCTCCCGTCAAGGCCATCCAGCGTGTTCTTTAACTTGCACAGGGTATGGCTCTCTCGCACACGAGGTCACGGCTTAACGTGCTATCCAATGGATGGTGGCCTTTCCAAATCCAACGATGTCCCCTACTGACCATGGGCAGGGCAGGGAATTTTATGGAGATAAATAAATCTTAAAGCTGACAGCTGGGACTCGAACCTGGGAACTGTAGATTACGAGCCTGGCGCTCTACCGATTGAGCCACTCCCACCCCCAATTGACTGTCAACCAGATTCTTAATTCTATTAAGCACAATCATGCATAGAACTTTACCTGCAACAGAAAGTAGGCTGATACCCCTATAGTTATCACAAGAACTGCAATCACCTTTTTGAAAATAGGAATAATAATAGCTCTGGTAAAATCCTTAGGAACCATGCCTTTATCATAAAAGATATTCAAAATTTCAGTCATCCAAGTGGTAACCGAAATATTCCCAGCTCTAAGCATTTCTGTAGTATTTTCATCTACACTTGGCGATTTATGAAGTTTAAGTTTAGAAACAGCCAAAATAACTTCATATTGTGTTATAGAGCCAACATTAAAGCCACCAATGCATCTATCATCATTTCAAACAATGGGAGTAGAACTAACCGCATTGTTTAGAACATCACTGAAATGCTCAGCCCACCTAGCCATGACAGAATCTTCACCTTCTATAACCTTACCTTGCTTACCCTTCAATCCCTGTATATCTGTCCGTTTTCTACCACACAAAACGTTAACTGTCTGGTACAGCTCTCTGCTGTTGTGCTGCCTAACTGCTTCCTCAGCTTTGTCAGCCAAGCCATCAAGCCAAACATTCTTATCAGTAGCTAACTGATCCTTTACACGTTTATTACGCTCTCTATAATGCTTTCTGTTAGGACTAGTAGGGTACTGATTAAGGACATTCCTGCAGTTTTTCTGAAATAAACTCAAGTGTCTTATCGCTATAATAATTTTCCTCCTCTGCTCCTTTTTTCGTAAAAGAATACTGTTAGTTGCCAAAAAAAAAGCCTGTTAAATACGGTCCCATTCTTCCTCAACTTCAGTAGTAAGCAAACCATGACTGTTATAATGACTAAGTAACCTATCATGGTAAGCTTTAGTTATAACTGGGTCTTTCAGAGCTTCAGAATTAAAGGTAAATTTTTTCACCCTAGCACAACACTTTTAAAATTTAAGTTCCAAGACACTTTTAACAAGGTAATGGTCAGATCCAATTTCAGCTCCCCTTTATGACCTGGTATTCCTAACAGAACTAACCCATTTGCTGTTAATTAATATATAATCATTCATATTCTTGTACCGCCCATCGGGTGAAACCCATGAGTACCTATGTATGTCGCGGTGTTTGTAATAAATGTTAGTTATTCTGAATCCATTGAGATTACTTACCTGTAGGAGACGTTGCCCATTGCCATTGCAGCTACCAATACCAAAAGGGCCTATCACCCCTCCCCAAAGATCAGAGTCAGTACCAACTTTGGCATTGAAGTCACCTAGAACAAGGGTAATATCTCCTTTCTTGACAGAATTCAAAATATCCTGAAGTTGTCCAAAAAACCTATCCTTCTCATCCTCAGTGGGGGCATAACAGCAGATAACATTCAAGTCTTTAATGCTTGTCTGAAATTTTGCTGTAAGAAACCATTCATTGATGCACTCGTATCCTAGAGGAGCATTACTGGGTGTCTGCTGAGAAGCAGACCTACGCTTTGATGATGCTTATTATCTTCTTTCCCTGAAAAGAGAAATTTAAGATAATTTTTTGTAATCTGACCTTCATCTCTCCATCTGGTCTCTTGCAAGCCGAGAATATCTAAATTATAACGGTGGAATTCTTGTGCGAGCATATCAAGAGATAAGCAGAGTTCTCACATTCCAACTACCTATGGAGAGAAAATGGTTAGTGGGATGTTTAACGAAACCATGTTTATTGAGAGAGGGAATGCCAAGAATATCAAACAGCCCCCTAATCGCCAGCATTGGGCAAAGATCCGTTCCCCCCTCCCCCACTAAAGGGTGAAATCATCTACATTGGAAGACTTCCTCCAATGTAGAATTTGACGATGCCAGTAGAAGCAAGAGTTCAAGTATCTGCGATGACCTGTGCTCAGGATTATCCACCAGCTGATAAAACATATTCTGTGAAATTATGCACTTGGGTCTGTCAACCCACAAATATACAGAAAACACAGCGGAAGATTCTCCCTCCACAGGAGCCCACCAGTACAACAAAATCAAGATCCATAATCAAACTCAAAGCCTTAATCCAGTCCAGTAAGTTTATAAGGTCAGCACCAGGACCCTATGTGGTTGGTTACTCCTCAGCAGAGTAGAAGAAAAAGAAAAGTAGCCATAGTTGTCCAGATCAGTAGACCACACTAATCTGGTAGCCCTCCCTCTTCTGTTCACTTCCACAAGAGAGTATCTCTTTTGAAAGTTACTAACGGCCTGCACCACGAGAAGGCAGGGTCAGATTTCAGGTGCTAGACTTGGCCGGTACTACAGGGGAGTTGGTGCATAGCTCTCCTTCCAGTGATACCTAGCTATCATAAAAATATGTATAATATTACACATTTTGCAAGAATATTTTAAAGATCACTAGAACGAAGGGGGAGGGATCTATTATTCTGAAAATGAAACATGAAAGCGATCTAATCCTTCCAGTTCAATTTAGTCTCCTGCTCTTAATTTCTTTTTTTCTAAATCAGGAACTGGACATCAGAACATGGGCGTTAGTAGTCACTCAATGAGATAGAATACAGAAAGTGAGTAACTGCTGTGTTACAACGTCCCCAATCTGAAGCTAAAGTAATCTCATTAATGCCCACCCCTTTACATGGCCGCCAGCATGTAAAGTTTAGGCAATCATGTAGCGAGCGCTTTTTCTTAGTATTGTGTTTACATACCTTAATAAACAAAGGAGTTTCTATTTCATTAAATTGCCCTATCAAACAAAACATTTACTTTAAAAAGGTTTGGAAATTACGCGATCTTTTAACTGATAGTGTTTCTTTTTTTTTTATAAATAAATATTTTTATAGGCTATTAAAGGTTCAACTAACATTACTGATTGGATTTTATCCTAAGAACGAAAACTTAAACGTTTTTTTTTTTTGAAAATTACGTTAACTACTTAGTGCGTTTATACCCATCTTTACATTACAGGCCGTCCCGTGGCCGAGTGGTTAGCACGCTTGGCTACGGGACCTGGGTTCGATCCCTGGGTAAGGCATGGATGTGTGTGCTGTTTTTCTGCTGAGGTCCCGCCATCCTCACAGACCTTCTACTATGGCGTATTAAACTGTCAGACCTCTGTGGCAAGCAGCTGCTTGAGGGGATATTTATTATTTTTTTTTTTACATTACAGCGGCCTTGTAAAGTGTGGCCAAAATGTCGTTCAAATTGCTTGAAATTTTTGAACAGGTTGTTCACTCTATCTACTTTACTTCGTTGGTCATACTGCACTTCGTGCAATCGACTAAACGATATAATAATCGTAATCGTTTAAGGGAAAATCCCTCCGATATCGCGCTTTCAACCACACCTCCTTTTCAAAAAGTTCCCGATTTTTGTTGATAGTGCCGCGCACCTTCTGAAGACTCCCTTGGTTTGTGTCATCCCCCTAAAGAACCCCTTTGACCATCCGAAGGTCCCAAAAAATTCTAAGTACCAAACCCGCCATCTTGGATTCTGACGTCATCATCCATAGGAAAACTCAGAAATACGTAATTTTTGACAGCGCCATCCAGTGTTTAAAATACATACTCTATTTTTTAATATATATATATAAAAAACTGTCCTCCATAGTTGTTCTAGAAATATTTAACTCACAGCGTTTACCCATTACGCCAAGAGTATTACAAGACTATAACGCTTAAAGATAGATGATCTCGGTGAAGAAGGAATAACCGATCATTATATTTTATAAATTAACCTACGAATAAATTTATTTCTTGTAAATTAACTTAGGAATAAATTATAACCGAATTTTTTTATTCCTTGTAAATATCAAACATTTTAACTTAGGAATAAATTTGTTTTATTACTTGTATTTATTTTTTATTCCTTGTAAATCGCGCTTTCAAATAAATTTATAAGTACACAAACTTCACATCTCACCCTACTGTGGACACATTTCACTGACGGATGCCAAAAGAATTTATAATCTGAGAATTAAATGAAGCAGACCACAAACAAATATTTTTTTCCACAAGAATTACACTATTCGATCTGAACAACACTTATCACCGTAATTCTGAGAAATACTTTTAGGAATAAGCTTTCCCAATCTGCGCACTAAATGAAACAGACCGCGCAATAAATTTATAACCTTCTCGCCCTTTTTTTTTTTTCTGAACCACGTTTTACTGATGTTCTCACATCTTATTAAAGCAGTCGCTTAATACCTACGGGGAAAACGATTCAAAAATATCAATAAAAAAAGGGCAGGAATCGTGTTAAACTTTTAGAATTTTACCGTCATGCTCTCTTGTTGACAAAGTTCATAGTCTGTTCTTATCAGTTGTTGTCAAGGGGTGACACGAGGGTTCACAGATTGAACTCTAGTACCTCTGTTTGTCTCTTTGCATTATTTGGCAAGACTATGATTTCACAAAACTTTTACCTCGTTAATTACGAGGAGTAAGGAGTTTATCGCTCGTCAGTCCAGTATAACTTCGTGTTCTTATCACTAGGCTGGCTGTAAGGCTCGTCTAGCAAACTGAATTGTTTGCAGGAGTTCTACACAAATCACCATAAAACCTTTTAACGAGAGATGTTTGTTATTTCCATGCGTTTAATTTCACAGCGAAATCCAAAGTTCAGGCATGTGAGAATTCCTAAAGTGGGAGATCACATCCGAAAGTCCCTGTTTCAGCTGAAGGAGAGTATTCAGTTGACAAAAACTAAGATAGGTCTCTTAGAAGTGATGTAACCTTAACCTATGAAAGAAAGAACCGAACACTTATCCCCCTTTCGATAAGGACTATGTAATGAAATATCGGACATAATTTGAGCCACATAGGTTGGGTTGTTTTACCTCTGAGCGGCACTTTTTTGCACACCATGGGCTAAATGGCCAGGTCACATGGACCCCGAAGGCTCAGAGAAGGTTGGGGGAGGGGACCCACTGGAACAGATGGTAACCTCCCGTCAAGGCCATCCAGCGTGTTCTTTAACGTGCACAGGGTATGGCTCTCCCGCACACGGGGCCACGGCTTAACGTCCCATCCGACGGACGGCGGCCTTTCCAAGCCCATCGGTGTCCCCTACTGACCGTGGGCAGGGCGGGGAATTTTGCGGAGATAAATCTCAACGCTGACCCAGCTGGGACTCGAACCTGGGAACTACAGATTACGAGCCTGGCGCGCTACCGACTGAGCCACCCCCGCCCCAAAAGCCACATAGGCTTTTAAATGCTGTGAAGAAATTTGACTCTTGTCACCTTCTATAAGTTGACGGGAAAGACAGATATTTGGAAAAATGCATTCGTAGGTATTTATTAAGATTAGAAAACTGTTCGGTGGGAAAGTTTTAAACAAGAAAACATGCACATACTGATTTTACTTGAAAAAAATAAGGACATAATTTTTGGGAGATAGTAACTTGAAACAGTCTTACGGAAAAAATACCTTCAATTGCATTCATTAAGAGCACAAACTGATTTCATGCTAAAACTTTAAACAAGAAACATCTTCTTTCACACCAGATTTCAGCTTACTTAGAAATTTAATTTATTAAGGTTAAAAATTCATGTGAACTAGTGACTTGAAACGTACAGATTGATTTAACCCTCATTCATTTTCCATAAGAATATACAGTGGACCCCCGATATAACGCGCATGTCGGGCGGGAAACAACACCCGCGTTATAAGGTGAACCGCGTTATACCGAGCGACACAATAAATTTCACACTGTAAGCTTTTCTTTTACTCATCATGCATACAATAATTAAACACTATTCAAAATACATGCAGGAACTCAATACATACACAATTACTCAATACGCAGTAACAATAAAAGGCGATACTCACTAACGCCGCACGGACCTGTATAAACATGTTTGAACTTATCGCGAACATCGCCCGCGCTATAACCGAGTGCGCGGTATAGCGAGCAGCGCTATAACGAAGGTACACTGTATTATTAAGGCACAGAAGCAGCGTCGGGAAGAAATATGTTTCAACGAAAAATTCATTCAGTTGCATATATTACGATCAGAAAAATAATTTAGCGGACAAATTTTAAACGAGAAATGGAAAACATGTTCTTATTTCATACTAAATTTTATCTTACCTAAAACATATGAGCAAAATTTACGTAAGATGTAAAATTAAAACGAACAAAGGTTACCGTAAGGAAAGAATTTCACTACCATAGAAATAGCATAAAATTCACGTTTTAGAGTGCAGAACGCGCGTTCGATACGAAAATTTTTTTTGAACATAAAATTTATTTTGTGATCAAATTTAAATACGAAACAAGACGAGTGTTCTTATTTCATACACATTTTTCGTTTAGTGTACAAAAATAAAGATAAAATTTATGCAAGATAGAAATATTAAACGATCAAAAAAAAGGTGTACGGTGAAATTTTACTTCTCATAGGGATAACGTGATTTGTGTTTTAGTGTAAAATTTTGCATCGAATACAAAAAGTTTTTGAACATAAAATTGGTTTGATGATAATTTTATAAACACAAAACTGAAAACGTATTCTTATTTTAAACAAAATTTTGGTTTAGTTGGTAAAATACAGAAATGAAAAATGAAAATCAAAAGGTAAAAATATTAAGTTGTGTAGAGGTTTGACTTCCCATAGGTAAACATGTGGAAAATGACAAGCGTGTGTCAAAAATTGGTGTCTAGTACTAAAATATTTCAAAGAAATTGCTATGGTAAGTAAACAAGAAATTGCTATGGTAGTAAAACTTTAAACAAGAAATTGCTATGGTAGTAAAACTTTAAACAAGAAATTGCTATGGTAGTAAAACTTTAAACAAGAAATTGCTATGGTAGTAAAACTTTAAACAAGAAAGTGGTTTGGTGATAAAACTTCGAACAGAAAACAGGCATTGGTAAAAAAAACTTTGATTAAGAATCAGGAATAGTGGTGAACGGACTGATCTGGTTGATAAAAAATATGTGTGAAACGCAATGTACTGGACTTGAGAGCTGACAGCATAGTGTGATAATATAGACAGATTAACTGCAAAATTGCATATAATACAGAGGCAGTGATTGGACAATTCCGTAGCACGCTGGATTCATAAACTGTTATTCCTAGGTTCCAGCCCCCAAATGTGTTGCCATTGAAATTCATTTCTGTTAACCTCTGCCTCCGTGAGAAAGGTGACACTGCTTTGAAAAATACATCTGTTGGGACTTAACATGTGGAGAAGTACGCAGAAGAGAACATCCAGTTCCTGATTTAGAAAAAATGAAATTAAGAGCAGGAGACTGAATTGGACGGATTAGATCGATTTCACGTTTCATTTTCAGAATACTATATCGGGAGGTTGGGTTGTTTTACCTCTGAGCGGCACTTTTTTTGCACACCATGGGTCATTTTTTGTCACATGGACCCCGAAGGCTCAGAGAAGGATTGGGGGAGGGGACCCACTGGAACAGCTGTTGGGAGACAGATGGTAGTCTCCCGTCAAGGCCATCCAGCGTGTTCTTTAACGTGCACAGGGTATGACTCTCCCGCACAAGGGGCCACGGCTTAACGTCCCATCCGACGGACGGCGGCCTTTCCAAGCCCATCGGTGTCCCCTACTGACCGTGGGCAGGGCGGAGAATTTTGCGGAGATAAATCTCAACGCTGACCCAGCTGGGACTCGAACCTGGGAACTATAGATTACGAGCCTGGCGCGCTACCGACTGAGCCACCCCTGCCCCCTTATCGGGAGGAATATAGTAATCTGAAAATGAAACGTGAAAGCGATCTAATCCGTCCAGTTCAATTTAGCCTCCTGCTCTCTCTCACTCCAAAAACAGGGGGAGGAAAAATGTGGTCGATATTTATAAGTTCTAGTGATCTTTAAAATATTCTTGCAAAATATGTGATATATATATATTTTTCTTATAGTAGCTAGGTAGTCACTGGAAGGAGAGCTATGCACCAATCCCCTGTGATGATACATAGAACCAGCCAGGCCTAGCTCCTAATGTCTGACTCCTCCTTCTTGTGGTGCTTCCACTCTTGAGCAAGTGTGAGTTTAATTATCTTGGGAGCTATGTAACAGATACTGGTGATGTGTGGCATGAGATTAACAGATGAATAGGGATTGCCGCCAGGACTTTTAAGAATCAATGGAGAGTGTGGAAAAATAGGCTTATACACCTAAAGACTAAAATTAGACTATAATAAATAGTTTGGTTCTTTCTAAGGTTAGTTATGGCAGTGAAACTTGGAGTTTCTGGAAGAATGCTTTTCTATTTTGGTGGCAGGAACTGTCCATATCATCTTACATGGTATGTCACTGTCCGTTGTAAACAGTCGACCACAATACAATGTATAGATGACAACATCCGAGGAGAAAAGGGGTCACAAGATAAACTTTCTTCTCTTCATTCATCTCTGCTTTGATGTCTCAATAATTAGAAACGTATTCTCCCTTACGGAATGTAAATGAAACTTGATCGTTCTGCATAATATTCAGTTCGATGAAACGTTTTCGTCACCTGGAAGTAAATTATAGCATTTAATTTTAATGAAACATTTTCTTCACCTTAAAGTATATTATAATATTCAGTCTGATGAAGCATATTCTTCTCCAGAAAGTAAAATAATAACATTTAATTTCAATGAAGTATTTTTCTTCTCTTGAGAGTATATTGTATTATTCCGTTCAATGCATATTTTACTCATCTGAAAGCACGTTTTAATAATTAATTTCAACATTAAAATTCGGGTAGTTATTCAATTTTTTTTTAAACAAATTTTAACATATTAATATTTTATTAATAATAACATAGTATTTAATATTTTTATACGCAAATTTTGTTAATAACATTTCTAAATAATATTACTGGCCAGACATCTCGTTTTTCTGTAAAGTGGCAACTGTTCAGTGAAGACCCTTTCTTGTACCAACATAACAATGCTCCTGTCCACAAAGCGAGGACCATGCAGGAATGGTTTGATGAGATGGATGTCGAAGATTTTGACTGGCCTGCACAGAGCCCTGATCTCAACCCTATGGAACACCTTTGGGGTGAATTGGAACGCCGACCGTGAGCCAGGCCGAACCGCCCAATATCAGTGACTGGCCTCACTCTAATGCTTTTGTGGAAGACAATTCCCGCAGCAACGTACAAAATCTAGTAGAAAGCCTTCCTTACAAAGTGGAGGTTGTGACAGCAGCAAAGGGTGGACCAACGGGATATTAATTCCTTTCCGATTTCCGGGAGATTGTGGATGAATGAGTTTCCAAATATTTTTGATCATATAGTGCATATAAAGATAGATATATTTTATTTTTTTTATTTATATTTTAAGTCTTCTGAAGTAAAAACCATAGATTAGATTGGGGAATTGTATGATGCATTGGCAATAAACCATGGGCCCAGCCTACCTTGCTGGAGACCGCCATTTTGCAGGCAGGAAAAAAAAAACTCTTCTTTGCAAGCAATTATTATTTATTAAACTAGTTTAAATATTATTAAATCGGCATTTAAAAGCCCTATCGGTGATCAATCTGGGTAATACCGAAAAAAAAAATACGTTTTTCATTTTTAAGGATTTCCTATTGCATTTTATTTGAACATTGATGGAATATGCAATATATATATATTCGCAATATTTCTTTAAACAAAAGTTAATTTTTTCCTCTTATGAGACGCACAAAGTTAGCTGTTCACAATGGTTCAGACGTGGAAACATCTATATCAGGGGCCGGGGTGGCTCAGTAGCGCGCCAGGCTCGTAATTTACAGTTCCCACGTTCGATTCCCGCCTAGATCAGCGTTGAGATTTATCTCCGCAAAACTCCCTGCTCTTGGTTCTGCCTGCTGACTTGGAAAGGCTGCCTTCCCTCAGATGAGACGTTAACCCGTGGTCCATGTGCGGAAGAGTTATATCCTGTGCACGTTAAAGAACACCTTGATGGAAGGCTACCACCTGTCTCCCAACAGCTGTCCAGTGTGTCCCATCTCCCCAATCTTTTCTGAGTCATCGGGGTCCTTGTGACCTGGTCATTTAGCCCATTGTGTGCAAAAATAAACGCCGCTCAGAGGTAAAACAACCAAACCCAATATCTGTATCAACATAGTGGTTTGTAGAGGAGGGAGTAGTATCAGCATGGTGGTAGTAGAGGAGAGTGCCTGACAGATGCAAGGATTAATGGCCATGGTGTGAGGGGCGGGGGTGGCTCAGTCGGTAGTGCGCCAGGCTCGTAATCCGTAGTTCCCAGGTTCGAGTCCCAGCTGGGTCAGCGTTGAGATTTATCTCCACAAAACTCCCCGCCGTACCCACGGTCAGTAGGGGACACAGATGGGCTTGGAAAGGCTGTCGTCCGTCGGATGGGACGTTAAGCCGTGGTCCCGTATGGGGAGAGCCATACCCCATGCACGTTAAAGAACCCGCTGGATGGCCTTGACGGGAGGCTACCATCTGTCTCCCAACAACTGTTCCAGTGGGTCTCCTCTCCCAACCTTCTCTGAGCCTTTGGGGTCCATGTGACCATGGCCATTTAGCCCATGGTGTGCAAAAAAGTGCCGCTCAGAGGTAAAATAACCAACCAACCAGCCACGGTGTGTAACGCAAAATGTGCCGCCTTTTTCTGAAATGAGTTTAGATATGGATTCAGAAGTTTTACGAAACAGTGTTTAAATTGTGATTAATTGAAATGCGTAATTAATTTATTATTATGAAAATTATTGAACTAATTATATTAGCTAATTCATTAGTGTAAAGAATGGGTTGGTTATTTTACCTCTGAGCGGCACTTTTTTTTCACATCATGGGCTAAATGGCCAGGTCAAAAAGACTCGATGGCTCAGAGAAGGTTGGGGGAGGGGGCCCACTGCAACAGCTGTTGGGAGACAGATGGTAGCCTCCCATCAAGGCCATCCAGCGTGTTCTTTAACGTGCACACAAGGTATGTCTCTCCCGCACACGGGGCCACGGCTTTAACGTCCCACGCGATGGACGGCTGCCTTTCCAAGCCCATCGGTGTCCCCTACTGACCGTGGGCAGGGCGGGGAGTTTTGCGAGTGTAAACAATTACTAATTAGTCATTAGTCATTCTTAAAATATTACGAGGATTAACTTATTTCCTTTTTAAAATAAGGATATGAGATATCTTACACTTCCCAAAAAAAACTGTTCATATGAACTAGTTTTATTCGAGATAAAAAATGTGTGGTTGTTAATGGGTTGGGTTGTTTTACCTCTGAGCGGCCCTTTTTTGCACACCATGGGCTAAATGGCCAGGTCACAAGGACCCCGAAGGCTCAGAGAAGGTTGGGGACCCACTGGAACAGCTGTTGGGAGACAGATGATAGTCTCCCGTCAATGAAATCCAGCGTGTTGTTTAACGTGCACAGGGTATGTCTCTCCCGCACACGGGGCCACGGTTTAAGTCCCATCCGACGGACGGCGGCCTTTCCAAGCCCATCGGTGTCCCCTACTGACCGTGGGCAGCGCGGGGAATTTTGCGGAGATAAATCTCAACGCTGACCCAGCTGGGACTCGAACCTGGGAACTACAGATTACGAGCCTAGCGCGCTACTGACTGAGCCACCCCCGCCCCAGGTTGTAATGGGATTAGGAGACATGTCCTACAAGGTAAGTAAGCTCAGGACTAGATTAAGGGGGAGGGGGGCAAAGGGGCCCATTTTGCTACTAAAACTAACATTATTTAAAATAACATTAACTCATTTTAAATTCGTGCGAAATTCTAAATTGGTAAAAACAATATTATCAATCAATGAAAAATACACAGATTACCTGTTGATATATTTATTTAAGAAATATTTTTGTGCAAAAAATTAGTTCCGTCGATGCAGAGATGCGCACGCCCATTATTTATACTAGGTGCACTAGCCACTAAGCTATCACCATCTCCATCACTTATTCGCTAATGGTGACTTTTAAATTTTTCTGAGCCTGTCACTCATGGCGCCATCGGTGTTCAAGGAAAGCAACTTATCCAATATTGCTCCATATTTAGATATTAAATACAGAAGTCACTCACGATAGAGCTTTACTAATGCAAGAATCAATCAGCAATAATTACACAGATTGTCTGTACTCATCTGCGAAGCTCATTTTTCCAGCAGAAGTACATCTTGGACAATATTATATTCAAAGGAAGGTGGTATAAGACCGATGTTTTCTTTTACTAGTTACATGTACCTAATCAGAATGCAAAACACATGTCCAGTGTAAGAATTTACTCATTCATCAATGTTCCATTTCTAATAACATGAGGTGGCGAAAATCTTTAAGTGCCCTTGACACCATGATTGCTTAGTCTCGCCCTGAGTACTAATAATGATTTGAGAATAACTGGTGGCTCAGTCGGTAGCGCGCCAGGCTCGTAATCTGTAGTTCCCAGGTTCGAGTCCCAGCTGGGTCAGCGTTGAGATTTATCTCCGCAAAATTCCCCGCTCTTGCCCACGGTCAGTAGGGAACACCGATGGACTTGGAAAGGCCGCCGTCCGTCGGATGGGACGTTAAGCCGTGGCCCCGTGTGCGGGAGAGCCATATCCTGTGCACGTTAAAGAACACGCTGGATGGCCTTGACGGGAGGCTACCATCTGTCTCCCAACAGCTGTTCCAGTGGGTCCCCTCCCCCAACCTTCTCTGAGCCTTCGGGGTCCATGTGACCTGGCCATTTAGCCCATGGTGTGCAAAAAAGTGCCGCACAGAGGTAAAACAACCCAACCCATGAGAATAACTGGCACATACCATAAGCACAGGACATTTACAAATACAGGCTGGTTTCTCCGAGGTCACGATGTACAGAAAATTAATCAGTATTGCCAATTTAACTTAAATCTTTTTTTATTAGAAGTTATCTAGCTAATATCGGAGAATTTCAGTTTGCTCATTGGTTGAAATTTGTCTTTCTTTAAAAATTAATTGACTTTTTCCGTTATATTTTTGCATTTTTTCGAAACCACGTTTATAACAACTAAACGTTTGCTTAAATTAAATTTTGAAGTCCATTCCAATACTGCAGCGTTTGATTCGGATGAAATGCTGTCTGCAATCCTATAAGTGTTAACTCGTCTAAAAAGGCAGGCCGATCAACGCGATCGAAGGAGGAGGGTGGGGGAGAAAGACGATCTAGTTTAGCCATATTTTAATAAAGTATGCATCAGTTGGGTTGTTTTACCTCTGAGCGGCACTTTTTTGCACACCATGGGCTAAATGGCCAGGTCACATGGACCCCGAAGGCTCAGAGAAGGTTGGGGGAGGGGACCCACTGGAATAGCTGTTGGGAGACAGATGGTAGCCTCCCGTCAAGGCCATCCAGCGTGTTCTTTAACGTGCACAGGGTATGGCTCTCCCGCACACGGGGCCACGGCTTAACGTCCCATCCGACGGACGGCGGCCTTTCCAAGCCCATCGGTGTCCCCTACTGACCGTGGGCAGGACGGAGAATTTTGCGGAGATAAATCTCAACGCTGACCCAGCTGGGGCTCGAACCTGGGAACTACAGATTACGAGCCTGGCGCGCTACCGACTGAGCCACCCCCGCCCCGAATGCATCAGTAACCGTCTACTTTTATTTCGGTTCGCAATCGCGTTTTTACAATCTTTATAGATAAATTTAATGCAACCTACATTGTCCCTTTAGTTTACTATTTAAAAAAATAATATCCCCTCGCAGATTAATACCAAGCAGAAGCATTAATTTATAGACCTTTAAAAGTCAACACGTAACGCTTAGATATCAATTATTGTTTAAAGCAGCTGCTTGTCACAGAGGTCTGAGAGGAGCCTGTCAGAGTATATCCCATTGTGGAAGATCTGTAAGGAAGGCAGGACTTCATCAGAAAGAGTGAGGAAGGGCAGGACTTCATCAGAAAGAGTGAGGAAGGCAGGACTTCATCAGAAAGAGTGAGGAAGGGCAGGACTTCATCAGAAAGAGTAAGGAAGGCAGGACTTCATCAGAAAGAGTGAGGAAGGCAGGACTTCGTCAGAAAAACACAAACATTTGCGCGTTAACCGGGCCTCAAACACAGATCTTTTCATCAGTAGCCAAGCACGCTAACCACTCGGCTAAAGGAGCATTTTGCATCATGTATAGTGGACAAACCTGAAAATTGTAAAATGGACTAAGACTGCCAGTACATTCAGCTGTGGAATGAAATCAGCTTTCTGCCAATAGAGCTGAGGTCTAAATCCACTTGAAGAACTTGATAGCTTTGATCTGACTCTCCTGTGCTTTTACGAATAATGCTGAAGCGGAATGGATCTTTAGACAAATGAACCTACTCAAAAATTAATATTCTGAGAAAATAAAAATCCTCATTGCATCCGTTAACGATATTCTTCGTAATGAATATCAATAATAATTTCCCATGCTAAAATTTCTTAGCATGTGATTTACTTTTTAATTTTTCTTAAATCAATAAATTTATGCTTATTAAGGTCAAAAATTGTTCTTCTTTAGAAATAAAGTCAAAAAGCCATCCTAGCCGTAAATTCTATATTAAAATGAGACACATTTCTTTAGTAGGTTGTTTTACCTCTGAACGGCATTTTTTTGTACACCATGGGCTAAATGGCCATGGACCCCAAAGGTTCAGAGAAGGTTGGGAGAGGAGACCCACTGGAACAGCTGTTGGGAGACAGATGGTAGCCTCCTGTCAAGGCCATCCAGCGGGTTCTTTAACGTGCATGGGGTATGGCTCTCCTGCACAAGGGGCCACTGCTTAACATCCCATCCGATGGACGGCGGCCTTTCCAAGCCCATCGGTGTCCCCTATTGACCGTGGGTAGGGCAAGGAATTTTGCGGAGATAAATCTCAACGCTGACCCAGCTGGGATTCGAACCTGGAAACTACTGATTACGAGCCTGGCGCGCTACCGACTGAGCTACCCCTTCCTTTAGTAGCATTTAGTATAAACATAAGGAACGCAAAATTTCCTGTTTGCAGTCAGGAACAAAGAAACATAAGGAAAAGCGTTTAACTTAAACTTACAAAATATGTTTTATTATGGGAATATTTCACTTCGATTATTATCCCATCTTTTTTATCCTATGTAACTTTTAAATCATACTTCAGTTTTTGCAAAATTGCGAGATTTCACTTGCCCAAAACTCAAATATAGGTTCATTGCACAACGAAATTTAAGATTTACAGATGTTGTCTCTCAAACAATGGAATTTCTAGTTGTTGTTTTTTTTCATGTCAAAATGCTTTTTTTTTAGATCTTGGTCTAGCTTATTTTTATACGTTTGAATTGGCAATACTGCATTGTTTAAGCTGGAAAGTGAAAATATAAAAGAAGAATGGGCAAGATACTGTATTGCCATTACATTCAACATTTCAGAGGTTAAAGACAGTCTCTGTTTCAGAGTTGCACCATTTTAGGAACCTTAAATTTTTTCTTGAAAAATAAGCAACATATGCATAATTTTAATAATATTTTTCCTCTATTATTCTTACTAGCATTCTAAACGAGGTGGAAGGCCTTCTTGATCCCAGCCTCCTAGATCCGGCCACAATTTTTCCTCATGGGTTGCATAGGAAAAAGATCGATTATGTATTTGTTAACAGCAAATGGTCTAATTTTGAGGCAGAAGTGTTCAATTAAAACCACAGAGCCGTGTAATATTAAGTAAACAAACAGTCAAGTTCCGTTATGAATACCTGGACATATAGGAGAGCTGTTGCAAAAAGTGTCTTGGAATGGTAATTTAAGAAACGTGGCTACTGATCTACGGGACCTGGGTTCGAGCCCCGGGTAAGGCATGGATGTTCGTGTTGTTTTTCTGCTGAGGTCCTGCCATCCTCTCAGATCTTCTACTGTGGCATATAAACTGACAGGCTCCTGTCAGACCTCTGTGGCAAGCAGCTGCTTGAGGGGGTATTTATTCATTTTTTTTTATGCTACAGTTAAAAGAAATAGCTTCAAAACCGAAGACCTGAAAATATGGAAAAGATATAGCAAAGCTTTTCATGATAGGTTGTTTAGTCATTATGAAATCGTGGCTTACATACAACCGAATTTGCGGAAAAATGGAACCATTTTAAGAAGACTTTTTTTTTGAAACAATACTCTGTTAGGTAAAATGGAGCAAAGGAGACAGACAATGCTATTTGAGTGATAAGTCTATGGAGCTTATTTCTGAAAAGAAAATTTGCATGAATAATTTGGATCAACACTCTACTTGTCCTCATAGGCAGCATTTAGATATCCCTGGCCACGGTAAAAATTCTTTCTTACAACCCTTTTTTAGTTTCTTTCTAATTACATTTTAACCAATGGAATATCCAAAATTTTACTTCTACAACTTTCATCTGGATTTGATCCTGCTACTTATATATATGTTCATAACACTTTTCTTCCGGTATAAAAGGATCAACAGTCTTGTATTCCATTTTGGTGATGAGTTTGAAAAAATGGCTTAATAAACATCTAAAGCAGTGTCTCGCAAACTGTGTGCCGCGGCAGAGTAGTGTGCCGCGAGAGATTTTCAAATTGACACTAGATATCCTGAATTCAATATCCTGATAACCTCAATATCCTGAATTGAGCACAAAAGCTATTCGAGCCTTGTTACCTTTCGGCTCGTCTTATCTTTGTGAACTTGGATTCTCATCATTGACTGAAATCAAATCTAAGAAGCGTGAGCGGCTTCAGATGATTGATGAAGAGATGCGAGTGTGTTTATCTAACTTTGAACCAAGAATAATGCAAATTTGTTCGCAGAAGCAAGCTCATACATCCCATTGGAATATGTTCATATCTAAATTTTAAATAAAATGCATTTAACGAAACTTCAATTTTCCTCTTTTTACGTAACCATCAAAAATTCTTTTTTTAGGTGTGCCACGGGAAAAAAATAGATTCAGTGTGCCGCAGAGTAAAAAAATTTGCGAGACACTGATCTAAAGGATCAATTAATAGCTGATGAGAACCATTGGCATGATAGCTTGCCTGACAAAGCAGAGGAAGCAGAATAGATGAAGCACGATAGCAGGGAATTATACCAGAGAGTTAATCTTTTGTGTGGGAAGAAACAGGCTGGCATGCAGAGATTGAGAGATAAAAGTGGAAGGCCGTTAATAGTGAGGATCTTGTGATGGCTAGGTGGGGGAGCATTTCAGAGATGTTCTAAACGATGTGGTTATATTTACTCCAGTTGTCTGTAATGAGGATCGATGCATTAGTGGCTTTAATATTGTCTCTATATTATAGCAAAATTTATTTTAACTCTATAAAGAAAATTTCATAAATCCTGGTAGTAGATAAATTACTGCTGAAGTGTTTAGAGCTAGAAATGTATTTGTTGCCACATGGCTGACTGAAATTTAAATATTTTTTTCATAAGAGTGTTGTTCCTAAGGATTTTACTAGAACTATTATTATCCCTACTTTTAAAAAAGTTGATCGCAGTTCTTGTGATGATTATAGGGAAATCAATCTACTTTCCGTTCCAGATAACGTTCCTTACATTATTTGCTTAATAGAATGAAGAATTTGGTTGATGACAACTGCGTGATGAGCAGCGTGAATTCAAAAATGGTATAGATGTATTGTTCAAATATTTTCGCATAGACTGATTGGCAGACTGATTTGGCACTTTCTTCCATGACGAGATACGCGTCGATCGTGGCCTGCCCTCACTTCTGCTACCTTTTAATGACCCATAATCGCACAAATTTTGATGCGCACGCGCAAACAAACGGGGCCCGGTACATGTCTGTGTGGGAAGCGTTCTTGATACATTCGTTGAGCGGCTCGTCCATTGCCCTCAGCTATTCCATACACTAAGTGCATGTCTGCCAGTTCCCTGTTCGAATACCTTTGCATGCTCTTCGTAAGCCGACTACCGCTCGAATGAGGAAATCCGAAATTTCCCCTCTAGCGCACTGATGAACAGCGCCGCCTCTTGACTTACGGTGACGTTTCCGGTTATGGGTTCCTATGCAATTCTCATTCCTCTAGATGTTATCTACCACCCCTAAAAGTTTGTACCTATATTTTTGAGACACCCTGTATAAATGTATCTTACATACATGATTAGTGGTCCTTATGTACTGTGAGACTGGAAGTTTTGCTTTATTTATATATCTAATAATTGATGCCTGTGTGAAAGCATGCGCTCATACACGTAACTGTTCAGAAGCTGCTGTTCTAAAAAAACAAACTTAGTCATAGCTTTACGAACTTTGGCTTCTTTTACTCTTTGGACTTTTTTTCTACCTGATTTATATTTATAACTTCCAAGTCAAGAAATGTTTTGAAAGTTATTGAAATAGAAGTAGGGCGGGGGTGGCTAAGTCGGTAGCGCGCCAGGCTCGTAATCTGTAGTTCCCAGGTTCTAGTCCCAGCTGGGTCAGCGTTGAGATTTATCTCCGCAAAATTCCCCGCCCTGCCCACGGTCAGTAGGGGACACTGATGGGCTTGGAAAGGCCGCCGTCCGTCGGATGGGACGTTAAGCCGTGGCCCCGTGTACGGGAGAGCCATACCCTGTGCACGTTAAAGAACACGCTGGATGGCCTTGACGGGAGGCTACCATCTGTCTCCCAACAGCTGTTCCAGTGGGTCCCCTCCCCCAACCTTCTCTGAGCCTTCGGGGTCCTTGTGGCCTGGCCATTTAGCCCATGGTGTGCAAAAAAGTGCCGCTCAGAGGTAAAACAATCCAATCCAATGAAACAAAAGTATTGAATTTCAAGAATTATTCTTCTGTCCTGCACATAAGCCGATGCGTTGAGGGTCACTTTCCTCATACATTCAATCATCTCATTGTATTGGCGAGTTTTGTTTAATATTGATAATTATAATATTGAATCTTATTCATGTTAGTTAAACAAAAATATTTAAACAAGTGAGCAGCAATGCATCTGTTTATATACAGGACAGAAGAATTATTCTTGCGATTCAACTGAAATTTCATAATTTTATTTCAATTCAATGAAGCTATAAATTTAAATCGGTAGCAAAAAGAGCAAAGAGCGAAAGAAAAGACTCAACAGGGCCAAAGGCTTTGACTAAACTTTTTTAAGACAGGCAGCTTACTGTACTTAGACTCTTACTATATCTGATTAAGAAGACACACCAACACGCAGATTCAAGGATATGTAAATCTAGAGACCTGCATGAATCCAAATAATGTGGAACACTTGGAACATGAGAAGGAGCTCATCTAATGCGGAACACTTAGAATATGAGATTGTAATTCAGAAACTTCCGAGACAAAGGGCATAGGAAACTGTGTCTTGCCAATTCTATTGTACTCGTAAGATGTCGTGGAAGAGCAGTTCAGTGAAAATCACAAACCATCCTGTACTTTGGTCGCAAACATTACTGGTTCACAGAGCAGAAATATTATAACCTTCAACTTAATAGCATGGAGTAATTCTTCACGTCCTGGCGGTATGGCAAATCGTGAAGAAAATTTGTACCATTAAGCTGTTTCCGAGATGTTATGGATATTGTTTCCCTGGTTTCGTCTTGTTCTCGAAGTCGTCAAAAAAATAGGAAGGTGTCTTCTGATCGGTTTGTATGAAGTTCTAGCCATAGAAGGTTTTCCACGCTCTTTGAACAGGATTAGCCAAAATCTTTGGAAGTTGGATGTGTGTGAAAATTTGTTTAATGTTTTTGATTAATTCCAATGAAGAAACTAGTGGTTTTTAGAAATAAAATTTCTTCAGCTCTTTGGGTTCCTATGTTGAACTTAGTCTAAAAATATTATTTTTCTGTTCAGGTAAAACTGTTGACTTCAAAAAGTTAACACTAATTGGACTTGTAGTGTTAAGCAGGGGGTTTAAGTGATGGAAGCGTTTAAATGGGGAAACCATTTTTTCAAGCTCAACGAGTTTTCTGTAAATTCCTGACTTATTCTATATTAGGGCATTAAGTATCATTTCGTTCGACTGCCAAAACTTTTGCAAAAAAAGCTGTAGAGTGAGTTCAGAAATCTTCAAGTCATAAGACACATATTTCTCACAACAAAATAGCAAGAAGAAAAAAAAGTGGATGGGAAAATTAAAAAAATATATTCATAATTAACCACTTAACGAGTGTCCAACAGCCTTATCAAGGGTTCTCCTTCTTCATGATAATGCCAGTGCTCATATGGGGCGGGGGTGGCTCAGTCGGTAACGCGCCAGGCTCGTAATCTGTAGTTCCCAGGTTCGAGTCCCAGCTGGGTCAGCGTTGAGATTTATCTCCGCAAAATTCCCCGCCCTGCCCACGGTCAGTAGGGGACACCGATGGGCTTGGAAAGGCCGCCGTCCATCGGATGGAACGTTAAGCCGTGGCCCCGTGTGCGGGAGAGCCATACCCTGTGCACGTTAAAGAACACGCTGGATGGCCTTGACGGGAGGCTACCATCTGTCTCCCAACAGCTGTTCCAGTGGGTCCCCTCCCCCAACCTTCTCTAAGCCTTCGGGGTCCATGTGACCTGGCCATTTAGCCCATGGTGTGCAAAAAAGTGCCGCTCAGAGGTAAAAACAACCCAAGCCAGTGCTCACAAAACCCGTCAAGTTACGGCCTATCTGTAACAGGAAAAAATCAAACAGCTATCGCATCCTGCATATTCATCCGATCTTGCACCATGCGATTTTTGTTTGTTTCTTTCACTATGCGAACCCTTTATTTTGAAAGTAGTACATGTCACCTTATTCTGTTTTTTTTTTTGATATATTGTCTTTTGCATTTCAGTGTCATCATCATCATCCTCAAGCAGCCATGGGCTACGGAGGTCCAACCAGACCGTGCAATTTGGTTCTCCAAGCAAGTCTATCCTGAGCTACATCTACTGCATCAGGCCACTGAACACAAATTCTAACAAAGCCCTGTTTGACATTGTCTGCCCACCGCATCCTAGGTCTCCCCCTCCTTCTGAGGCCTTTAGGCACACTGTTCATAACCCTATTCGCCAATCTATAATTATCCATACGGGCAACATGGCCAAACCAGCGGAGTCTCTCTCTGCACAATATGCTGCTTAAAGGAGGTTGCCGACTCCTTTGCCTAACCTCATCATTAGTTACAAAGTTGAACCACCTAATGCCAAAGATACTACGTAAGCATCTGGAATCAAAAGCATCTAGTTTCCTGTTATCTTGTTTACAAAGTGTCCAAGTTTCACTACCATAACTAACCCTAGAAAGAACCAAACTATTATACAGTCTAATTTTAGTCTTTAGGTGTATACGCCTATTTCTCCACACTCTCCATAGGTTCTTAAAAGTCCCGGCAGCAATCATTATTCGTCTGTTAATCTCATGCCGCACATCACCATTATCTGTTACATAACTCCCAAGATAATTAAACTGTGACACCTGCTCAAGACTGCAACCATTCAGATTAACTGAATCACAGCCTGCCTGACCAATTTTCATCACTTTAGTTTTCTCTCTGTTTATAACCAAACCTACTCTACTACCAGTCTTATCAACAGCTCGAATGAAAGAGTTCATCTCTCTCATTCGAGCTGTTGATAACCTATCGCCATCCTATCGCCATTTAACATCGCCTTACTATCGCCATTTAACATCATTTGCCAAAAGGGCTAATTCATCAGCATAATCTAAATCAGAAATTTTCGTATCTCCAGCCCATTTAAGGCCAAAATCTTTCCCTTGAAGTGAATTTCGCATAACATAATCAATAACCAAGCTAAAGAGAAAAGGAGACAAAATGCACCCTTGTCGAACACCAGAAGTAATGCTAAACCATTTGCTACAAGCCTTACCAACTCTCACACATGACTCAGTGTTATTATACAGAGCTTTCATTATGTTAACTAACTTGTCTGGTATACCATATGATTTCGCAATCAACCACAAATTATGACGATCAACAGAGTCGAAAGCCTTTTTGAAATCAACAAAGCTTGCAACCAAAGGTTTCTGAAATTCTAAACATTTCTCAAGAATCTGCCTAAGTGAAAATATCTGATCCACACATCCCCTACCACTTCTGAATCCACATTGCTCATTCCGCAATTGACTGTCAACCAGATTCTATTAAGAATTAGATTCTATTAAGCACATATTACTACTCATGGAAAGAACTTTACCTGGAACAGAGAGTAGGCTGATACCCCTATAGTTATCACAAGAACTGCGATCACCTTTTTTGAAAATAGGGATAACAATAGCTCTGGTAAAATCCTTAGGAACCATGCCTTTATCATAAAAGATATTCAGAATTTCAGTCATCCAAGTGGTAACCGAAACATTCCCAGCTCTAAGCATTTCAGTAGTAATTTCATCTACCCCTGGGGATTTAGGAAGTTTAAGTTTAGAAATAGCCAAAATAACTTCAGATTGTGTTATAGGGTCCATATTAAAGCCATCAATGCATTTATCATCATTGCAAACAATGGGAATAGAACTAACCGCATTGTTTAGAACATCACTGAAATGCTCAGCCCACCTAGCCATGACAGAATCCTCACCTTCTATAACGTTACCTTGTTTATCCTTCAATCCCTGTATACCTGTCCGTTTTCTACCACACAAAACATTAACTATCTGGTACAGCTCTCTGCTGTTGTGCTGTCTAACTGCTTCCTCGGCTTTGTCAGCCAAACCATCAAGCCAAAGATTCTTATCAGCAGCTAACTGATCTTTTACACGTTTATTAAGTTCTCTGTAATGCTTTCTATTAGGACTAGTAGGGAGTTGATTAAGAACATTCCTGCAGTTCTTTCTTTCCGAAATAAGCTCAAGTGCCTTATCACTCAGATAATTCTGTCTCTTCTGCTCCTTTTTTCCTAAAAGAGTACTGTTAGTGTCCAAAAAAGCCTGTTTAAAATGATCCCATTCTTCCTCAACTTCAGTAGTAAGCATACCATGACTGTCATAATGACTAAGTAACCTATCATGGTAAGCTTTGGCTATAACTGGGTCTTTCAGAGCTTCAGTATTAAAAGCAAATTTTTTAACCCTAGCACAACACTTTTTAAGTTTAAGTTGCAAGACACTTTTAACAAGATAATGGTCAGATCCAATTTCAGCTCCCCTATATGACCTGGTATTCCTAACAGAACTAGCCCATTTGCTGTTAATTAATATATAATCAATCATATTCTTATGCAGCCCATCGGGTGAAACCCATGTGTACTTATGTATGTCGCGGTGTTTGTAATAAGTGTTAGTTATTCTGAATCCATTGAGTTTACTTACCTGTAGGAGACGTTGCCCATTGCCATTGCAGCTACCAATACCAAAAGGGTATATTACTCCTCCCCAAAGGTCACAGTCAGTACCAACTTTGGCATTGAAGTCACCTAGAACAAGGGTAATATCTCCTTTCTTGACAGAATTCAAAATATCCTGAAGTTGTCCATAAAACCTATCCTTCTCATCGTCATCGGCATCCTCAGTGGGGGCATAACAGCAGATAACATTCAAGTCTTTAACGCTTGTCTGAAATTTTGCTGTAAGAAACCTTTCATTAATGCACTCATATCCTAGAAGAGCATCACTAGCGTGTCCGCTGAGAAGCAGACCCACGCCTTGGTGATGCTTGTTGTCGTCCCTCCGTGAAAAGAGAAATTTAAGATTATTTTTTAAGAATCTGACCTTTATCTGTCCATCTGGTCTCTTGCAAGCCGAGAATATCTAAATTATAATAGTGGAATTCTTGTGTGAGGACATCAAGAGAAAAAGCTCTGTGCAGAGACCTCACATTCCAACTACCTATGGAGAGAAAATGGTTAGTAGGATGTTTAAAGAAGCTATGTTTATTGAGAGAAGGAATGCCGACAATATGAAACAGCCCCCTAATCGCAGACATGGGGCAAAGACCCGTTCCCCCACCAGTAAAGGCTGAAGCCATCTACACTGGAAGACTTCCTCCAATGTAGAATTTGACGATGCCAATAGAAGCAAAGAGTTCAGGTGCCAGCGATGACCCCCTGCTCAGGATTATCCACCAGCTGATAAATATATCCTGTGAATCTGTTCACTTGGGGCTGTCAACCCACAAACAAACAGAAAACACAGCGGAAGATTTTCCCTCCACAGAAGCCCACCAGTGCAGCAAAATCAGGATCCATAATCAAGCTCAGAGCCATATATCTGTCCAGTCCAGTGGGTTTATATGGTCAGCACCAGGACCCTGTGTGGTTGACCACTCCTCAGCAGGGTAGAAAAAAAAGAAAAGTAGCCATAGTTGTCCAGATCAGTAGGCCACACTAATCTGGCAGCCCTCCCCTTCCGTTCACTTCCACAAGAGAGTATCTCTTTTGAAAGGTACTAACGGTCTGCACCACGAGAAGGCGGGGTCGGACATTAGGTGCTAGGCCTGGCCGGTTCTATGCATCATCACAGGGGATGGTGCATAGCTCTCCTTCCAGTGACTACCTAGCTACCATTATGACTATGGTTTTTACGTTTTCATGATCTTATTTAGCTACATGTGCAGGAAAACGGAAGGAGTCCGTGAAGGAGAGATTCATCGCTGCTTTTTCTGAGCTCATTAAGGAAAACCCACACATCACCATACAGGTAATAAGGTTAGAAGTCAGTATATCGATTGGTAATATGGAAACAATTATGCATCAACATTTTAAAGTTCTGAAAGATCTGTGCCAAATGGTTACCCCACATACTGACAGAACAGCAAAAAAGGGCTAGAGTTCAACTCTTGCAAGGAGATATTGACAATGTTTGAATTTAGTGCCCCCAAATGGTTAACAGATATTGTCACAGGTGATGAGTCGTGGTTTTATTATTATAAGACTGAGTTTGCTGAAGATGAACCGTGTTCGCAAATCCTCCGACAAGACTTTCGCTCAAGGAATAGGATGTTCACAATTTTTTCAATTTTCAAGGATTGGTAATGTGGACACCTTACCTGAAGAAATGACTATAAATGGCCAATATTACACTAACACTGTTTTGCCCAAAATGGTTAAGGAGATAAAGGAGCAGAGTGCAACAGGCCTGTCAAAGGTACTCCTTCTTCATAACAATGCCAGTGCTCACAAAACCCGGCAAGTTACGGCCTATCTGTAACAGGAAAAAAATCAAACAGCTATCCCATCCTGCATATTCATCCGATCTCGCATCAGGCAATTTTTGGTTGTTTCCAAAAATTAAAAAGGAACTTACGGGGAAGTCTTTTCCCTCAAAAGGAATACCACCAACCGTTCCAGAATTGGCGTATACGTCTGCAGCTTTGCATAGCTGCTGAAGGGGAGTACTTTGAAGGACAATAAAAAATTTGTTTCAGGTAGGTGTAATTGCTTTTGTTCTGCAGTGCATGTCAAAAAAATTTTGAAAGCTCCTCGTCTATAAGTTCTGTTATATAACAGATGAAGGAAAATTTCGTTCTAAGTAATAAACTAGCAGAAATTCAAAATTAAATGAAGGCTACATAAGCCTAATTCCAGTTCCGTTCATAGGGGGGCATCGAGAGAATTGCCTAAAGCCTCCACAAGTGAATGGTCCCTTTTTAACACTGCATACTATAACTGAGTTGGGTTACCTCTGAGCGGCACTTTTTTGCACACCATGTGCTAAATGGCCAGGTCACATGGATCCCAAAGGCTCAGAGAAGGTTGGGGGAGGGAACCAACTGGAACAGCTGTTGGGAGACGGATGGTAGCCTCCTCTGAAGGCCATCCAGCGTGTTCTCTAACGTGCACAGGGTATGGTCTCCCGCACACGGGGCCACGGCTTTACGTCCCATCCGACGGACGGCGGCCTTTCCAAGTCCATCGGTGTCCCCTACTGATCGTGGGCAGGGCGGGGAATTTTGAGGAGATAAATCTCAACGGTGACCCAGCTGGGACTCGAACCTGCAGATTACGAGTCTGCGCTACCGACTGAGCCACTCCCGCCCCTACTATAACTGAAGTACGGGATAGGAACTTAAGGAAGATGATATTGACCCAAATATGGTAATAGCTATTTGAATATGTTTATCCCTTCCTGTGACAATGGAAGAAGTTGATTGGTCGTTCATGAAATCAAAATTAATCAAGATATTCTTGCGTTAAACCATGTTTGAAGAATTAATATGTGTCTGTGCCATATTATCAATTGAGAGAGAAACGGTCCAAATATGTTCATTTCAAAATGTAATTCAGAACCAGGCAGATTCTACTACTGTTAAAGAGGAAGCAGGAATATTATTGTGTAATCTTATCTACGGTATTCAATTTATATTTTAAATCTAAATTTTACTAAAAATTTTACTCATGTTTTTATTGTGAACTTACTGTTCTCTTGCAATAAATCAAAATAAAAACTTAGAAGTACAGATAATTTTACTTTAATTTCATAACAATTTTTGAACAAAAGCAAAAATTATCTATAAAACTGTATGGGGACCCTAAATGGAACTTTGCTTCCGGGTTTCCCTAGATACTTTTGCACGGTCTTAACCTAATCTTAAAAAACGGTAAACCCAGTTTGGGCGCTTTAAGGGTTAAGTAAAATGTTCAGTTGCATTAAACTGAAATCGGTTTATTTATTAAAATTTTTCATTTTTCATAATACGAACTGTAACTTGAACAATACAAGCCGAACAGCTACTTACACTTCCGTCAGATTTCATTTGAAACCGGAACTCACGTACTGCGTCCTGTTCAGCATGAGTTGTGATAAAGGCAAAAGCTCTTCGAGAATCTTCTCTTCACACTCACAACAAATCTACATTTATCAAGAGTAAAAAACAAATTTGTCATTTTTTTTGTCCACAATCCACAGCCTAGTTAAGTCTCCAGCAACCAATGCGTTATAGTTGGAAAACACGAATCTACCAATATTCAATACAGTACCTAGGGTCGAATTAAGCCATTCTGGGACCCCGAACACTTAAACATTTTTCACCCCCCTCATATTATAAGAAAAAATAATAAAAGATGTCTGTCTGTGAGTCTGTCTGTGGCAGCCATAACTCATCGGGAAATCAACGTACACCTCCAAATTTTCAGAGAATGTTTCTGGTTGTGGTCCGGATTGCAGTACCAAATTTCAGGTCAAAAGTCCAAGAGGGGGGCTTGCTAGAACCAAAAATATTTACCATGCTATTCCTACGGGAAACGAGAATC
The DNA here is from genome assembly GCA_038380435.1 of Ryuthela nishihirai. NCBI lineage: Eukaryota > Metazoa > Arthropoda > Arachnida > Araneae > Heptathelidae > Ryuthela > Ryuthela nishihirai. The sequence goes on from JAWZYU010000001.1 coordinate 116,536,349, forward strand.
GCTATATCAAATTTACTGTTGCCATTTTCTGCTCCCTAACTATGAAAGCAAAGATTTAAAATAGCATTTAAATGTTCTGCTGCAAATCTGATGCCGTTACCAGATTCCCCACATTTACAAAAGCATTATATAGGCGTTCAATTGCAGCTACGGACTTGATTTTCTAACTAAAGATGGAGTCGGACACGGGGAACCCGCCTACGAAATTTGGAACCTTTCGGTGAAGTACGTCGGGAATTACAGAATGCCAAAATCTGACGAAATAAGTAACTCAATTGTTTGCCAGGGGCTGTGAGAGCGCGCGCCGAGTCAGCAATGACTTTGCAACACCGGGAAATTTTTCGTGTTCAAACTGCGATAAAATGTCGGGGCGGGGTGGGGGATATTCACTAACCTTTAGTGCAGGAAACAACAGAATATGCAGATTAAAAGTGAGATACGAGCTGTCACAATTTGTGTAGAAATGAAGTCACGGGCAAAGTGAGAACCTGATTTTTAAACCAATCACCGGGCAACACGGGAGATGCTGTGCAGGATATTTGGAACGTGCGAACGAATATCACATGAGCCATAGGGTAGCAAAATCTGTGGTAACGGAAATAAAATCTCGATAGCTTACACAGAAACTAAGATACGGGCTATGAAGAGTGCTCGCTGACGTCAACAACAATCCCGGCAAATTTCTTCCTGTTGAAAATCTGTGCTAAAGGGTGGGGGGGGGGGTCTTATAAAATTTACCTTTAATGCAGTGAAAATAAGAATATACAGGTTAAAAGTGACACCCGGGCAGCGCCGAGTAAGTTCAGCTAGTAAGAAATAAAACACAAATGACGAAATTAACAGATACAACTATCTTATACTGTAGAGGCGGGGGTGGCTCAGTCGGTAGCGCGCCAGGCTCGTAATCTGTAGTTCCCAGGTTCGAGTCCCAGCTGGGTCAGTGTTGAGACTTATCTCCGCAAAATTTCCCCGCCCTGCCCACGGTCAGTAGGGGACACCGATGGGCATGGAAAGGCCGCCGTCCGTCGGATGGGACGTTAAGCCGTGGCTCTGTGTGTGGGAGAGCCATATCCTGTGCACGTTAAAGAACACGCTGGATAGCCTTGACGGGAGGCTACCATCTGTCTCCCAACAGCTGTTCCAGTGGGTCCTTTCCCACAACCTTCTCTGAGACTTCGGGGTCCATGTGACCTTGGCCATTTAGCCCATGGTGTGCAAAAACAGTGCCGCTCAGAGGTAAAACAACCCAACTGAAATTTAATAATTTTATTTCAGTTCAATGAAGTTATAAATTTAAATCGGTAGCAAAAAGTGCAAAGAGCGAAAGAAAAGAGTGAACAGGGCCAAAGGCTTTGACTAAACTTTTTTAAGACAGGCAGCTTACTGTACTTAGACTCTTACTATATCTGATTAAGAAGACACACCAACACGCAGATTCATCATCATCATCATCATCATCATCATCCTCAAGCAGCCATGGGCTACGGAGGTCCAACCAGACCATGCAATTTAGTTCTCCAAGCAAGTCTATCCTGAGCTACATCTACTGCATCAGGCCACTGCACACCAATTCTAACAAGGTCCTGTTTGACATTGTCTGCCCACCGCATCCTAGGTCTCCCCTTCTTTCTGAGACCTTTAGGCGCACTGTTCATAACCCTATTCGCCAATCTATAATTATTCATACGGGCAACATGGCCAAACCAACGGAGTCTCTCTCTGCACAATATGCTACTTAAAGGAGGTTGCAAACTCCTTTGCCTAATCTCATCATTAGTTACAAAGTTGAACCACCTAATGCCCAAGATACTGCGTAAGCATCTGGAATCAAAAGCATCTAGTTTCCTGTTATCTTGTTTACAAAGTGTCCAAGTTTCACTACCATAACTAACCCTAGAAAGAACCAAACTATTATATAGTCTAATTTTAGTCTTTAGGTGTATACGCCTATTTCTCCACACTCTCCATAGGTTCTTAAAAGTCCCGGCAGCAATCCCAATTCGTCTGTTAATCTCATGCCGCACATCACCATTATCTGTTACATAGCTCCCAAGATAATTAAACTGTGACACCTGCTCAAGACTGCAACCATTCAGATTAACTGAATCACAGCCTGCCTGACCAATTTTCATCACTTTAGTTTTCTCTCTGTTTATAACCAAACCTACTCTACTACCAGTCTCATCAACAGCTCGAATGAAAGAGTTCATCTCATCAACATCATTTGCCAAAAGGGCTAAATCATCAGCATAATCTAAATAAGAAAGTTTCGTATCTCCAGCCCATTTAAGGCCAAAATCTTTCCCTTGAAGTGAATTTCGCATAACATAATCAATAACCAAGCTAAAGAGAAAAGGAGACAAAATGCACCCTTGTCGAACACCAGAAGTAATGCTAAACCAATTGCTACAAGCCTTACCAACTCTCACACACGACTCAGTGTTATTATAGAGAGCTTTCATAATGTTAACTAACTTGTCAGGTATACCATATGATCTCACAATCAACCACAAATTATGACGATCAACAGAGTCGAAAGCCTTTTTGAAATCAACAAAGCTAGCAACCAAAGGTTTCTGAAACTCTAAACATTTCTCAAGAATCTGCCTAAGTGAAAATATCTGATCCACACATCCCCTACCACTTCTGAATCCACATTGCTCATCACGCAATTGACTATCAACCAGATTCTTAATTCTATTAAGCACAATCATGGAAAGAACTTTACCTGGAACAGAGAGTAGGCTGATACCCCTATAGTTATCACAAGAACTGCGATCACCTTTTTTGAAAATAGGGATAACAATAGCTCTGGTAAAATCCTTAGGAACCATGCCTTTATCATAAAAGATATTCAGAATTTCAGTCATCCAAGTGGTAACCGAAACATTCCCAGCTCTAAGCATTTCCGTAGTAATTTCATCTACCCCTGGGGATTTATGAAGTTTAAGTTTAGAAACAGCCAAAAGAACTTCAGATTGTGTTATAGGGCCAACATTAAAGCCACCAATGCATCTGTCATCATTGCAAACAATGGGAGTAGAACTAACTACATTGTTTAGAACATCACTGAAATGCTCTGCCCACCTAGCCATGACAGAATCCTCCCCTTCTATAACCTTACCTTGTTTATCCTTCAATCCTTGTATGCCTGTCCATTTTCTACCACACAAAACATTAACTATCTGGTACAGCTCTCTGCTGTTGTGCTGTCTAACTGCTTCCTCGGCTTTGTCAGCCAAACCATCAAGCCAAAGATTCTTATCAGCAGCTAACTGATCCTTTACAAATTTATTAAGGTCTCTGTAATGCTTTCTATTAGGACTAGTAGGGTATTGATTAAGGGCATTCCTGCAGTTCTTTCTTTCCGAAATAAGCTCAAGTGCCTTATCACTCAGATAATTTTGCCTCTTCTGCTCCTTTTTTCCTAAAAGAGTACTGTTAGTGTCCAAAAACGCCTGTTTAAAATGATCCCATTCTTCCTCAACTTCAGTAGTAAGCAAACCATGACTGTCGTAATGACTAAGTAACCTATCATGGTAAGCTTTGGCTATAACTGGATCTTTCAGAGCTTCAGTATTAAAAGTAAATTTTTTAACCCTAGCACAACACTTTTTAAGTTTAAGTTGCAACACACTTTTAACAAGGTAATGGTCAGATCCAATTTCAGCTCCCCTATATGCCCTGGTATTCCTAACAGAACTAGCCCATTTGCTGTTAATTAATATGTAATCAATCATATTCTTATGCAGCCCATCAGGTGAAACCCATGTGTACTTATGTATGTCGCGGTGTTTGTAATAAGTGTTAGTTATTCTGAATCCATTGAGTTTACTTACCTGTAGGAGACGTTGCCCATTGCCATTGCAGCTATCAATACCAAAAGGGCCTATTACTCCTCCCCAAAGGTCAGAGTCGGTACCAACTTTGGCATTGAAGTCACCAAGAACAAGGGTAATATCTCCTTTCTTGACAGAATTCAAAATATCCTGAAGTTGTTCATAAAAACTATCCTTCTCATCCCCATCGGCATCCTCAGTGGGGGCATAACAGCAGATAACATTCAAGTCTTTAATGCTTGTCTGAAATTTTGCTGTAAGAAACCTTTCATTAATGCACTCATATCCTAGAAGAGCATCACTAGCGTGTCTGCTGAGAAGCAGACCCACGCCTTGGTGATGCTTATTGTCGTCCCTCCCTGAAGAGAGAAATTTAAGATTATTTTTAAGAATCTGACCTTTATCTGTCCATCTGGTCTCTTGCAAGCCGAGAATATCTAAATTATAACGGTGGAATTCTTGTGTGAGGACATCAAGAGAAAAAGCTCTGTGCAGAGTCCTCACATTCCAACTACCTATGGAGAGAAAATGGTTAGTGGGATGTTTAAAGAAACTATGTTTATTGAGAGAGGGAATGCCGACAATATCAAACAGCCCCCTAATCGCAGACATGGGGCAAAGACCCGTTCCCCCACTACTAAAGGCTGAAGCCATCTACACTGGAAGACTTCCTCCAATGTAGAATTTGACGATGCCAATAGAAGCAAAGAGTTCAGGTGCCTGCGATGACTTCTGCTCAGGATTATCCACCAGCTGATAAACATATCCTGTGAATCTATTCACTTGGGGCTGTCAACCCACAAACAAACAGAAAACACAGCGGAAGATTTTCCCTCCACAGAAGCCTACCAGTGCAGCAAAATCAGGATCCATAATCAAGCTCAGAGCCATATATCTGTCCAGTCCAGTAGGTTTATATGGTCAGCACCAGGACCCTGTGTGGTTGACCACTCCTCAGCAGGGTAGAAAAAAGAAAAGTAGCCATAGTTGTCCAGATCAGTAGGCCACACTAATCTGGCAGCCCTCCCCTTCCGTTCACTTCCACAAGAGAGTATCTCTTTTGAAAGTTACTAACGGTCCTCACCACGAGAAGGCGGGGTCGGACATTATGTGCTAGGCCTGGCCGGTTCTATGCATCATCACAGGGGATTGGTGCATAGCTCTCCTTCCAGTGACTACCTAGCTACCATTTACAGATTCAAGGATATGTAAATCTAGAGACCTGCATGAATCCAAATAATGCGGAACACTTGGAACATGAGAAGGAGCTCATCTAATGCGGAACACTTAGAATATGAGATTGTAATTCAGAAAATTCCGAGACAAAGGGGATAGGAAACTGTGTGTCTTGACAATTCTATTGTACTCGTAGATGTCGTGGAAGAGCAGTTCGGTGAAAAACACAAAGCATCCTGTACTTTGGTCGCAAACATTACTGGTTCACAGAGCAGAAATATTATAATCTTTTCCCCACTTACCCCAACAAAATTTTTACTGTTTTTCAAAGTACTCCCCTCCAGCATCTATGCAAAGTTGCAGATGTCTACGTCGATTCCGAAATGCTTGATGGTATTCTTGTTGGGGAATACTCCGAAATTCTGAATAAACATGAACGCATTTTGCAAGGTCTTGTATCCTTGAAAAGACTTCCCACAAGTTCCTTTTTAATTTTTAGAAACAACTAAAAATCATATGCTGCAAGATCGGGTGAATATGCAGAATGGGGTAGCTGTTTGATTTTTTAACTCCTCCAGACAGGCGTAACTTGCCGAGTTTTGTGAGCACCAGCATTGTCATGAAGAACTCTTGACACGCCCTTTGTTGGATGCTGCTCCTTCCTCTTCTTAACCATTTTGGTCAAAACAATGTTAGTGTAGTTTACAGTCTTTTTACGAATGATTAATACACTTGAAATCAATAAAACCTTTCCATTAATTAAATTTCATTACAAAGAAATTTGATATAAAATGCAACGTTTTTACGTACATTAACACGTATAGCAGATCTGTATTGTCACCTATTCTCGGAGAAACCAAAGGATATCCCAATCCACACTTCTAAACTGACATTAGAAGCAGTCTTTCCTGTTCTGTCGGTCTCTTAGTGGTAACTAGGTAGTCACTGGAAGGAGAGCTATGCACCAATCCCCTGTGATGCATAGAACCGGCCAGGCCTAGCACCTGATGTCCGACCCCGCCTTCTCGTGGTGCAGACCGTTAGTACCTCTAAAAAGAGATACTCTCTTGTGGAAGTGAACGGAAGGGGAGGGCTGCAAGATTAGTGTGGCCTACTGATCTGGACAACTATGGCTACTTTTCTTTTTTTTTCTACCCTGCTGAGGAGTGGTCAACCACACAGGGTCCTGGTGCTGACCATATATACCAACCTGAACGGAATTATCTCTGGGCTTGATTATGGATCCTGATTTTGCTGCACTGGTGGGCTTCTGTGGAGGAAAATCTTCTACTGTGTTTCTGTTTGTTTGTGGGTTGACAGCCCCAAGTGAATAGATTCACAGGACATGTTTATCAGCTGGTGGATAATCCTGAACAGAGGTCATCGCAGGCACCTGAACTCTTTGCTTCTATTGGCATCGTCAAATTCTACATTGGAGGAAGTCTTCCAGTATAGATGTCTTCAGCCTTTAGTGGTGGGGGAAGGGTCTTTGCCCATGTCTGCGATTAGGGGGCTGTTTGATATTGTCGGCATTCCCTCTCTCAATAAATGATAGTTTCTTTAAACATCCCACTAACCATTTTCTCTCCATAGCTAGTTGGAATGTGAGGACTCTGCACAGAGCTTTTTCTCTTGATGTCCTCGTACAAGAATTCCACCATTAGAGTTTAGATATTCTCGGCTTGCAAGAGACCAGATGGACAGATAAAAGTCAGATTCTTAAAAATAATCTTAAATTTATCTTTTTAGGGAGGGACGAGAATACGCATCACCAAGGCGTGGGTCTGCTTCTCAGCAGACACGCTAGTGATGCTCTTCTAGGATATCAGTGCAGTAATGAAAGGTTTCTTACAGCAAAATTTTTGACAAGAGTTAAAGACTTGAATGTTGGTACTGACTCTGACCTTTGGGGTGGAGTAATAAGCCCTTTTGGTATTGGTAGCTGGAATGGCAATGGGCAACGTCTCCTACAGGTAAGTAAACTCAATGGATTCAGAATAACTAACACTTATTACAAACACCGCAACATACATAAGTACACATGGGTTTCACCCGATGGGTTGCATAAGAATATGATTGATTATATATTAATTAACAGCAAATGGCTAGTTCTGTTAGGAATACCAGGTCATATAGGGGAGCTGAAATTGGATCTGACCATTACATTGTTAAAAGTGTCTTGCGATTTAAAAAGTGTTGTGCTAGGGTTAAAAAATTTACCTTTAATACTGAAGCTCTGATAGACCCAGTTATAGCTAAAGTTTACCATGATAGGTTACTTAGTCATTATGACAGTCATGGTATGCTTACTACTGAAGTTGAGGAAGAATGGGATCATTTTAAACAGGCTTTTTTGGACACTAACAGTACTCTTTTAGAAAAGAGGAGCAGAGGAGACAGAATTATCTGAGTGATAAGGCATTTGAGCTTATTTCGGAAAGAAAGAACTGCAGGAATATCCTTAATCAATATCCAGCAGGGTATTGATTAAGGACAGTTCTTTCTTTCCGAAGCATTACAGAGAACTTAATAAACGTGTAAAAGATCAGTTAGCTGCTGATAAGAATCTTTGGCTTGATGGCTTGGCTGACAAAGCCGAGGAAGCAGTTAGATAGCACAACAGCAGAGAGCTGTACCAGATAGTTAACGTTTTGTGTGGCAGAAAACGGACAGGTATACAGGGATTGAAGGATAAACAAGGTAAGGTTATAGAAAGGGAGGATTCTGTCATGGCTAGGTGGGCTGAGCATTTCAGTCCCTATAACACAGTGTGAAGCTATTTTGGCTATTTCTAAACTTAGACTTCATAAATCCCCAGGGGTAGATGAAATTACTACAGAAATGCTTAGAGCTGGGAATGTTTGGGTTACTACTTGGATGACTGAAATTTTGAATATCTTTTATGATAAAGGCATGGTTCCTAAGGATTTTACCGGAGCTATTGTTATCCCTATTTTCAAAAAAGGTGATCGCAGTTCTTGTGATAACTTTAGGGGTATCGGCCTACTCTCCGTTTCAGGTAAAGTTCTCTCTATGGATCTAATCTATGGAGAGTGTGGAGAAATAGGCGTATACACCTAAAGACTAAAATTAGACTGTGCAATAGTTTGGTTCTTTCTAGGGTTAATTATGGTAGTGAAACTTGGACACTTTGTAAACAAGATAACGGGAAACTAGATACTTTTGATTCTAGCTGCTTCCGTAGTATCTTGGACATTAGGTGGTTCAACTTTGTAACTAATGATGAGGTTAGGTAAAGGAGTTTGCAACCTCCTTTAAGCAGCATATTGTGCAGAGAGAGACTCCGTTGGTTTAGCCATGTTGCCCGTATGGATAATTATAGATTCGCGAATAGGTTTATGAACAGTGTGCCTAGAGGCCTCAGAAGGAAGGGGAGACCTAGGATGCGGTGGGCAGACAATGTCAAACAGGACCTTGTTAGAATTGGTGTGCAGTGGCCAGATGTAGTAGATGTAGCTCAGGATAGACTTGCTTGGAGAACTAAATTGCACGGTGTGGTTGGACCTCTGTAGCCCATGGCTGCTTGAGGATGATGATGATGATGATGATGATGATATAGTGCAGCTCATTGTTTGCAACATTCGTTAAAAGTTTTTCTGTTCCCATATTTAGTATTCTATACCAATGCAAATTAAAATTTTTTAAGGATTCAAAAATTGCAAATTATGTTTCATTAATGTCAGTCCAAGTAAAAAAAGAGGTTGCAATTATAGCTTTGGGGTGATTCGAAAAGTGCGGTTAGAAATATTTTATCAATACCTCTCCAACCCCAAAAAAGTTTTAATTAATCTAAAAAATAAAAAAGTCGATATCTACAAAGGTTTGAAAACGTGACCTATATTTTACATGCATTTCAGAATACTTTTACAAAGACCATTTCAAAGGGGAAAATATTTAAATTCCTTTGGACAGCATAATTTAGAGGGACCCCTGCCCCTTTTAGAAAATTTTATCGAAACAATTTATGACGGGTGTACCAAAATCCAGTATCGTTCTTTCTTTAACGAAATGTAAACTTGATTTTTTTTACGCTTCCTTTTCAGAAGCATATAATTTATTTTTATTTATCAATGGAAAAAAACATTTTTCTCATTTATTGTTTCCACATATAGTTTCGAATAATAAGTTTCTCCTTTTTCATTTTGTTTTCGAGCATCCTTAGTTGTACAGGTATATAGACGGATCAAAAGTAAGGTTACAAGGTCGAAAGGGAAATCATGAGGACACAAGAGAGAGTTAAATATATATTAAAGTGCACCGGATTGCCAAAACGGCAGGGTTTACAGAAATTGAGGTTGGTTGGTTGGTTGTTTTACCTCTGAGCGGAACTTGTTTGCACACATTGGACTAAATGGACAGGTCGAGGACCCCAAAGTCTCGGAGGAGGGGACCACAAAGTCATCGAGGAGGGACCAAAGGGGTCGAGGACCCCAAAGTCGGTTGGAGGAGGGGAACCATTGGAACAGATGGTAGCCTCCCATCAAGGCCATCCAGCGTGTTTTTTAACGAGCCCAGAGTATGGGTCTCTGGAAACGGACCCATGACTAAACGTCCCATCCGACAGATGGCGGCCTTTCCAAGTCCATCGGGAATTTTGCGGAGAGAAGTCTCAACGCTGACACTACATGCATTGAGGTTGTTTACAGACGTATGCGCATATAGGAACGGAAATGTGGAAGTTCAAAATGGCTAAGAGGTTGCAAAGGTGGTCTCGTGAAGAGTCCGAGCAGTTATTAGTTTTCTGAGGGCGAAGAAAGTTTGTGCTGCCAAAATCGACCAACATCTTTTTGAAGTGTACAAGGAAAGTGTGATATCACATCAACATGTCGCCAAATTGTTTTGGAGGTTTTCGGCAGGCAAGGATACTGTACGAGACGACAGTTGCAGTGGGCATCCCAAAAAGCTATACAACAGATGTAAATGCGGCACGCATTGAGGAGATCATTCAGCAGAATAGACGTGTCACTTTGTAGCGAGACGTATTGCATCTGAGCTGGGCTTGTCTTATGGCGGCATCCAGCTCATTGTCACGGAGGAGTTATGGTTCTATACGCTTGGCTACTGATCTAAGGGACCTGGGTTCGAGCTCCGGATTAGGCATGGATGTGTGTGTGTCGTTTTTCTGCTGAGGTCCTGCCATCCTCTCAGATCTCCTACTGTGGCATATAAACTGACAGGCTCCTGTCAGACCTCTGTGGCAAGCAGCTGCTTGAGGGGGTATTTATTTTATTTACTTAATGTGTGTGCAGGGTCGGTTCCACATGCATTAACGGAGGACAACAAGGCAGAAAGAATGGTGGCAGTCTCAAATTGTTGCAATATGATGCAACAAAGGGAACCAACTTTCTTCATCGAGTGATTACAGGTAATGAAGCATGGGTTTAATCATTACTCGCCAAGCAGTAAATATACATCAACAGAGTGAAAACACCAACATCACCAACCAGAAGGAGTTCAAAGTGACACCTTCCACCAGAAAGGTGTTGGTTACATTCCTTTGGGACGCCTGTGGTGTGCTGTTGGAGGAATTTGCAGCACACAAATGTACCATTGCTGCTGAACGATACTGTGACACATTGAAACACTTACCATAGGTCATTAGGGGGAAATGATCTAGCTTCCTTAGCCAAAACATTGTACTCATTAACAACAATGCCCATCCAGACGTAGTGAACATAATTCAGGACTTGTTGCTGCAGTTTTGGTCATCCACATACAGTCCTGATCTGGCTCTATGCAATTTCCACCTCTTTTCACATTTGAATGATCACTTGGGATGATATCATTTCACATCAGATGAAGAGGTGCAAGTTCCATCACTGTGTGGTTGAATCACTAAGGACAGGAGTTTTTTGTTGATGGAATGAATAAGCTGATTAAACATGGTGACAAGTGTTGAATATTTGTGGTGATTATGTTGAAAAATAGTGTATTGGTCGAGATTTCACTTTGTATGGTTGGTTGTGTACATTAAGCCATGGCTACATGGCTGTGTATGACATATCTTACTCTCTGATTATAATCTTACTCCCTTATAACCTTACTCTCCTTATAACCTTATAACCCTCCTTATAACCTTATAACCCACCTTATAACCTTAATCTTCTTATAACCTTATAACTAACCTTATAACCTTAATCTCATTATAACCTTATAACCCACCTTATAACCTTAATCTCCTTATAAACTTATAACCCACCTTATATCCTTAATCTCTGATCCACCCACATATAATGGTATGATTACTATATACCTAGAAACTCGTGGTGGAGTGGTTAGCAGATATGGCCACTGATGAAAAGGACTTGGGTTCGAGCCTGGATGTTTCTTTGTCTTTCTGCTGATGTCTTGCCTTCCTCATAGACCTACTATGGCATATAAACTAACAGGCTCCTGTCAGTTTATATGCCACCTCCATGGCAAGCAGCTGTCTGAGGGAATATTTATTATTATTCCTCCCCATTCTTAAAGCCATATACTTGGAAAAATGTTTTTTGTCCAATCGTTTAGCCCTCCCCCCCATTCACTTTCAAATTATTTTTTCCCACTTCTCTTAAGACACATTAGGGCAGGATTAGATCGGGGAAGAGGGGAGGTGATCGTGCAGAATTTTAGTAATACCATTCCATGTTATTTCCATGTTAGTAACACCATTCCATGTTATTTCCATGTTAGTAATGCCATTCCATGTTATTTCCATGTTAGTAACTGGAAAAAACAACAACTATTGTCACATATTTTTCAAGTGAATTTTTTTAAATACTTTTTTGGAAGGAAAAGAAACATCTATATCATTTCGTTAGAATTTCTTAAACAAAATGCAGAATAGTGTTCCGGTTCCAACTACATGCTATCTCCTCCCCCAAAATGAAAAAAAGAACTACTCACAGAAAAAATCTATTGCTTTTTATTGGGGATTTAGAAGAGAGATATAAATGAAGACTTATACTCTGTATACTGTGGTGCTAATTTGTCATGGAAAGACAGTTTATCCTTTACTGAATATAATTCGAATAAAACTTCTCTGCAAGTAATAATAAAATATCACCTTTAAATAATTAATTCAATTTTGTATATCTTATAAATATACTTAATAGTAGAAAATCTTTTTATATGCACGTTTCTGGTCTTTATACATGTCTTTTATAATTGAATTTGTCAAAACAGCTATTTTTATCACCTTTCCATCCAAATATTTAAATGACCCATTGAGATTCGTTTGCGTATTGTTTAAAATTTTTTGTTGTTCCAGCAATTGTTAGTCTACTATCTCGATCGCACTAAAGGTTCGGTGCGAAACACCTGTCCATTGAAACCTTTCACATTCTTCATCGATAATATAGTACTCTATTTATGACGTTCAAAGTAACCAATAAGAGAGCAGCATCCCCAGAAGTTTCAGAAATTCGGTAATGGATCAATCCTGACTCATGGCAGCTAGGAATTAATCCAACTGAGGAAAATAATTCGGATCACCACACCAAATTTAACACTAATCAGTCAAGTATCTACGGAATTACACAGTGCCTAAATCTGTCACTGCTCAATAACGTCACCATGGACCAATAGGAATCCAATCACCCTTTGAATATGTCACTACCTGGAACCTCCTATTGTTTAGTATGATGATGATTTAAGATCTGTTTTGTATCATTCACTGTCTTGCAATGAGGCGAGCCGTGCTTCAATTCTCACAAGCCAAACTATTCATCAGTTGATTGGGTTGTTTTACTTCTGAGCTGCACATTTTATCACACAATGGGATAAATAATCAGGTCACAAGGACCCCAAAGGTTCAGAGAACGTACCCACTGGGCAGCTATAAACCCTTTCACGACTAAGGGATTGTCATATATAATTATAACCTTATCTGCATTTTTTATACAGAATGTCAAAATAGAACCTATGCCGAACGCAATTACGTAAACGGGAACGTTTAGAAAACAAAAACAGAACTGTCAGGACGCATAATATATGTACTATGTGCAATGTCCATCTTTGCCTCACTACCAAAATAAATTGCTTCTCAGAATATCATAATTAGCACATCATTTTGTATAGTATTTTATTTCATAATTTTGTAATATTTTAGTTAACATTTTGTTCTAATAAACCAATAACTAAAAGACATTGCATAATAAGCCTAACTATAATTTGTGTTACCAACTACACATTGTTATGTATTTTTCTTATGATTTTTATTTATTTTACGTCTAAACAAACTAAAATAAACAGTTACATACTAATATTTACTCTTAGAAACCTTATGGTCCTGAAAGGGTTAAGACATAGATGGTAGTCTCCTATCAAGGCCATCCAGCATGTTCCTGAAATTGCTCAGGGTATTGTTCTTCTGCGAAAGAGCCACAGTTTATCATCCCAATCGAGGGATGGTGTCCTCTCCAAGCCCACTGGTATCCCCAATTGAGGTTAGGGATGGGAGCTTTGCAGAGATAAATCATAACGCTGGGCCAGCGGGGACTCGAACTCGTTCATCACTGCATAATCCACGGGGTGGAGCTTTAGCCAGCAGCACGAAGCAATTAATGTTCAGTGGCTGCTCCTAGTGACAGAGTAGTGAGCCAGTCAGTATGCTGTTGATGAATTAAGTGACAGCAGAAAACTAAAATAATCTTATTCATTCAGGGTTATTTTCTCGATTTTCGATTTTTTGAAATTATTACCTTGACCAAGTGGTTAGTGCGCTTGGCTACTGATCAAAGGGACCTGGTTTCGAACCCTGCGTGAGGGCATGGATGTTTGTTTTGTTTTGCTGCTGAGATCCCGCCATTCTCGTAAACCTTCTACTATGGCGTGTAAACTGATAGGCTCCTGTGAGACCTCTGTGGCAAGCAGCTGTTTGAGGGAGTATTTTATTCTCCTTTTGCTGTAAAAATTTGAGCATCCTATGGTTGAGCGTGACCCAGCCATGCTTTTAATAATTACAGAAGATCGGATGTAACTATCACAAAAAAATGCTACTACCATCTTTTGACAGATTTAGTTCGTTCCTATGTGTTGTTTTCTGGTATATATTTAACTCTGTGGGCCCACCATATTCTGAAAGGAACACTAAGAGATAAATGAGTTGCTCATATAAAAAATTTAAGTTCCAAACTCCTGGTGCAGAGAGAAGTTCAGTTTCATCATGGGGAGGGGGGGGGGTTAATGTAAAATCGAGTATTGTACAGTTTGGGAAGAATTAATCTTTTTCGGAGATAGCTGCTCCTCGATCTTTGAGAGATCTGCAAGAGAGTGGCATGGAACTGAAGCTCTGTGAATTGGGAACTAAAGAATAAGCCATTTCTACAGAGATAGATTCATCTCTGTAAGATATCTGCAGTAGAGTATGTATTGATTATCACTTCCTCCTGATATTTGAAATACAGTTATTCAGAATTTCAGTGTTTTAAGTTTTTATGTTATTCTACAGAATGCCATCTCCATGGCAAAATGGTAAGCACACTTGGCTATTGAAGAAAGGGACCTGGGATCGAGTCATGCATCAGAGGTTCTATATTAATAAGAGGAGTAAGCGGCAGATTATGGCCCCAGCTACTGAAGGACCCAGCAAATCGTTCTATGAATTTATAACTTTTTTTAGTCAAAAATCCATAATGCCTGAAAATATTGTTCCATTTAGGGCCCATGGACTTCTAAATCCGCTACTGCCATGTATAAGGCATGGTTGTTTGTGTTGTCTTTCTGCTTAGGTCTGACTTCCTCACAAATCTTCTCTATGGAATATTAAATTGAAACGTCATGTCAGACACTCTGTGGCAAGCAACTGCTATCACCATCATCATCATCATCATCCCCAAGCATCCAAGCATATCTGTGCTGACCTACATCTGCTGCATCTGGCCACTGCAAATCAATTCTAACATGGTCTTGTTTGACATTTTCTGCCCCCCACATCCTCTTTCTGAGGCCTTTTGGCACATTGTTCGTAAGCCATATTCGCTAATGTATAATTACCCATACGGGCAACATGGTCAAAACAATGGAGTCTCTCTCTGCACAACATGCTGTTTAAAGGAACTTCTTTGCCTAACCTCATCATTACTTAAAAAGTTGAACCACCTAATGCCCAAGATACTGCATAAGTATCTGGATTCAAAAAGCATCAAGTTTCCTATTACCTTGATTACGAAATGTCGAAGTTTCACTGCCATAACTAATCCTAGAAAGAACCAAACTATTATACAGTTTAATTTTAGTCTTTAGGTTTATAAGCCTATTTCTCCAAAATCTCCATAGATTCTTAAAAGTCCGGGCAGCAATCCCTATTCGTCTGTTAATCTCATGCTGCACATCACCAATATCTGTTACATAGCTCCCAAGGTAATTAAACTGTGACCCCTGCTCAACACTGCAACTATTCAGATGAACTGAATCACAACCTGCCTGACCAATTTTCATCACTTTAGTTTTCCTTCTGTTTATCACCAAACCTACTCTACTACCAGTCTCATTAACAGCTTGAATGAAAGAGTTCATCTCATCAACATGATTTGCCAAAAGGACTAAATCATCAGCATAATCGAAATCAGAAATTTTTGTATCTCCAGCCCATTTAAGGCCAAAATCTTTCCCTTGAAGCGAATTTCGCATAACATAATCAATAACCAAACTAAAGAGAAAAGGAGACAAAATACACCCTTGTCGAACACCAGAAGTAATGCTAAACCAATTGCTACAAGCCTTACCAACTCTCACACACGACTCAGTGTTATTATAGTGAACTTTCATTATGTTAACTAACTTGTCTGGTATACCATATGATCTCACAACCAACCACAAATTATGACGATCAACAGAGTCGAAAGCCTTTTTTAAATCAACAAAGCTAGCAACTAAAGGTTTCTGAAACTCTAAACATTTCTCAAGAATCTGCCTAAGTGAAAGTATCTGATCCACACATCCCTACCACTTCTGAATCCACATTGCTCATCACGCAATTGCCTGTCGGGTTGGGTTGGGTTGTTTTACCTCTGAGCGGCACTTTTTTGCACACCATGGGCTAAATGGCCAGGTCACATGCACCCCGAAGGCTCAGAGAAGGTTGGGGGAGGGGACCCACTGGAACAGCTGTTGGGAGACAGATGGTAGCCTCCCGTCAAGGCCATCCAGTGTGTTCTTTAACGTGCACAGGGTATGGTTCTCCCGCACACGGGGCCACGGCTTAACGTCCCATCCGACGGACGGCGGACTTTCCAAGCCCATCGGTGTCCCCTACTGACCGTGGGCAGGGCGGGGAATTTTGCGGAGATAAATCTCAACGCTGACCCAGCTGGGACTCGAACCTGGGAACTACAGATTACGAGCCTGGCGCGCTACCGACTGAGCCACCCCCGCCCACCAATTGCCTGTCAATCAGATTCTTAATTCTATTAAGCACAACCATGGGAAGAACTTTACCTGGAACAGAGAGTAGGCTGATACCCCTACAGTTATCACAAGAACTGCGATCACCTTTTTTGAAAATAGGGATAACAATAGCTCTGGTAAAATCCTTAGGAACCATGCCTTTATCATAAAAGATATTCAGAATTTCAGTTACACAAGTGGTAACCGAAACATTTCCAGCTCTAAGCATTTCAGTAGTAATTTCATCTCCTGGGGATTTATGTAGTTTAAGTTTAGAAACAGCCAAAGTAATTTCAGATTGTGTTATTCGGCCAACATTAAAGCCAGTAATGCATCTATCATTGCAAACAATGGGAATAGAACTAACCACATTAAAACATCATTGAAAGTTAGAACATCATTGAAATGCTCAGCCCACCTGGCCATGAGAGAATCCTTACCTTCTATAACCTTACCTTGCTTATCCTTCAATCCCTATATACTTGTCCATTTTCTACCACACAAAATATTAACTATCTGATATAGCTCTCTGCTGTTGTGCTGTCTAACTGCTTTCTCGGCTTTGTCAACCAAGCCATCAAGCCAAAGATTCTTATCAGCAGCTAACTGATCCTTTACAGGTTTATTAAGCTCTCTATAATGCTTTCTATTAGAACTAGTAGGGTACTGATTAAGAACATTCCTGCAGTTCTTTCTTTCTGAAATAAGCTCAAGTGCCTTATCACTCGAATGATTCTGCCTCCTCTGCTTCTTTTTTCCTAAAAGAGTACTGTTTGTTTCCAAAAAAGCTTCTTTAAAATGGTCCCATTCTTCCTCAACTTCAGTAGTAAGCAAACCATGACTGTCATAATAACTAAGTAACCTATCATGGTAAGTTTTAGCTATAACTGGGTCTTTCAGAGCTTCAGTATTAAAGGTTAATTTTTTAACCTTAGCACAACACTTTTTAAGTCGCAAGTTTTTTAACAATGTAATGGTCAGATCCAATTTCAGCTCCCCTATATGACCCGGTATTCCTAACAGAACTAGCCCATTTGTTGTTAATTAATTTGTAATCAATCATATTCTTATGCAGCCCATCAGGTGAAACCCATGTGTATTTATGTATGTCGTGGTGTTTATAATATGTGTTAGTTATTCTGAAACAATTGAGTTTACTTACCTGTAGGAGACGTTGTCCATTGCCATTGCAGCTAACATTATCAAAAGGGCCTATCCACCCCTCCAAAAAGGTTGGAAATTTGGCATTGAAGTCACCTAGAACAAGGGTAATATCTCCTTTCTTGACAGAATTCAAAATATCCTGAAGTTGTCTGTAAAACCTATCCTTCTGATCCTCATCAACATCCTCAGTGGGGGCATAACAGCAGTTAACATTCAAGTCTCTAAAGCTTGTCTGATATTTTGCTGTAAGAAACCTTTCATTAATGCACTCATATCCTAGAAGAGCATCACTAGCATGTTTGCTGAACAGCAGACCGACGCCTTGGTGACGCTTTCCACCCTCCCTCCTTGTAAAGAGAAATTTAAAGTTATTTTAAGTATCTCACCTTTACCTGTCCATCTGGTCTCTTGCAAGCCTAGAATATTTAGGTTATAGCTCTGGAATTCCTGCGCGAGGACATCAAGAGAATAATATCTATACGTTCCTGCAGAGAGAAAATGATTAGTAGGATATTTAAAGAAGTTAGGTTTATTGAGATTGGTAGGGCCAACAATATCAAACAGCCCCCTGATCGCAGGCATGGGGCAAAGACCTGTTCCTCCTCGGCTAAAGGCTGAAGTCACCGATGCTGGTAGGAACTTCAGGCACCACCTTTTCAAGTGGACTTATTCAAGAGCCATATGGCCTGCCTGAGACACATTACTCCAGTTTAGGCTTGACGATTCCCAACTAGCTAAGTAAGGTTCAGGTACCTGCGATGGCCTCTGATTAGGATTATCCACCAGCTGATATACGGTATCCCATGCCTCTGTTCACTTAGGGCTGGCAACCCAGAAGCAAACAGAAAACACAACGGCAGATTCTCCCTCAACAGAGACCCACCAGTGCAGCAAGTCCAGGATCCATAATCAAGCTCAAATACATAAACAAGTCCAGTCTAGTATATATAAATGGTCAGCACCAGGACCCTGTGAAGTTGATCACTCCTCAGCAGGGTTGAAAAGAAAAAAAAGAAAAAAGTGGCCATAGATGACCAGATCAGTAGGCCATACTGAACTGGCTGCCCTCCCCTTCCGTTCCCTTCCAAAAGTACTAACGGCCTGCACCACGAGAAGGCGGGGGTCGGACATTAGGTGCTAGACCTGGCAGGTTCTGTGCATCATCACTAGGGATTGGTACACAGCTCTCAGAGCAATAACTCAACACCTTGAGAGTTGGAACATCATATGATTTTTAAATCAGTCCGGGAAAATCTCCGACTTAAGTGTACCAAAATCCCCATTTGACTGAAACACTGTAAAACCATTCCAGCTTTAATTTTATTGGTACGGTACGCGTCTGGTACAATCAGAGTTCGCATAGGGCAATGACATGGGGAGAACTTTTTATAATAAATTGAATGAAAATTAAAATGGAAATTTTTATGTTTAAAATGATTTTAGATTTAAGCACAAAAATAGCTCTTAACAGAAATTCCTTTCTCTTGTGTATGAATTTATTTTTCGGCATCTAGAAGAATTCCATGAAATCTATGAGACGAAGAGAAAAAGATATATTCCTCGATTAAATTTTTATTTCTTAATTCCGTATCCTTAATCATTAGGCCACTCATAACTGATATAATAATATCTCAAACCGTATCACATGAGAAATACAAATAGCATGTGATTTTGACTGTGAGGAAATGTGTACCGACTGAGTAAGCACGACGAAGTGATAGAAGGTTAATAATACCGGGCTTAGTTTTAAGAAACCTTTTGTTTAAATAGTATGAAGTTTTAGTTGCAGCATAACTGAGAAAATAGTCATGCTGAGTATTGCAGGTTTTTTATTTTTAATCGTAAATATGTTAGGCTTAAGTTTCCAAGTTTTCGCTTTGCAGCTCTTTGCTCAAGTTTCCCACGGTTGTGTTTTTGTTAATGGAAAATATGATCTTTCAATTTTAGATTGGTAAGTTTATTTTGCTGCTTTTATGACAAAGCTAAGGCACCAGACGTTCAGAACGTTTAAATATAATAGACTTCCTTTGTGATTGTGTGATGTTTTGCAACTGGATCATCTATGAGGAGAAAGGTTATTTATAGAAGTAAATGTTAATGACTTGTTTGTAAATTTTCCCTATGCTATGCTACTAAGTTCTGTTCTCTTTTCAGTGAGATACTGTCGTGCTTTAAGCATAATGCCATGTAGAGTAGATGGCATTCCCCATGTCACAAGATTTCCTTTGGCATTAAAATCGTTATGATCAATCCCCTCTGGTTTAATTTTTATCCCCCTTGTTTAGGGAAGAAAAGAAAAGGACGTATTTCAAGGTACCTTATAATCCTACCCATGTCAGAAGTTTCTAAATCAAAAAACTGAATTGCCTCACCAGATAATCAAACTTTTTCAAATCATTTTGTACCCTACAGAGTCCCTCAGATACAGATTGCCAGGCATATGTAACTTTATAGGAAAAGGAAATTAAATATAGTCTGAGTTGATCAAAAATGTGTAGGTACTATGAAAAAATTATTATTATTGAAAAACATTACTACTTAATATATTAAAACTTTTATTAATTAAACCTTCCAATGTCCACATTGTGTATACATTTGGAGAATCTGAATTGAAAGGCCAAGGATGTATGTATAAAAAAAAATAATTTTTTAAAAAATAAAAATTGCCATTGGAATTTATATATATATATCTTATAAAAATATATAATTCAGGCATCAAAAATATTTTGTTTTTAATTTGATGCATATTTTATTAAACTATAATATAACTAATTTTATAAAGCCATCTGATTGCCATTTCTGACAAGCACTAAATGGTATTACCGATTTGTTTGTTAACATTCCTATTTGCTGAAGCAACCTTCTGATTTAAGCTCACAAGTTTGATTTGAACTATTATCAACAAATTTTTCCTTAAAATTTCAAAACATCTCCTAAAAATTAACAAAAAACGGCTATTTTTGAAAACAATAGATTTTGGAAGTAATTGCAAAATACGTACCACCATTTTTTTTTTCCGTTTCACACTCTATTCTGTCAGAAACCTATTTTAGTATTCCCAAGTTATTTTTATCATTTTTTCCCAGCATTCTATGCATCTTTCCCATTCTTAAAATGGGAAACTGAAAGTAAGTACATCCTTCTTAGAAATTCTGGTTGCAGTTGCATTTAATTAGTTATAATTAAAGCTATTTAATTCTCTGTGACACTGTTAAATGTTTTTAAGCACTTCATCACATGGACTATGCTATCAAGTATCAACAATAATTAAGGAGAGATTTATGTACCATGCTGTAGAGGATGAGGAGTAACAGGAAGTTCCGGGATGCTTTCAGTGACAAATTTAATAATCAACATTCTTTCTGGCAAGTGATGTCTCAGTGGAGATTGAAAGAAGCATAACGGCTGCCAATGGTCAACCGCCTTGGTGAAGGAAATAATCATTTATACCTTTGATAGCATAGAGTGCTTAAAAAAGTTTTTGATCCACAATGCGCATTTTGCGCCCTTCCTTTCGCCGCATCGTCAAGTGGGAAGTGAGGAGCCGAAAGGAAGGGCATGAAATGCATGTCATGGATCAAAAACTTTTTTAAGCAATCTATGCTATCAAAGATATAAATGATTATTTCCTTCGTGAAGGTGGGTAGACCATTGGCAGCCATTATCCTTCTTTCAATCTCCACTGAGATGTCACTTGCTGGCAAGAGCGTCGATTATTAAATTTGTCACTGAAAGCATCCTGGAAGTTCTTGTTATTCCCCATCCTCTACAGCTTGGTACATAAATCTCTCCTTAATAATTGTTGATACTTGATAGCATAGTTCGTGTGTTGCTTGTGTCCAAAGTGCTTAAAAACATTTAACAGTGTCATAGAGAATTAAATAGGTTTAATTTTAATTACTGCACTGTGTACCTCTAATTTTTGTTAATTAGTTATGCTTCACTGAGGCA
The DNA here is from genome assembly GCA_038380435.1 of Ryuthela nishihirai. Taxonomy (NCBI): domain Eukaryota; kingdom Metazoa; phylum Arthropoda; class Arachnida; order Araneae; family Heptathelidae; genus Ryuthela; species Ryuthela nishihirai. Next base: position 116,557,870 of record JAWZYU010000001.1, read on the forward strand.
AACAAGACGCAGATGGCTGACAGATGCATATCTCCATTGCGTGTGCTATAAGTGTTGTTTACAGTTTTGGTCCAGCATATTAAATACTCTTTGTAAAGTTAGTATTTACTTTTTTATATTTAAACCTTAGTTTTCAATTCAGTAGTTTATTTTTGGAAATTAGCGATCTTTTGGCCGATTGATAAATATTGATTTTTTTTTCATAGTTATGCTACATCGTATGGCCTGCCTACAGCTTGGTTGTATTAGGCTATGTTAGGCATCGCATAAGGCTATGTGTTAATTTTTATTTTATTATTTATTACTATTCCAGTAAAATTTTAATCTAGTATCGTTTTCTGAAAATAAATGAGGTCTTGGATATGGAAGCAAATTGATTTCTGTAGATTTACTTCTATTAGTTAGCGATCTTTCGATCGGCTGATTTATTGATCTTTCCGAGTTATGCTGTATCGGAGGCTGGCTTAAAAGTTGTTGCGGATATTTTATTTAACATCCCATTAGGTTATATGTAATTTTTATTTTATTATTTCTTGTTTTTTTTAGTAAAAAAAAACTTTGAGCTTCTGCCGTTTTATGAAAATGAATGTCTTGGATACGGAAGGAAAATAGACTTCCTTGCTATGGAAATCAGCTGTCATGTGGGAGGGCAGTCTCAGGAAGGTGTCCCCTCCACTAAACTCATATAGAAAGTTTCACCCCCCCCCCCTCTCTAGAAAAAGATAATTTTTTTAAAATTATGAATTTTTATATTTATATTGAATGATCTTTAAAGCCACCCCCCACCCGCTCAGTACCTTGGCTGTGCCACACAGATGATATAACATTTTTTTTTTTGCTTTGGTGCACTAACCTTTCTGCACTTAGCCAAGATTGCCAAACTTCAACATCCAAAGAAAAAATTCGTAACCGAGGAGGTTTTTTTTCTATTTCGTAACCAGTTCAGAAAATCCCATGAATGTGAGAAGTTCAATTCACGTTATATAACACTGGCCATGTTTAAAATATACGATACTGAAAAGAATCATTAAAAGAAATAAAAATCGTAGTTCAGGTTGAATATTATATTATTCGGGAGGAAATTTCCTTTTGATAAATATATAATTTAACTATTTTTATTCAGCAGGTTTTCCAAAACGAAGCTTTAATTGTATAGTGTAGGGGTTTTCAACATGGGGTACACGGTAAAATTTTTTGGGGTACGTTATGAGAGCTCAAAAGTTGCTAGATCTAGTAACAAAGTCGTTAAGTTGGCAGAATGTTGAAGATGACTTGCGACTCTACCTTAGCAAGATAACTCCAACCATTGATGAATTGTGCAAGTGTAAACAAGTGCAACCATTTCACTAATTACCCAGTAAAATGTTTATAATTTTATAAGATTTGTTAAATTGTTTATATCATTTTTTGTGTTTATCAATATGTGTAATTTATGAATACAAAATTTAATGTGTTTGTATATATATATATGTTTTATTTTATTCCCATTGTTATAAGCTCACTGGACAAAAACTTAGTCACCCCTGGCTGAATGTCACCTAAAAGTGTGTAATGCCTCTGTGGGACCGAAGAACAGCTGAAATCCTGTCTGGCATGGATGCCACCAGTGTGCGGATGTAGTGCATATCAATATTCAACCACTCTTCTAGTAGCAAATGCCGCAGTTCAGCCAGATAAGCAGGATGGCGGGACAGCACTTCACTCATTTCCCCAAATAGTCCCACAAATTTTTTATGGGATTCAAATCCTGGGATTTGGCAGGCCAGTTGAGATGTTTGAAGGCTTCAGAAAGCTTGTCGTGCCAATCCAACACACTTCAAGCTCTGTACACGCGACAATTGTCGTCTTGGAAGATTGGGATATCCTTCTAGTGTTCACTGTGGAGATGTTGCACTAAAGGCAATATGTGGTCATTCAGTAGCTCCATATAGCCCTTCTGGTTCCAGTGTGATGTCACCTCAACCAAAGCACCCATTTCCTCATACACGAAACACCCCTAGAACATCACAGATCCCCCTCCAGCTTGAGCAGAACCTTGCACACAGTCCTCATGGAAGGCTTCATGCAGCTTACGATGTACCTGTTAACTCGCATCATTCGAGTACAAGCAAAAATATGACTCATCTGACCAGATCACATGCTTCCAAGAGTTGACAGTCCAGTCTTTATGGCACCGCACCCACTGTAGTCGTGCAGCCTTCTGCAGAGCTGTTAACATGGATCTTTTCCGTGGTACTCTGATCCAGATATTCATGGCATGCAGTTCCCTTCAGAGTGTTCATTCGGAAGCAGCTTGTTATAGGCCTGCATTAACTGACTGGAGCAGTTCCTGCCTCATTGCAAAGCAGTTTGGCCTAACAGTGCATGACACACTGCGGTGGTCCCTATTCGTGAGCACAGTCTTTCTGACGATGATTAGTGGTGGACTGCGATGTACACCACTGCTGGAATACCCTTTGAAGAATACGTTTTGTCACACCTGCAAAGGCAGAAACTTCTTGTACTATGTCCTTTGGCTCGACCAAATGCCATAATACCTTTTTGGTACTCATTCACATCTTTGGCACGACCCATGTTTCACGGAACGACCAACACACATGTGGCACACAACCACTTCTTGTCAATTTTGAACCCCGTAGCACACAGCACAGCTATTTGTAGGACACGTTTATTACTGGTGCACCCTCTGTTGCTGTCGAATGGACATAACCCTCTTATGGCGAGAGATGACTAATTTTTGTCCAGTGAACTTACTATAACAATAGTTGTATCTATAGTAAAAGGGCTATGCTAGTTACATACACATTTCCAGGGGGTATGTGAAGCATAAAAGTTTGAGAACCACTGGTGTAGTTTAACTTTTTTTTCACCATATCACATTAAAAAAGGCTTATTAAAATCAATATGTTTGCAAATTTGTTATATTATTTATTTTCATAAAATTCGTAATTAAATTCTGTTTAATTTGGTATATAGCATAACCTATTTTCATTGATTGGTTATTTTTGAAAAAAATTCTAAATTTGACTCCTTTATGTGACTCAGCACAGTTGGCTAAAAGCCTGGAATTTTCTCAAAGTATGGTACCGAGAAAAATATTTAAAACCAAAAATATAAATTTTTTGTTATTAAAAATATATTTTTGGTATTGTATTGTATAATTGTTATTCAGAAAATTTATTCTATTCATGTGCATTGTAATCATTTCTGCCTATTAGTTTTTTTAAAATAAATTTTTATTTGTGTTGCCAGATGCATTTTTTTTTACTACATGACTAAAATAGTCCTATTAAAATAAAACATCATATTTTTAAATACTTTATTTTCAGAAAATCCAGAATTAAATGCTGATTAATTTGGCATACAACATGCCATAATTCCTTTCATTAGTTATTTGGCAAAAAGTTCTAAAGTTAAAAAGTTAAAAGTTTTTTTTGGCTGAGCATAGTGAGAAAATAGCTGGAAATAGTTGGAAAATAGCTTGGAAAAACCTCTGGATGGAATCCTATTTTTCAGCCTGGACACTGGAAGGGTTAACATATAAGATATAGATTTATTAACTTTTACATATTTTTAAAATTAAGTGAATTATTTTAATTTCTGGTATGAATTCTTAGGTTTTGAAGCTTTCATTTCAGCAAAGAATTTTATATTCAGTACATGCTCAATTAGAACAATTTCAATTTGCACAGATGCTCATGCACTTGACCCAAGAAACTGAACATGACTTTATCATGCAAAATCTGAAAGAAATTTGTTTGATGCATTTCTCCTTTCAAAATCATTGGTGGCTACAGTTAATTTGAACCAGAGCATTAGAAACAAACCTTAGTTTAAGCAAATTCCTTCATATTTCACAGAATTGTGGTGTATGTGGTTTAGTTGCAGACTGTTGATTGAACACATTATTATGGAGTGTCGTAAGTTGGCTCATATGAGATCAAATTGGTGGTGGCCACAAGAAGCCTCTTCATGGAGTTGTGAAGTGAAACTTTGTTGGCACTTAGGTTTTGGAATTGAAGGCAATGTTATCTAAGATGAAGAACTCAGTGAGGTTAAACATCTGTTAGAATATTGGCAGAGAGGATTAAAAAAATTAAACTGCCAAATTTTTCCTCTTAGAAGAAGGAAGTCATCAGTTATAACTAATCAACTGTTAATGTTAAGTCTATGGGATTTTGAAGAAATTCAAACCTGCTCACCCCAGTTTTGGTTGATCCCCATGGGTTTGCACATGGCCTATGTTCTCCTGGGTGAAAGGAATATCATGCAAAGTTTGGTGCCTCTAGCTCATTTGGGGGCAGAGTGCATAAGTGGACAAGGAAATTTTTTATTCCACATAAACCAAGAAGCTGGCTTACATTGCATAATTTTATTACACCATTAAAGAGATAACTGTTAACATAATGTGCTGTCTTTTAATTTGGTACAAGTTCATTTCAGAGTACAATTTTTTGAAGTGCCACTGTTATAACAAAGTGTTGCTGAAGACTTGATACACCTAGTTTCTGACTAACATGAATTCGACTAACAATTTTGGTATAACACAATTTTAATGGGGGTAGCTTTTAGCAAACACAACTGGTCCTTAGGTTAACATGATTTCTCATCAATTTCTCTATGATAATTTATGTTATTTACCATATAAGAAGACACCATAGATGCTTTCCATGTCTCACCTATTCTGGTTCATAATTTAGCACTTCTAAAAATTGTTTCATTTTGTTTGTCTGTTATATAAATTAATGTGTTTAAACAGCTGTAACATGTAATATATGTGTAAACAAAAAATATTTGTCACTGACCCATAGCAATGTACACATATGCAAATTCTCCTTTAGGATCATTCCATGCCAATTCAACCAGGCTAGTTCAGTGCCCATCACAGATTTCATTGATCTCTGGCATAAATGTTAGTACATATAAGATGTCTAATTGCCCGAAATATTTTGAGTCAAAAATTTTTTTTGTAAGGAGTTATAACCATTTAACCTAAGGGGAAAATATGCAAATTGCGATTGTGACTGAAGGTTTTCTTTGCTTCTATGGTAGATGAGAAGATCAAACTTGGTGTACTGATGTAGATTTTGGATGATAAATTCGTTAAAAAAAATCAAATTTAAATGTAAAACATTTTAAAAAAAATTGAATATTTTAAAATGTGAAGAAAAAGTGATGTGGCACCAAATATAAAAAATTACAACTGACATATGTTGTACATTATACTCCATATAAATGTTGTACAAAATTTGGAGTATGGTCATTTCTTTGATAATGAGGAAATATTATTGAAATTTTACTAATGTTATGGTTAATGATGCACTTCAGGGGACCACATTAATGCTCTTGCACACTAGAGGAGATGCACAGAGAGGCTATCCATGTGCCTATTTTTTAACATGATTTTGTAACTCCAACCATTCCAACGAGCATTCCGCTGCTACTTACAGCTATAATGCTGCTATTGATAAAAGTTCATATCCTTTTTTACAAATGAGCAAATGAAGAAGCTCAGTATTTAGAGGCAACAAATTTAGCAATATGATCTGTAAAAACCAGGACATGTTATTAAATGTTCTGACTTTCAGTTAATATAACTTGAAAACATTAAATTATGTTTTATTTTTGATCAATTGTTATATTGTAATCAAGGAAAAAAATTTATTCCAAAACATGAAAACTATGGTGTAATCGTGATTACCTCCATTTTTTAATCTTTGAGGAAAGATATTTACCGATACTATCTTAAGAACAGTGCATTGCCAAGGCAGAAGCAGGCACCAGATAGTTTAATCCAGTAATAGAAACTGTAATTATTTTCGTTTACTAGATTTCACAGAATTAATTCTAGTGCTTAGTACTCATACTTGATACTTCTAAAATATATTAAAATATAAAATCAATTCTCTTGATCATGATGTCGGTAACTTAGTCCTTTTCAGTTTAAATGTTTATATATTCTAATTATTTATGGCTAAATTCTTTATTATCATATTTTATGATAGCATTTAGTTCACCAACAATGAATATGACATCGTTAAAATGAATTAAATTCAAACTTGTATATATGCAATTTTTTTTACTCATTAAATTCGAAGGAGCATCTTTTTTCTTGCCCAGGGTGCCAAAAGAGCTACTATTTCTTTGCTTATTTGGACTACACTAGCCCATTAAACACTTTCTTAATTATTATAGAAATATTGACATAAATAAAGCATAATTCACCATTTTCAAGTTATACGAACTGAAGTCGGAACATTTAATAACCAGTTCAGGTTTTTACCAATCGTATTGCTAAATTTGTTGCCTCTGAATACTGGGCTTTTTCATTTTCTTGTCTGTAAAAAAGGATATGAACTTTTATCAATAGCAACATTATAGTTGTAAGTAGCAGTGGAATGCTAGTTGGAGTTATAAAGTCACGCTTTAATGCAAGCAGCACACTCTTTGGCAGCCTCTCTTTGCATCTCCTCTGGTGCGTGTGCACAAGAGCGTCAATGTGGTCCCTTGAAGTGCATCATTAACGATAATATTAGTAAAATTTCAATATTTTATTACTCGTTATCAAAGAAATGACCATACTCCAAATTTTGTACAATGTTTCTATGGAGCAATAATGTACAACATATGTCAGTTGTAATTTTTTATATTTCGTGCCATGTCACTTTTTTCACATTTTAAAATTTTCAGTTTTTAAAATTTTTTTTTCAAAACCATATTACATTTTTTAAGTTTTTTTAATGAATTTAAAATCAAAATCTTCATTAGTACACCAAGTTTGGTCTCATCTACCATAGAAGCAAAGAAAAAATAGAAAAACATTTAGTCACAATTGCAATTTGTCTATTTTCCACTTAGGTTAAATGATTATAACTCCTTACAAAAATTTTTTTGACTCAAAATATTTCTGACAATTAGACATCTTATGTGTACTAACATTTATGCCAAATATCATTGAAATCTGTGATGGGTGGTAAACTTTTTCCAAAATTTTGGTTGATTTGATATGGAATGACCTTTTATTGATTCTGCGATGGGAATTTGCTTAGTTGGTAGTGCACCAGGCTCATAATCTGTAGTTCCCAGGTTTGAGTCCCACTGTGCCAGTATTGAGATTTTTCTCCATGAATCCCTCCCTTGCCCTTGATCAGAAAGGGGACACCTTTGTAGAATGGGCTTAGAATGGCCACTGTCCTTCGAATACAATATAAAGCCATGGACCTATGTGCATGAGAGTGATACCCTGTGCATGCTAAAGAACACACTGCATAGCCTTGACAGGAAGCTACCATGTCTCCTAACAGCTGTCTTATTGGTCCTCATATCCCAACCTTCTCTTAGCCTTTGGGTCTTTGTGACCTGGCCATTTAGTCCAGTGTTTGAAAAAAAAGAAGTTTTCAGAGGTAAAACAACCCAACTTGATTGATTTTAGATTATATCTTTTCATATGTAGAGCAGAGATACTTGTAAGCACACACTGTTTTACACTTATACTGTTTGAAATTTTCAGTTGAGTGGGTTATATGACTTTTATCCTTTACCTTTTACAATGTATTTTGTGTTTGGTGCAATATGGCCTTAGTTGCCATTGTGCCATAAAACCCCAGAACCCCAACATTACAACTTACAGTTAATTAGAATTAATCAATAATAAATTCACAGATTACCTGTTGACATATAATCCAAGAACTAATTTTATGAAAAAAAAAAACGATTCACTGATGAGTGGGGCTTGAATCCAATGCTTCCCAGTTGCATGCCAGGTAACTGGGAGGTGTGGTTCGAATTCACTTATCGTTAAATAATTTTTTCGAGAAAATTATTTCTTGAATTTTATGTCAACTGGTAATTTGTGAATTTATTATTAATTCTTGCATCAATAATACTTTAACATGAATGACTTCCTTATTTAACATATGTATTAAATTGAAGAGATTTTCTGACATATTTGTTCAATTTTGAAGAAAGATATCACTCTAAAAGTGTTGATAAAAAATTGACTGATATTTCTAGAGTGATATCTTTCTTCATAATTTAACACATATATATATATTGAACAATATTGGGTAAGTTGCTTTTCTAGATCATAGATGTGTGATGAGTGACAAGGTCAGTGAAATTTAAAAGTTGCAACCAAGTGGATAAATTTCATAACGTTATAGCATATAGCACCTTGCATGTAACTCGGAGGCATGGGTTCAAATCCTACTTATTGGTGATTCATTTTTTCCACAAAATTATTTATTGAATAATACAGTTAGTTGTCTTCATTACTTGACAGTTTTTACAACAAATTATTCTTCTTCATTACTTGACAATTATCTATACATACCTTGTATTAATATGGAACTGCTTTTAGCAGTTGTTGATTTTTACCTGTATGAAATGTACAAAAGTAAATGAAAAATACAAAGCATTAACCAAAGTGTAGTTGTAAGAAAGGAATAAAATTAACAATATGTCAATCAGGTTAGGATTCTGGAATGCATCTCACCCTATTTGCATTATTTCTTACAAGAAATTCATATCTGACTAATACAATTTTACCTTATATGAATTTTTTTAAGAATGCATCTATCATGTTAGTCTGGAACTTGTCCACATCTATATCGTCATAATATAATGAATTTATGAAGTTGTCCAGTCACATAAAATATATAACAAACAAGAAATAGAAGTAACTTTATAGTAAGTTGCATTCCATCAGTATTTGATCTAGAAAACAGGGTGTGTGTAGGTAGCATCCTTGCCCCTGCAGATCCAACCTTGTCTTCCACCAATTTGTTTTTCATTACAACTACAGATGCAGAGGCATTCAGCCTTTATCACTGATGGGACACAATATTAATGCAGAATATCAGGGCTACCCAAATATAATTTAATAACTAAGGAAATATGTAAAAAAATTAAATGATTTTAAAGCTCAGTAAGTTTTAATGAAAGTTCAGTAAAAAAGAGATGTATGTTAGATGGCAATTTCATATAGTCCTTGCTGCACCTATATAGGAGAGATTTTTGTTTGTGAAAGTTGCTAAGAAAGTTCTATAAGCACAATGCATGATATACACTCATGGATCCAAAAATTGAAAACCATGAACAAGCCTCAAACATCTGTGAAACTGAGCAGAGTGGTAGTGTCTTACAAGGAATAATGATTAATTGCACAATCACCTGCATGCATATTAAGGGATGTTTAGGAGCCCCCAATACGGACTCTCATTATAAGGTATGACTCTCATTGACAGCAATTCATATAGCCAGGCATCAAGGCATTGATCCATACAGGTCCCTAATAGTGTCCTGAGGCACTTTTTGCCAATCTTGGAGACATAGTGGGCCAAGGTAGGGTGGGGATATACCATAGACACTATTAAATAGTGTGTGCCATATGGAAATTTGCATTATTCTCCTGAAAAATGACACCATGAGAGTTCTGCAGGAAAGGTAGACAACTTGGCACCAGAATGTTGTTGACATAATGTTGAGCTGCCAAAGTTCCGTGGTCAAGCACTAGAGTTAATCTGCAGTAATAACTGATGGTACCCTACACCAGAACGCCAGATGTGAGGGCACTGTGATGCTCCTGGATATGTGCCGAATCCTGATGTGACCATCATCTACACCCAAATTCAAGATGATGTGGTGTCCCCTTCCCATGAAATGTGCTCGATGCGCCACAGTTGATGTGCTTGATGATGATTAGCAGTCAGAACCTGTGCAGGTGACTCCATGCATGCAATTAGCCTCATTCAAATGTTGTTGGATGATCTGTATGGACACTGGTACATGCATTGCAGCAGTCCATTGCACTGGATTGCTGTAGATGTTACACAGGGGCCAAAGGTTGCTTGTTGGTGAATAAGACTGTCTTCTCATGGTGTGGTACATCAGCAGTGATCTGATCGATGAATCACAGATGATGTGAAGTGGCACTTGTCCTCATCCACTGCTCCAAACATGTTACAGTGCTTGTTGTGCAACTGAGATGATCAGGTATATGATATGCAGAGGGGCAGGGTTTTGCTCAATCAGTAGTGTTTCAGGCTCATAATCTGCAGTTCCCAGGTTTGAGCCCTGCCAGGGCCAGTGTTGAGATTTATCTCTGCAAAATTCCCCACCTTGCCCTCAGTCAGTAGGGAATACTGCTGAGTTTGTAAAGGTACTTTCCCTCAGATGGGATATTAAACCGTTTAACATGCACAATATGGCCCATTAACATGTACCATTTAACATGCACAATATGGCATGTTAATATGGCCCATTAAATAAAAAATAAATAAATACCCCCTCAAGCAACTGCTTGCCATAGAGGTCTGACATGTGATTTAACATGCACAATATGGCCCTTCCCACACTGTGGGGGAGGGCCGTATTGTTCATGCTAAAGAGCACACTGGTGGATGGCCTTGACAGGAGACTATCATCTGTTTCCTAACAGCTGCCCACTGGGTCTCCTCAGCTCAGCCTCCTTGGGGTCCTTGTGATCTGGCCATTTAGACCATTGTGTGCAGCAAATGCTGCTCAGAGATAAACAACCTAAATATGATACACAGACTAACCTGCATATCCTCTTCATATAGCCCTGTTCAAATGGGCCTAGCTGCTGATAATGCACTCGCATTTGTTGCCTTGGCATAACTGAAGCACGTGCACTGTTTCAATTCCACTGACTTGCATGCTGTCTGCTGTGGTGGCTTTTATTGGGGTCTTGGGACTAACAGCACTGCCTCCATTTCTGGTTCCATATGACCTCATGCTATTATCACTGGAATCATTTGCATAGGACCAATGGTACAATGTTTGGTAATGAAATAATTCAAAAGCTCCAGTGTGTAAAATATGCAAGAATAAAATTACCTTAAAAACACTGGTACAGACCGATGTACATTGTGAAAATTTCTTGTTATTAGAAGTGCAGAGATATGAGATATGCTGAAAACAAGTCAGTTAAGTTCAGTTTAATGAAGCAGTATTCAGACTTACAGTTCTAATAGATGGAAATGAAAAGTGGATTCCTGATGGACGAACTTGATGGTCTTAATTCAGGAACATTGCAGAATCACATTGTTGTAAAATCACCCACAATATTAACAAGAAATTGTTGAAGTACATCATATAACGTAGTAGAAGGATTTAGAATTCAAAACATGCAATATGTTCTTCATCAGCAAAATGGTGGTAGTTTCTGTGTTAAGTTACGTTGTGAGAAAGTATATTTGAAAAAACGTCAATGTTATTGAGATGTAGTATCAGATGATATGCACGATGCAAGTTTTTATTGTATATTATTAGAAAATTGGTGGTACTTTTTGTTGTTAATGAGGATGTTTGGATTTGGGTAGTCTTTTGGTAGGAGTTTCCAGGCAAGAATACAAGAATTAGAGAACATCAATATGATATCAAGAAAAAATTAACAGCAGCTTTATCTAGCACCTTTTTCAACCTCAATTCAACTTCAATCTTTGAAGAAGCAAGAATTATTTCAAATCCTAATACTAAATTTAAACTTTCATATAGTGAAAAAATAATAATTCATATCAAAGATTTTTGCTGTAATGACGAACTACCAATTTTACCCACAGCCTGGAAACTCCTACTAAAAGACTATCCTAATCCAAACATCCTCATTAACAACAAAAAGTACTGCCAATTTTCTAATAACATACAACAATAAAAGCTTGCCATCATGCATATCATCTGATACTACGTCTCGCAGATACATATCTCAATAACAATATTTCTTGCATCACTGTTTTTCAAATAAAAAAAAAACCCTCAAGCAGCTACTTACCACAGAGGTCTGACAGGAGTCTGTCAGTTTATATGCCATAGTAGAAGGTCTGTGAGGATGGCAGGACCTCAGCAAAAAAAAAAAAGACACATATATCCATGCCTTACCTGGGGCTCGAACCCAGGTCCTTAGATCAATAAATAGCCAAGCACCCTAACCATTCTGCCATGGGATGACTTTTCAAATATACCTTCTCATTATGTAACTTAACACAGAAACTACCACCATTTTACTGATGAAGAACATATTGTATGTTTCCACATCTAAATCCTTCTACTACATTATATGTTGTACAATAATTCCTTGTTAATATGGTACATGATTTTACAACAATGTGATTTTGCGATGTTTGTGAATTATTTGTCCATCAGGAAGCCACTTTTCATTTCCATCTATTTGAATTGTAAGTATGAATACTGCTTCATTAAACCAAATGTCATTAAACTGAACTTGTCTTCAGTGTATCTCATTTGTGCACTTCTAAATAACAAGAAACTTTCGCTGCTGATCAAAGAGACTTGGATTCAACCTCTGAGTAAGACATGGATGTATGTATGTCTTCTGAGGTCTCATCTTCACAGAGGTCTCATCTTCTTCACAGATCTACTATAACAGGTAACTCTGACAGTGGCCTGTCTATTTATGTGGCAAACAGCTACTGTTTGAGGGTTTTTTTAAATTTTTTTAAATTTGCAAACTGGTGTATTCAAAATATACATACCTGCAGTAAAGTTGATTCAAATATGTATGACCAATTTTTTAACAGATTATTTTCAGTTGCTTATAAAAATTACATGAAATTTAGCCAAATTAATTATTAATATCTAAAATTATACATGGAGAAAGGAATGGCAGTCCAAGTGCACTGGGTGGCAGATATCAAAGTTCACTCTGGGCAGTTCAGAATTGCTTCTTTTTTATTCATCATTGATCTAAAGGACCTAGGTTTGAGCCATGGATAAGGTATGGATGTTTTCTTTCCAGTGTTGTCCTTCTGCTGAAGTCCCACCTTCCTCATAGTTCTATATGGTGCATTAAACTGAGAGCATTCTGCCTGACCTATGTGGCAAGCAGTTGCTTGAGGGGTAATTTAGTTTTTTTTATTATATACAATTTATATCAGATAAAAGATTGAAATTATTGGAACAGTTGAAAATGTTGATTATTTCAGTTTAGCAGTATGTAAGTAATAATGTGTAGTAAATAAAATTGTTTTTTGATAATTTGAAGTTTTCTATCTCTTCCATTCAGTTTTGAATTAAGCAAGTTTTGCTGTATTGTAGAATTATGTTATAAGCATTGTTCCCTCTGAATTGTGTGCTTGTGCTGCAGTGTAGCTGCTAAGATGTTCCTTACGCATGAAAGTCCTTTTCATTCAGTGCTTAAATGATTGCCCTTTGCATAAGAAGCTCTTCTGTGTACATTCTTTAGACATTAGAGTAACATTGGTTATAAGTATTTTTATTATAAGTATTTTTTTTTAAGTTATATTTATAAGTATATTATAAGTATTTTTTTTTAAGTTTATAAGTATTTTTTTTTAATTCAAGCATTGTTTTTAACTACAGTAATCCCTTGGTTTACAAGTTTAATTCATTCCTCCAAAACTGCTTGTAGGGTAAATATTTTAAAATGAAAATTGTTTTCCCATTACTTCCAATGTTATCATTTTAATTGGTTCCAGAGGTAAAATATTTCTTCTCAAACATACAAAGTTGACCTAATATAAGACAGAATGGTACTTAAGTATGAAAAAAAAATGACATTAATGGTCAATTACTGTATGTTAAATGACATTCTTAATAGTTAAAATACAATTATTAATTGAAATTATGCATGAACAATAGTTACATCACTGAAGTTATATGGAAAATGCATAAACATTAATTCCATCCTTATTATAAGAGGGGCAGGGGTGGCTCAGTCGGTAGCGCGCCAGGCTCGTAATCTGTAGTTCCCAGGTTCGAGTCCCAGCTGGGTCAGCGTTAAGATTTATCTCTGCAAAATTCCCTGCCCTGCCCATGGTCAGTAGGGGACACCGATGGGCTTGGAAAGGCCGCCATCCGTTGGATGGGATGTTAAGTCATGGCCCCGTGTGCGGGAGAGACATACCCTGTGCACGTTAAAGAACACGCTGGATGGCCTTGATGGGAGACTACCATCTGTCTCCCAAAAGCTGTTCCAGTGGGTCCCCTCCCCCAACCTTCTCTGAGCCTTCGGGGTCCATGTGACCTGGCCATTTAGCACATGGCGTGCAAAAAAGTGCCGCTCAGAGGTAAAACAACCCAACTTATTATAAGTATAACACAACAAATGTTTATTAAATATTAAAAAAAGTAAATTCATGCATTGTTAGTCACTTTTTCCTAAGCTACATTAAATTTTCACATTTATGAGCTCTTTCCTCTCGCAAACCATCTGTTTGCGAGAGGAAGAAGCTCGTAAAAGTGAAAATTGGCTTGTAAATTAAAAAAAAGTATTAATTTGTGCATCTTGTATAAGAAAAACTTGTAAAACTATTTCTCATATACTGAGGGATTACTGTACTTCAATAATGTAAGCCAGGTAATTTTTACACTAATGAGAAATAATCGTCTTTTTTTTATACAATCTTTTTTTAAAGTGCTATTTTGGAACTAAAGAATATCTTTTATTTTTTAAATGTAATAGTCAAATATTTGTAGCATTATTATATGTTTATGTAAGAAATATGTATCCCCAATATTAATAGTTCTCAAACATTACTATTAGATTTAGGAAAAGTTTTTATGTTAATGAAAAAATTGCCTTGAACTGGCTGGGATAAAGAGTGAGTCATGTATCACATCTAGATCAAGACTGTTTTCCCCCTAAATAAAAAAAAAATAGGTTTCCTTTAAGAAATAGCTAAAGGAATTGATATATATGTGAAAAATGATCAAAATTATGTTGGTCTTAAGTTAATTTCAAGTTATATAATACACTATAATCCCATTTTACAAAAAAAAATTTTTCATTTTCAGGTCACCATGGTTGGTAGTTTTACCAAAAAATGGAACAGATGTACTTTTTGAAATCAGCTTGTGCAAGCCTTTAAATTACAACATTTCCCCACAAAAGGAAAAATGTGCAAACAGTTCTGTATGTCGAATTACAAATGGAACTGCTACAAATATGGCCAGTTATGCTTTTGAACCCAGAGTGTACAATGCTTTTGAACATGCACAAAATAATGGTTTCTCTTTATATCTTGTTTCAAGTACTTGTAATGGGAAAATTGGTTCAACATCAAGTGTTGTTTTTAGCTTTGTTTGTGGTCCAGATTTGGTAAGAAAAATTCATTCATATACTAGAATAATGATATGATAAATGTATTAAGTATCTATTCTAAGTTATGTTTTTTTCAGAGGTGGGAAAAAGTTTTGGATCTAGGCAAAAAAAATATATATTTCAGATTTGGTATTTTAGGAGCCAGGTATTTTAAAAATTGTTATAGAAAAAGTTTTGGTAACTGGAACAAACTTTTTAACTGATAAAAATGCATAATAGATTAAATTTAAATCACTAGAACTATTTCTTGTGTTCAATTAACTTTTAATATTTTTATCCATTTACAATATATTCAACTTTGGATATATAAATTTCTTTAAGTGTAAAAAATACATTGTCAACTGATTGTCATTGTCTAAATTTTCATATCTGCTTTGAAAAATTTTTAACATAAACAAATTATTGATATAAAGCTATATCATATGAAATATGGATTGTACAGTAGGAACTAAGATTTGTTGAAACAGCTGTTGTAGCATTATTTTTTAGAATTAAATTTTTCTAAATTTCTTTAAAATATTTGCTACGAACAATGTTTTGTGAATGTTTTTTCATTTACTGTGTAGTTTGCTATTTACTACATCCAGTACAAATTATTAAAACAGCTTCACCGAGATTGTACAGATGATATTAAATTAGTTTATTATTTTACGTTTTTTTAATTCATGAGGGCAAACATTTGTGATGTAGTATTCTTATGTAATAATTTAGTTCATAATACAAATTCTGTTTTACACTTCAATTTTTTGTTTAAATGAACAACAACCATATTATAATTAGGAACCCCTCCCTACCTAGGAGTGCATAACAGTTAACATTACACACATATACATCTCTCAATTTATTAATAGCGGATTTGAATTTTCACTATAGTGAACAAAGTGTTTTATTACCTTAATTTCACTTTGCAGATTTTCTTAATAGATATCTAGAATTTCCTGGTTTGCACTGTGAATGAATGCATTAAGTGTAAATATTTATATTTCACTATAGAATAAACTACACATAAGTACTAATAAACTACATCATAAGTACAAGACAAGCATAATCTATTTATGATTAGAAATTCCTATTAATATTTGAACCCTCTGGGATAGTTTTTGAAGGGTACCATAGGGACAGGGGTGGCTCAGTCAGCAGCTCACCAGGCTTGTAATCTGTAGTTCCCAGGTTTGAGTCCCACCTGTGGCAACATTGAGATTTGCAAAATCCCCATCCTGTCTTCAGTCAGTAGGGGACATCAGTGGGCTTGGAAAAGCCACTGTCTGTTGGATGGGATGTTAAGCTGTGGCCCTGTGTGTGGGAGAGCCATACCCTGTACATGTTAATGTTGAAGCAAAACCATGATGATCAGGACACACACTGAATGGCCTTGACATGAGGATACCATCTCTTAGCTGTTTAGTGAGTTCCCTCCTCCCCAACCTTCTCTGAGCCTTATGATATAGCAATTTGGCCCATTGTGTGCAAACAAAGTGCTGGCCAGAGGTAAAAACAACCCAACAAAGGGTGCAGTTCTATTGGAACATTGCTCTTTGTATATTTTTGAATATTGTTGAATTAGATCAACATTTCAGTAGGACTCCAGTCTTTAAAAATGATCCTAAGGGGAGATTGAAATATGAAGAGTTTCTCATCACAAGTAAATAACTCTTTTTGTCTTTACAATGAAATGTAAATAAATCCTAAGACATCCATGAATGTAATTGCTGCTAACTGAAAATGCCTCCTGTGATACTGTCACCCTGTTTGCAGGAGAGCCATTCCTTGTGCAGTAAAGAATACATAGATGATCTTGGCAGGAGGCTACATCTCTCCTAACATCTGTCCAGTTGGTTCCTTCCCCAATGTTTTCTGAGCATTTGGGCTCCTTTTTCGACCTGGCCATTAGCCCATTGTGTGCAAAAAAAGTGCCACTCAGATGTAAAACAACCCAATGTATGAGTGTTTTTATTTTCATCCCTGAGTTCTGTATACATGTTTTTATTTTATTACAGACTCATGCATATTTTTGTTTTCCCTTTGCCTTAAAAAAAAAATTGAAATTCAAAATATTAAAGCTGTGGACTTGAGCCTTCAGTTAGATACTCATTGTCTTTGTATTTGGTTTTGCTTCAACATTAAATTTGCAGCTGTCATATCTGTCCATATGAGATCCTCCTCAACCCTCATCCATTTTTAGCTATATATCAGCCACTGACTCTGTGTTGTTTGGGCTGTTAAATGAACACTGACACATGGGAACATGTGTCATTGTTGAATTTATGTGTCATGTGTCATTAATTGAATGTGGCATGATACTGACATATAGAGAGACCACCATCATGATCATACTGATAAGTAGCCCTTCTGTCTTCAATAATATTAGCACAGTCAATTATACTGAATTTTATCATTTTCCCCTGCTAATACTTCAAATGTTTGAAGGAACAAGTGTCCATTTGGTGTGTTATTGGCCTTGTATACCTACATGGACAGAGATATATGGCTTTTGGCAGTAAATGTTTAATTTTTGCCAAAGAGGGAGTGTGATGTCCAAATCCTGTGGTGGTTTAGTGTATATGAGTTGACCAAATTGAGTATACTGTTGAATAAATTCATTTAGGAATTGGCAAGAAGTAAAGCTGGAATATTTAACAAGATAATATTAAAAACAATGGGCATTATAAAAAGGTTCCAAAACTAAAAATGTCAGACTGCCATTGATGACATACACAACACATACAGAGAAAAGCTTTTGGCATAAAATACTGAAATTCAGCTTTGTTAATGTTGTGCAGTTTTCACTCATCTTTTTGTGCTCTTCTCTTGTCCTTTGTTGGTTTGTGGATTTGTCAAAACAGTTGTTACAACATATCTTTCTAACATGTGGGCAAACTTAATGATTTTATGTGTCAAATGAAAGCTTTTGAAGTGGGGAGTGTCTTAGTCTATAAAAAATTTAGCCCTATGCATTCTTCCCTCCTAAAAACAGATTTTAGGAATCTAAGAATTAAAATGATTGTTCCACTGTAACTCCAGAAAGTGAGTGCTGAAAGTAACAAGCTATGTGTCAAATGAAAGCTTATGATGTTGGAGAGAGACAGGGTGTAAAAAGTTGACTCTCCATGGATAACTTTTGTATAATGAAAATAACAGGCTATGCATCAAATGAAACCTGTGATATGGGGAGTGTCACAGGTTATGAAAATCCCCCCTAAAAAGGAGGAAAATATGAATGATTGTTCTGCCATATCTTTGGAATGCGACAATTGTAACAAGTTGTATGTCAAATGAAAGTTTGTGGATTATGAATTAGGTGTCAAATGAAAGTTAGTATGAATACCGTTATAAGATACTTTGAATTATGTTCCCACCATTTTCCCTTCCCCCAAAAGGTGAAGAAAATTTAGGGGAGGGTCTATCTTAATTAGTTGTATCACAAATTTAAAGCTTGTGACATCTGCAGTGCCATGGCCACCTCAAACATGACTCCCAAAAGGGGGAGGAAAAATGTGGATGATGTTTATGAGTCATATATTGATATGAAATGAAAATTTATGAGAGGTTTTTGAGGGTAGGTGTTTTTAGTAAACACAGAAAAGTAAAAATAAATAAAAGTTACCATGTAAATGAAAATACCATATAGGAACTGTCTTCCTATATGCTTCCTAAAAAGTAGAAAATAAACCTAAAGCATATTGATGATGCAATTAGTCACTGAATTCATATTCATTTCAAAGGAAGGTGGGTACCAGTTTACCCACTCAACAAGATTACTGGTGCCATATCTTCCTTTGAGGTGAATATGATTTTGGTGACTGACTGCACCATCAATATATTTTAGATTTATTTTCTACTCTTTAAGGTGCATATAGGAAAACAAGTATTTTTAAAATTTTTTAATATATTTTTTGCTTTGATCATAAACAAGAGCTTATTTTAGTAATATATCCTCCTGTATTAAACTTTGTAATATTTTTAATCAAACATATTAATCTGTAATTGTTCTATTTTTCTTTTTGGTTGTTACAGGGATCACCAGAACTATTAATGGAAAAAGAATGTAATGCATTTTTCACTTGGAGAACGTCAGCTGTATGCAAAAAAGCGCCAGTGCGTAAAGAAGTTCCTTGTTATGTATATGATAAAGAAGGACGAAAGATAAACCTAGCACCCTTAATAAAACAAAAGGGTGGTTATGATGTGATTTCTCCTAATGTGAACATTGATTTTGTCATAAATGTCTGCTCTGATATTTATTTAGGTAATTATTGCCCATTTAACTGTGACATTTAATAATTAATATTCTCAGTCTATCAGTGCTGTATGGTATAATAAATTTCTGCAAATTGAGGTGCTGGTAGACTTTTTGAAAGTAGAAATTCTCATTTGAAAATTTTCTCCCTAAATCTCATAAAAGTAGATAATTCAAACTTCTGCAATAATACTTACCTTCTCCATTTTGTGCAGATTTTGTTAAGGTGTATGATATAAATAATTTTTTTCCACTTCTCTCATCACCATTCCATGGATCTGATATACAATAATACTGTGTAACGTTTGTTCACTGTACTCCATCTTGAAGGAACTCTGTTTTAAGCTCATGAGTTTGAACTATCAACACATTTTATCTTAAAGTTTTGAAATTCTCCTGAAAACTAAAAAAAAAAAATTTTTTTTACATCAGAAGATTTCAGAAGCAATTGCATTTTCTCCCATTTTACTCTCTCATTTCTGCTTTAACCCTTCCAGTGTCCAGCCCAAGAAATGGGTTTGCAGCCATAGGCCAAGTTATTTTCTCCCTATGCTCAGTAAAAAAAAAAAATTAACATTAGAACTTTTTTACCAAATAACTAATGAAAAGAATTATGGGATGTTATATGCCAAATTAATCAGCATTTAATTCTTGATTTCCTGAAAATAAAATATTTAACAAGAAAGATGACAAATTTTATTAGGACTTAGTTATGTGGTAAAAATAATGCAGCTGGCAACACAAATAAAATTTATTAAAAAAAAAACTGATAGAGAGAAATAATGCAGATGAATAGAAAAACTATTTTTGTATAACAAAAAAATTAATTTTGTTAATTCAAGTAAATATTTCTCCTGTCTTGTAATTATTTTCTTAATACCATACTTTGAGAAAAGTCCAGGCTTTTAGCCAAGCATGCTAAGTCATAAACAAGTCAACTTTGATTTTTTTTTTCAAATTAAAAATGCCAGGAATAGGCCATGTTATATACCAAATTTAACTCCAAATCTTATGGAAATAAAAAATTGAACAAATTTACAAACACATTAATTTAATAAGACATTTTCACAGTGATGTAGTGGAAAAAATAGATCGGACTGTAGTTTAAGGCTTAATGTTGGAAAACGTTTTTTGTTGACGAAAATGAAATTTTTGAATAAAAACGGTTATATTAATTGAAAGGAAATTTCTTCCTGAATACTATAATATTTACCAGAAACTTTATTTTTATTTCTTTTAATGATTCTTTTCAGTGTTGTATAATTTAAAACACAGGCCAGCATTATCCAAGGTGATTGGATTGCTCACACATTAATGGGATTGTCTCTTCTGTTTATGAAATGGAGGAATATTTCTTGTCTGCTTTTTTTGCTAAACATTATGAAATTTTTAATTTGTATGATGGATTTTGGCTAAATGCTAAAAAGTTAGTGCACCAAAGCCAAAAAAAAAGTTATATTGTCACAGTGTCACAGCCAAGATACTGAGGGAGGGGGGGAGTTTTAAAAATCATTCAATATAAACATAAAATCTCATAATTTTTCCTTTCAAAATGAAATTTTAAAAGGGGGAGTGAAACATCCTCAGTGAGTTTAGCAATGAGGCTGTCATATCTGTCACCCTGAAAAGGTAAAAAAAACCTTTTCCGAAATTACTCTTCCACAAAAGGACTGATTTCTGCACCAAGGAAGTCATTTTTACTTTCATATCGAAGACCATTTTGAGAAAACTATACAAGATCAAAGTTTTTTTTACTGGAAAATAAAGAAATATAAAAGAAAAAATAACATAACCTAATTCGATTTTAAACTATCTGCAGCAACAAGTTGTAAGCTGTCTTTCTGATGTAGCATAACTCTGAAAAATTGATAAATATCGATCGACGGAATGTTCACAATGAAAACTAACTTTTAATAAAAGGTTAATGAAAACTAAAGTTTAATTATTAAAGGAAACTAAATACTAACTTGATGAACAGAGTATATCCTACTTGACTTAAATCACATATATAAGCAAGTTGACATACAGCTGCTTAACAGATGGGGGGTGGGGGTGGCTCAGTCGGTAGTGTGCCAGGCTCGTAATCTGTAGTTCCCAGGTTCGAGTCCCAGCTGGGTCAGCGTTGAGATTTATCTCCACAAAATTTCCTGCCCACGGTCAGTAAAAGACACCGATGGGCTTGGAAAGGCCGTCGTCCGTCGGATGGGACGTTAAGCCGTGGCCCTGTGTGCGGGAGAGCCATACCCTGTGCACGTTAAAGAACATGCTGGATGGCCTTGACGGGAGGCTACCATCTGTCTTCTAACAGCTGTTCCAGTGGATCCCCTCCCCAACTTTCTCTGAGCCTTCGGGGTCCATGTGAACTGGCCATTTAGACCATGGTGTGCAAAAAAGTGCCGCTCAGAGGTAAAACAACCCAACTTAACAGATGGCTCTCCCCACACTTGCACCTGTGAGCAAGCAATTAGAATACCTGCTACTTCCTGTCCGATATTCCATGATGCTGTCCGCTAGCATTCATTCTCAAAGCTATGGCAACAAAGACTTTTTTACTTAGTTTCGATTTGAAGAATGGGAAAGACACATAGAATGCTGGGATAAATGATATAAGTGATAAAATTAATTCTAGGAATAGTGAAATGGGTTTAAGGCAGAAAAGAGTGTAAAATGGGGGAGGGGGAAAGATACATACTTTGCAATTACTTCCAAAATTTATTCCAAAATCTTTTTTAAAAAGGACAGTTTTTTGTTAATTTTCAGGAGATTTTTGAAACTTTAAAGGAAAAATCTGTTGTTATAGTTGAAATTAAACCTGTGAGCTTAAATCAGGTGGTTGCTTTAACAATTGATTAACATTAATAAACCAACCTGCAATACCATATAGTGCTTCTAAGAAATGGCAATCAGATGACTTTAGAAAATTATAGTTTAATGGAAAAAATACATCAAATGAAAAAAATATTGTTTTTCAAGCTTCAATTATGTATTTTTATAAGATATATATTTTTGAAATGACAGTTCTTATTTAAAAAAAAAATCGATTTTCTTGTACTAAAAATGGATACATATATCCTGAGCCTCTCATTACAAATTCTGTCAATGTGTACGGACAAAGTGGATACTCGAAGGGTTAAATCTGTTTCATTATTTCTAGAATTAGTATTATCATTCATCCCAGCATTCAGGGCATCATTTCCCCAGAATTGAAACCAAAACCAATATTTTTGTTTTATGTGCAAACTAGGTCACAACAGAGTGTAAAGTGCAGATCTCATTAATTGCTTCTACATGTGTGTTTCATGCATTGGGGATTGCTTATATCGTTGGTCTTTACACATCGGATATAATTTTCTTTCGTTCAGTAAAAATAAATAAATTATTTTACCTTTAATTTATCCATATTTTTACATAAATTACACAGCAAAATATTAAACTTTTTTAGTTTTTAAGTTTTTATCGAACAGTCATAAAAGAGTCACTTTGTGTAACACTTGCTTATGTTTTAAAATGTACCATGATTAAAAGAAGTATAAAAGAAATAAAAATTAGTGTTTCAGGTAAATATTATTCAGGAAAACATTTCTTCTCATATAATAGATGATTTATCTTCAGATTTTCCAAAATTTAACCTTAATTGTATAGTCGGAGCTAATATTTTACTGTATTACTCTGAAAAAGGTTTATTAGAATTAATATATATAAATATGTTTAAATGTTTTATTTTCATAAAATTTGGAATTCTGTTTAATTCATATGATCTATTTCAGCTGATTGGATATTTGTTTCAAATTTCTAATGTTGAATTGTTTATTTAACTCGGCACAGTTGGCATAAAGCTTGGACTATTCCCAAAATATATTACTGAGAAATAAATAGGAAAAACAAAGTAATTTTCTTGTTTCAATTATATTTTCATCTTAATCATAAATAGCAAGCCTTTCTTTTGATATGTATCATAATTATTTTTGGCCATTAGTTTTAAATAAATTTTTACTTGCATTGCCAGATGCATTTTTTTATTTTGACTCTAAAAAAGCCCTATTAGAAGTAATTTTGTCCTTTCAGTTAAATATTTTCTTTGGATAAAATTCCGAATTAACTGCTGATTAATTTGTCATATGCCAAAATTCCTTTCATTGACAACTTATTTGACAAAAAAGTTCAAAAATTAATTTTTTTATGGCTGTTTACAGTGAAAATATAGTTGCTCTGCAGTTACAAACCAATTTTTCAAGCCTGGCACTGAAAATGTTAATAGTTACTGTGGAAAATGATTATAATATCTTGGTCAATCATAAATATCGTCAATAAGTTTGTTTTTGAGCTTTTTAAAATATAGATATCAGTAACAGCATTTTTTGCAGCTGAAAAATACTTTTAACCCTTCCAGGGTTCAGTCTTAAACTCTGGTTGACATCCAGAGGCCCATCTATTTTTTCACAATGCTAAGCAAATAAAATTTAAAACTTTTTAGCCAAATAACTAACGAGAAGAATTATGGTATGTTACATAGCAAATTAATCGGCAATCAATTTTTAATTCTGGATTTTATGAAAATATTTAATAAAACAGATGCCAATTAATCTTGATAGGACTATTTTAAAGTAATGTAGTAAAATGAAGAATCTGGCAATGCATATCAAAATTTACTAAATAAAAGGAATAGAAAGGATATTTCTTTTGGAATAAGAGGAAAATAAATATTTTTATAAAATAAGAACATTACTTTCTTTGTAATTTTTTTCTCTATATTATACTTGACAAAAGTCAGACTTTTTGCCAAATTGTGCTGAGCCAAGCAAGTCAACTTCAGAATATTTTTAAGGGCGTAGTCAGACAAGTCAGTCAGTAGCAGTCCAGGCTCATAATCTGCAGTTCCCAGGTTCGAGTCCCAGCTGATTCAGTGTTGAGATTTATCTGTGCAAAACTCTCCGCCCTGCTCACGGTCAGTAGCGGACACCAGTGGGCATGGAAAGGTCACTGTCCATCGGATGGGATGTTAAGCTGTGGTCCCATGTGCTGGAGAGCTACACACTCTGCACTTTAAAGAACACTCTTGATGGGAGGCTACCATGTGTCTTTCAACAGCTGTTCCAGTGGGTCTCCTCCCTCAACCTTCTCTGAGCCTTTGGGGTCCTTGTGACCTGACCATTTAGCCCATTGTGTGCAACAAAGTGCCGCTCAAAGGTAAAATAACCCTAACCCAGAATATTTTTTTAACAAATAACCAATCAATAGAAATAGGCAATGTTATATAATATATACCTAATTAAACGAAATTTTATTCTTAATTTTTTGAATGTAAAAGATTTACATAAATTTACAAAGATATTAATTTTAATAAAACTTTTTCTACAGTGATAGAGTGAAACTAGAAGTATGCATATTGCCTCTGGTACATGTTGGAATCTCGTTTTCAAAATGAAGTTTTCATTAATCGACTTTTTCACTACTTAAAAGTTTTAATTTGACTTAATGGATGATAGGGAAAATGCAAATAGTAGTATTTTTATTAGTAATTATGCGACATAAAAATTATTTGTCTTTTATTTTCTAAATTAAAAAAAAATTCTTTACTCACACCCCTATGTGAAAAAGGGGCATATTATTACTGCCATTGCAATATCTCTTGACACTCTACCTCCAAAATTTCTATCATAAACAGATCACTTGCAACATTGCTTAAAAGTTTTGCTGTTTCCGTATTTAGTGATCTCTAACAATATAAATTAAAATTACCTTAGTATTTGAGAAATGTGAATTACTGAAATAATAAGAAATGTGAATTTTGAGTGCCAATCCAACTAAAAAAGAGTTTTCCAATTATCTCTTAAACAGTTGTGTTTCCTACCCACTTTGTGCATAATAGGTTGTTGTTCATTGTTGCAAATGAAAACTTTATGACCTTCAGATTGCACCACCAAAATTCCCAGCCTAAATATATCATTTGCATTATTCATTAAAAATTTCGGAACTTTTGATGTCTTCCAAAGTTTACAAGGTTGCAATTATAGTTTTGGGATATTCAGAAAGTGCAAATCATAATAGTTTGTCAATACCTATCCAACCCAAAAATAGTTTAATTTATCTGTAAAAGCAAACAATTTGCACACACTCCCTGGTTTAAGGGGTCAGCTTTCAAAATTTTTTTTTATGTATATTTGATAAAAATACATAATTGAAGCTTGAAAAAAATATTTTCTCTTTTTATTTGATTCATATTTTATTAAATTACAATATAAATAATTTGTGAAAACCATCTGATTACCATTTATTAGAAGCACTCTATGGTATTCTAGTAATGTCTGTTAAAAGTTAATCTATGCTGAAGTAAGTCCCTGATTTAAGCCCAAGTTTGATTCAGCAAAATTTTCCTTAGTTTCAAAAATCTCCTAAAAATTAACAAAAAAATTTCTATTTTTTAAAAGGGAAGATTTTGGAAGTAATTGCAGAGTACTATCTTTTTTTTTTATCTGTTCATTGCTGTGCACATTCCTAAGAACACAGGCAGTTTAATTAATATTAACAGCAAGTGAGATAATTTTGGTTTTAGTTCAGTTTTTTGATTTAACAATTTTCTTAATTTTGCATACATGCTTAAGTAACTTCATGGTGACTATAATTATAAATTGATCTACAATTAAGCTACATGAGACTTTTCAGTCAGCAGCATAACAAACTTGTAAGCAGATGATCCAGGTTTTTTGCATAAGAATGTTTTCAGAATTAATTTATTTTTGCTTTCACTCTTGATGGAATGCTATCAGGGACATAGAAAATACTGATAAACTGGAGAGGCTCTGTGTATCATATAGTACATTAAGTCAAGGATATTCTCCGTGTGTAAACCTGAGATTAGATGACACATTTTTTTTGCCACATTAGTTGGTGTATTAACCACTTCTGATGAAAGCTAATGTTTCTAAAATGTTTTGCTGTATACAATTATTTTTAACTTCTTTCTAATGCTATTTTTTTTTACTATCCCAATGGCAGAGTTATTAGTATGCTTAGCTGTGGATTAAAGGGATCTGGGTTTAAGCCTTGGATAAGGAATGTTTCTTTTGTTGTGATCCCTTATTACTGAGGTCTTGCCTTCCTCACAGACCTTTGTTATGGCATATTATATTGATGGGCTCTTGTCAGACCTATTTGGCAAGAAGCTACTTGAGGAGTAATTGATTTGTACTTTTTTAAAATAATGTATAACTGGCTTGCAACTAAATGACAATCAACTTAAAGGTGCTAAATGTATACTTTATAGTTTTTTGGAAGTATAAAAAATTCAAAATTAATTTCCTATTTTTAAAATTTATTTGTTTGGTGTGACGAATTAATTTTTTCTGAAATTTATATTATTACAACATCATTATTATAGTATTACAATGCAAAGAAACAAAATAAAAAAAAAACTAAAAACACATAATTCAAGAATACTTTTGGGGAAAAAATTAGTTTTGCTGATGAGTGGGAATCGAACTTGTGCCTCTCTTGTTGGTTCAAATCCCACTCATCAATTAAACTCATTTTTTACACAAAAGTATATCCATAATTATAATTTCTGAGGTTGGGTAATAAAATTGTTTTGTGGAAAACATGAGTTCTACTACTAATGTGCAGGATTCAAATCCACATCTCTTCATATTCATGCCAGTGTTCTAACTACTAAACTAGCACTGGTTTCATCATTTATTCACTAACGTGGATAACGATCCACATTGGTGGATCGTTATCCACAGGGCACCATTTATGATTGGGAAAGGCAGCTTCCTTTACCTGTTACTCTGAATAAGATATAAATAACAGTCACTCATGCTAAAGTGCGGGGTGGCTCAGTTCGGTAGCGTGCCAGACTCGTAATCTGCAGTTCCCAGGTTCGTCTCAGCTGGGCCAGCATTGAGATTTATCTCTGCAAAATTCTCCATCCTGCTCATGATCAGTAGGGGACACCGATGTGTTTGGAAAGGCTGCTGTCTGTCGGATGTGACCCTGTGTGCGGGAGAGCCATACCCTGGCACATTAAAGAACATGCTGGATGGCCTTGATGGGAGGTTACCATCTGTCTTCCAACAGCTGTTTCAGTGAGTTCCCTTCCCAAACCTTCTCTGAGCCCATGAGGTCATTGTGACCTGGCCATTTAACCCATTGTGTGAAAAAAAATTGCTGCTCAGAGGTAAAACAACCCAACCCAGGCTAAAGTTTACCATATTTTACATGCTAGTTATACATATATATGAGTAATTGTGGAGTAGTTTTTGTTTTGGCTTGAGGATTTGCATTGGTAATGACTTCTGCATCCATAACTACTCAGAACATAATTTATTTGTACATAAAAATATGTAAAGATTCAGCAGAAAAAACAGTCCAATATGCTAAAAGCTATTAATATTAGTGCATCTGATAGATCCAAAAGGCAGGTTATGATTTTCTCCCTCAGCCACAGTGAAATGCATTTCCTAAATGACAAAATCTTTATATATATGTATGTAACAGAAGTATTCAAGATATCTAGAAGAGAAGGCACATGGAAATGTAAGGAATTCGTGATCCACCAAAAATGCACATGATATGGTGAAAAGAAAAATTAAATATTGAATAAACTTGACTTTCTTGGTATATGCTAAATAATCACTACTTTGTAAGTCGATTTAATTTTAGTGGAAAAATTGTCTTGAGCTGGGTGGGATATAAACCCACTACCTCCCGATAACATGTCAGGTGCTCTGGACCACTGAGCTACCGGCTGCCGATTAAGATCTCCTCCAATTGATGATATGAACATTCTCAACCTACAGTACATATTCCATTATGTCACATATAGGTGCAGTTCGGGTGATCTTAGCCACAATTGGCAGATAAATGTCTTATAGATGGAAAGTATATCTTACAAGTATACAATTGATTAAATATTACATATGAATACATACATACGTACATTACATTATTAATACATATTTAATCAGTTGTATACTTGTAAGATATACTTTCCATCTATAATGCATTTATCTTCCAATTGTGGCTAAGATCACCTGAACTGCACCTATATGTGACATAATGGAATATGTACTGTAGGTTGAGAATGTTCATATCATTAATTGGAGGAGAGCTTGATTGGCAGCCAGTAGCTCAGTGGTCCAGAGCACCTGAAATGTTATAAGGGGTTGTGGGTTCATATCCCACCCGCACCCGGCTCAAGACAATTTTTCCTCTAAAATTAAATAGACTTACAAAGTGGTGATTATTTAGTATATGAAAAGAAAAATTTGCATATACTCCAGAGTAAAAGACCTTTGATGGGAGGTTCTCATATACCCCAAATAATTTTTCCATTGTGTTCCATTTCTCAACCCTGTTTGAAGCTTTTGGGGGTCCTTTCATTTTATCTTGCCAATTCACTCCTTTTACTCTTTGTGGCAAAAAATTAATTCATACTGTAATTATTCATATAAATATGTATATGCTATTATCTACACAGTTTATATGTTTTCATCTGAAATTATTTTACAATTTCTTTCTTTTTTGTTTTTTTATATTATTTTGTACACCTTTTTTGTATATTATTTATTTTAGAGCTTTCAAAGCAAATTATGATATACTTATAGTGAAATCAAATTTTTTTCCTAGTATTTGCTATTAAATTACATTTGATTTTCCTTGTTACTTATAGGTAATGATACACATAATTGTCCTAAAGGCAGCTCTGCATGTCGCAACCTTAATGGACAGTATGTTTCTTTTGGAACACCTGACTCCAGATTGCAACTTGTGGAAGAAGGCTTATTATTAACATATAAAACAAATGAAAATATCTTACCTCAGGATTGTGACCTTCCACCAAAAACAACAGTTTTATTTAGATGTCCACAAAGGAGAAATGTAAGTTTGTCTTTAATTCTATATTTGAGTATAATTTTTTTCAAGGCTATATATTGGAAAATGTTCAAAAAACAACAGTGAATTATTGGGTTGATGCAAAAGTAATGGGGAAAAATGTGAAACACGCAGTTGTCATTGTCAGGAAATGTGCAGCGGTCTTGTAAACAATGTAAAAGACAGTGCGTTATACTTGGGATAACTTCCATTAATACATTAAACATTAATTTAGAAGTTATTAGGTATATTAGTATTAGGTATAGGTATACCTAATACTAATTTAAAAATGCTTATTAATGCGATAACAATAAGATAATTTACATAGCTAGATAAAATATTTATTCATGAAAACAGGTATTTTCAAAGTATTTTATTATATTAAAAAAATAATTATAAAAAAATATTAACTATAATAAATTTATTATTATTATATTATTATTGCATCAAGGTTGATTTGCCTATCAGGACGGACACACATGTCCAACATAATAAGCCTGATATAGTAGTGCATGGTAAGGTATTGAATGAGATTACAATTATTGAAGTAGGAATAACATCTCAGGATAACCTGCAGACAGTAGAGGTTGAAAAGAAGAGGAAGTATGATCTGCTGGCTAATGAGTTGAGCCTATTCACAAGTGTAATGTTAATATTATACATTATGTTCTGACGTGGGATGATATTGTAACTACGTACCATAAAGCATACTCAAAGTGACTTAGAGTGGGAAAACATATTGAAGCTTATATCCAATCTGTGATCTTGAAGAGAACTTTTGAGAGCATCTCAGTCGATTTCAGACGTACCAGTACGCTAGTAGGCGGTAGCAGGGAACTTATTGTCCAAGCTGCAGTTGAAAAGCTGTACATGACGGATGAGGTAGTGGATGACCAGAATCACCAGGAAGACACCACAGAATAGAAGAGATAAAAAGGTTGTCACAGAAAATTCCATTAAATTTATTTATTTATTTGACCACCCCTCTTGACTGCCTCAACGCCCCCCATTTGCCTCTGGATCCGCTACCGTCCCATGGAAGGCTCCAGCACCCACTGTGGGGCGGTATTGCCCCCGTTGGGAATCTATGATCTAATCTAAGGGACCTGGGTTCGAGCCCCTGGTTTGGCTAGTGCATTGATGTTTGTGTTCTTTTTCTGCTGAGGTCCTGCCATCGTCGCATACCTTCTACTATGGCATATAATCTACTATAACTATAAGCATATATACTATTCCACAGACATCTTTCAGATCTCTGTGGAAGCAGTTGCTTAAGGGAGTATTTATTTTTTATCCTGCCTAATTAGTAATGAGTTGCATATATGTATTTAATGCTGTAGTTGCATATAATTTAACAGTGTTAAAAATCTATTTTAGAACATGATTCCTAGGCTAATTTCGGATACTAACTGTCAATATGAGGTTGAATGGGAGACTGAATATGCCTGCCCAGAAGATATATTAAAAGGAGATCTTAAAAAATGCCAATTTACTAAAAAAGAACATGGTGTTGAAATAGATCTCAGCCCTTTGAGAAAAAACAATGGTAATTTTTTCAAATACATTCTTATGCTATATTATATGCTTCATAATTGTGTTTCATGTGATTATAAAATTTGTTTTATTTCAAATAACAAACAATTTTCAAATTTCAAATTTATAATTTATAACTAATTTTATTTCAAATAGTAATATTCATATAAAAATTCCTGAAGTTTATTAGTGTATATGTAAAAAGGACTTTTTTCCCTTTTGTTTTTTGATAATCATCTGAATGGCTGTAATTTATTCTAATAAAAACTAGTGAACACTGAAAGCATTCCCTACAGTATTGATATATAGATAAAATGATATCTATATATCATCTTCAGATATATAATTAAAATTGGTTGCATTTGAGAAACAAATGTTCATTAATAGACTAAATTGATCCAAAGAAATTTAATCATCCTTGATTCTCACAGAAGAGTGGGAAAATGTTGAGAAAAGGAAAAAATACAGAGAGAAGGAAAAAAAAAATCATCTCAAACTGATCAACAGTTGATGAACGTGTGATACGAAAATGACACAAGCATATCAATCTCACACTTTTATTCTACAGAAATATTGTCCCTTTTCAGTATAATGAAGAAAAAAAGTGTTCTAAAAAGTATCTATAACAGTATAAATTAACAGTGTTTTAATAGCATTTTTATATATAGATTTATATATGTTTGGATATGTATAAATATAGCTCATTGTGAGTGAGAGAGGGGGGAAGGAATAATTCTAATTTTAGTTATAAATGGTGTAGAAGTGTTATAGCTTTAAAATTTGCACCTTGGGGGTAATTTGGTCCATAGATTTAAAAAAAATTTGGAAATTTGAGATCCAGTATAGTGTTTGAGGTCAAATAGAGATCACACTTCAATTTAAGCATACTCTGTGTGTTAGAAATGTGTAAATTTGTGCCTACAATAATTTATAATACTGATCTAAATAGAAGTGATGGAATGCAGTTTCTCTATATTTTTTCAGGTCAAACAGAGGGTAACATTCAAATTAATTATGGCATTAAGGTCAAAGTGAAATTGGATTTTGATCTAAGCATGATCTGTATGTGCTAGAAATATGTAAATTGGTGTCTAGTGATAATTTATAATGCAGATCTCAGAAAAAAAAAATGATGCAATAAAGTTTTTTAAAGATTTTAAAATGTTGAATGCATGAGTTATGAAGCAAGTGCATTAGGAATCTGAATTTTGCTACCTGTGAATAATAAACATTTTCAACTTGACAACTATTGTTGATCTTTGCAAAAATGAGCTTTGATTTCCGTTTGTCATTAATAATTTATCTGATCGTACATTTTTTAACATATATGAAATCAACACTTTATTTTGCTCATATATACAGTGTGTCCCTGAATTCATGGCCCAAACGTGAGGGGATGGTAGTACACACCGAACCCAATATTTGTCATAGAATATATGACGTATTTCATACGTATATTTGTCATAGAATATACGGCTGCAAATGCAGCCCAGTGCTGGTAGTTGGCGCAGATGAGGTGGCACAGCTTAAAAGTGCGGTATCGGCCAAACCTCAGCATTCTCAGCATCAACCAGACATGAGATGGAGCAGTTTACGAACACAGAGAAAGCCGATATGTACCTGATGTACAGTGTAGCCAAGGACAATGGTAGAGAGGTGCAAAGACTCTACCGTGAGCGATATCCTATGCGCAGTGTGCCCAATCATAAAATGTTTGCGTGATTGCACCACCAGCTGTCTGAGGCAGGCACCTTTCACATCAATCGACATGATGCTGGACAAGAATGGACAGTCAGAATGCCAGCTACAAGCAAGGACATCTTGCCTATGGTGACAGATGACCCAGGTACAAGCATGTGATCCGCCGCCTGGAGCCTGGGTGTGCATCGGAACAGAGTCTGGCGTGTACTGCATGAAGAAGGGCTACACCCCTATCACTGGGTGATAGGGATGTAGTTTGGTGATAGGGAACAGATGGAAAAACCAAAAGAATATCGTATATAAACGTCTTCATGGTGAAAAAAAAGTGCCGATTTGTTAGCAGCTAATGAGTGGATATAGATAGAGTGGCCAAAGATAATTGCTTAATATTCACCCCAGGATATTTGTAATGCAGATGAAACTACTCTATTTTCGTGCAAAGCCTGAGCATAATTATTTGTTTAAAAATAAAACTGCTAAAGGATTTAAATTTTCGAAAGAGCGAGTGACAGTTCTTTGTTGTGCTAATATGAAAGGTGAGAAGCGAGACCTTATGGTGATTGGAAAAAGTAAAAATCCTCAGTGTTTCAAAGGTGTCAAACGTTTGCCTGTTGATTACTTTTCTAGTGCAAATGCTTGGATGACAAAGGCCATTTTCAACAATTGGTTACTTAAGTGGGATCTTGAATTAAAGTGAAAAATTGTCTTGTTAGTAGATAACTGCATGGCACACAAAAACATTTTGTCATTGAAGAACATCAAAGTGATCTTCTTACCTTCGAACACTACATCATTATTTCAGCCATCTGATCAAGGCATCATAGGGGCTTTTAAAGCTTATTACCGCAGGCAAATTTGCATGCAAATTATAGCTGAACTTGATGAAATTCAAGATCAATGTGATGCAAGTGCAAATGCAAAAAAGATTTCCCTTCTTGATGCATTTGCTAGCAATGTCTTGGAAGCAAGTCTCAGAGAAAACTATCGAAAACTGCTTCCGAAAAGGTGAATTTTTCTACAATAAATGCTGAAACTCCTGCTTCCTAAGAATCTGATCATCTTACAGCTGAAATTTTCAAATCCCAGGCTGTATGTCTAAAGAAGAATTTTAAAATTGGTTGGATATTGATAGCAATATTGAAGTAGTGGCTACAACGACTGTATCGGAAATATGTCAAGCTGTTGCTGATGATACTCGAAATTATCAGAAGAAAATGGACCTAATCCATTTATAGAGGAAGAAATTTTAGAAGCTCCTGCAACTAATGCCCAGATGTAAGAAGCTCTATGAATTTTTCATTGTGGTGTGCAATATAGAGCAACAAACTTCCAAAAGCATTATGAGTATGAGAATTATATTCAGGAACTAATAGATGCAAACAAACGACAGACAACACTTGATAAGTTTTTCAAATAAATTTTATGTTATTTATAAAAAAAAGTTGTTTATAAGAAATGTAGTGTATTTAAATGTGTAAATGTCTTAACTGCCATAGTGGTTAGGCAGCTAGTGACTGTTCCAGCAAGGCAAACTTTGTGTGTTGTGTTAGCTCTAACTGAGGCAGTAGTCAGCAGTGACTTCGGTCTTAGTAGGGCATGTCCTTGTATGAGAAGGCCTGTAAAAGCTAGGAGTAGCTTCTAGGATTCTTCTCTGTCCTATATGTCGCAAATAAAAAAAATATATATATATAATGTTGTATTAAGTGTGTTGTTCGTGATAAATATAAATTGTATAAATGTCATATTGTTTGTAAGAAATTGAGTTCAATACTGAAATTTTTTTTATCCCCTGTTTAATGTTATCAGCCGGTTATTGTTATCAAAAAGCACAAGTCCCAAAGTGATCATAGTAACTGGATTTAACTGTATTTATATATCCATCATCAGACTGAAGTTGAAGTTACTCAAGAAATTATATCTTTCAAATTGCAGAAGAAGAATATGATGCATGCAGGAATTGAAGTATATGGCAAATGTGATATATCATTTAGCAGATGCATGTATTTAGTGTTAAATGTTACAATGTCATTGTCATTAAAAATTATCTAAATTTGTTTGAATTAGATTTATATAACTTTTTTTCTCATTGACTTTTAATTAAAATATTATTTTGTGGAAATCGTTGAAATAAAATTCACCATGCTGCAGGAATATTGGGATGTCGGTATTGCAATAATATTTGGTATTAAGAGAGATTATTAAGTTTTCAGTATATTTTAGTTTAAATATAGTATTTGGTGAAGTAATGATGAAAGCTGTATCTGAAAACTTTGATACAGCTTTCATTATTATTTCATCAAATACTATATTTAAACTAAAATATACTGAAAACTTAATAATCTATCTTAATAACAAATATTGTTGCAATACCAATATTCCTAATATTCCTGCAGCATAGGAAATATTTATTTCAACGATTTACACAAAATAATATTTAATTTTTTTGTGTAAATTTAAAAAGTCAAGAAGAAAATAATTAAATTAAGTTATATAAATCTAATTACTACTGGGTCATTCCATGTCAAATCAACCAAAATTTTGGAAAAAGTTCACCACCCATCACGGATTTCGATCATCTTTGGCATAAATGTTAGTATACATAAGATGTCTAATTTACAAAGTATTTTGAGTCAAAAATGTTTTGTAAGGAGTTATAATCCTTTAATCTAAGGGGAAAATATACAAATTGCTATTGCGACTAAATGTTTTTTTTGCTTCTATGGTAGATGAGAATATGAAACTTGGTGTACTGATGTAGAATTTGGATGATAAATTCATTAAAAAAATCAAATTTAGAAAATGTAGAATGGTTTTGAAATTTTTTTTAAAAAACTGAAAATTTTAAAATGTGAAAAAAAGTGATGTGATCCCAAATATAAAAAAATTGAAACTGACATATGCTGTTCATTATGCTCCATAGAAACTTTGTAAAAAATTTGGAGTATGGTCACTTCTTTGATAACGAGTAAAAAAAATATTGAAATTTTACTAATGTTACGGTTAATGATGCACTTCAAGGGATTGCATCGATGCTCTTGTGCCTGCACTCTAAATAGAGAGGCTACCGACGAGCTTTGCTGCTTGCACTCATACACGACTTTGTAACTCCCAGTATCATTCAATACTCCTTTCGTACAGATGAGCAATCGATAAAGCCATGTTTTTGAGGGAACAAAGTTAGGAATACAAATGTTGAATGATTTGATGATACATAGTGAGATGACCAGATTTTGATTAGTAAAAGCTGGAGCAGTTTAATAAGTGTTCCAATTTCAGTTTACTGGAACATTTTTCCCCAAAAGTGTAACCACAGGGAAAATTTAACTAAAGCAGTTGTAGAATGGCGCAATAGTTATGAATGGATTATTCATAGTTGTAACCAGGTAACATGGTAACCAGATTTCGATTGGTAAAAACTGGGACAGGTTATTTAATGCTCCAATTTCAGTTTGAATAACTTGAAAACGATAAATTATGCTTTTTTTGTGAATTGTTCTATAATAATAACCAAAAATATTCTGAAATGAGTGAACTGTTGGTGTAACTGTGATTACCTCCATTTTTTTTATCTTTGAGGAAAAATATTTCTTTACTGATATCTTAAGAACAGAGCTGTGTGAAGGCAATGGCGATAGCCCAGGTTGCTGCGACAGGTTTAAATCAAATAATAGAAACTAATTTATTTTTTTCATTTATTAGACTTTGCAATATTATTTAAAGTTGTATAGTACTTGCACATTATACTTCTCAAATATGTTAAAATATATAATCATAATTTCTTGATCGCTATGTCGATAACTTAGTTCTTTTCAGTTTAAATGATTATATATTATCTTATAATTATTCGTAGTTTGGTTTACCTCTGAGTGGCACTTTTTTGCACACAATGGGCTGTGGCCAGGCCACGAAGACCCTGAAGGCTCGGAGAAGGTTGGGGGAGGAGACCCACTAGAACAGCTGTTGGGAGACAGATGGTAGCCTCCTGTCAAGGTTATCCAGTGTGCACTTTAATGTGCACAGGGTATGGCTCTCCCACACACGGGGCCACACCCATTGGTGTCCCCTACTGACCATGGGCAAGGTGGGGAGTTTTGCGGAGATAAATCTCAACGTTGGGACTCGAGCCTGGGAACGGCAGATTACGAGCCTGGCATGCTACCAACTGAGCCACCCCCGCCCCTAACTATTTGTGACTAAATTGTTTATTATCAAAGTATTTTATGATAACATTTATTTCATCAACAATAAAAACTTCATTAAAATGAAATAAAATTAAACTTACATATGTGCAATTTTTTTCCATTCATTAAATAATTTTCTTGTCCAGGGTGCCAAATAAGCTGGAAATGGTAATGCTTAGTTTTTTGCTTATTTCGCCTATACCTAGCCCAATAGTGTGACTAGAAATTTGATTTCTCCACAAGTATACCTAGTATTTCTGGAATATGTGTTGGTTTTCAGCTGAAGTTCTTTCCTCCATTACTCTGTTTTTGAATTGCAGAAATCTTCCTTATTATAGATTGTTCCCTAATGAAGTAGAATCGGAAAGATAATGATTACCACAGAAACCAGTGCAGTGAGATTTCCATCCCTATGTGCCAATTTAAGCGATACCTTTGAAGGAAATAATAACTTTTCTCAACTGCTTGAACTAAAGTAATAAATCAGCATAATTGAAGTCAACAACACATGTGAAACGAAACCAAAAAACCAATGCAATAACATTCATGCAATGACTTAAGTGACAGTTTTTTATTACCACAAAAAAAATGCTATGAAAATAACAGAGCTTCTAGGAACAGGTATTTGAAAAACATTTTTATGTAAAGAGTAATTCTGCAATTAACCTTTTCATCATGCAAATTAGAAAAATTGGCATTTATTATCATAATTTCCATTATTTTTATTATTTATATAGTAATGTAATTTCAATAAAAAAACCTATAAAATAAACCTTTTAAAAATTGGTTTAGCTGTTGCAGAATATTGACAGTTGTCTGTAACCATTAGGGTTAAACGAATCTCACTTCAGCAGATATGATATATTCAGCAGATATTAATATTGATTAATGTCTGAATAATGGAACTCCCCTACTGACCGAGGGCAGGGCGGGAAGTTTTATGGAGATAACTCTCACGCTGGCCCAGCTGGGACTCGAACCTGGGAACTGTAGATTATGAGCCTGGTGTGCTAACTTCTGAGTCACCCCCACCCCAGTTAATTTTGTAATTCTGGTTTTATTTCTGCATCACTAGGATGATCAGACATCGTCAGTTTTTAGGGAACTGTCCCTGTGTCCAGAAACAAATTTTTGGGATGCCAAAATGACCCAGTTTCTTGTGATGATATGCAGTCTACACTCCATTTGCATATATTTAATTAGCGCATTTTTAACTCTGTCACTGCATTACGTTTTTTTTTAGATTTTGCGTGGACATTGTATTTACCCTTTTTCAAATTTATGTAAATACTGTTTTTTTTTGTTTTTGAAGTACAAACTGCTGCAGGCAAACACATGCTTTGAATTTAGCCATGCCAAGAGTAAAGTCACACTTCTGAAAGACATAGGCTTATTGTCAATCTATGCAGCATAACTGAAATCCATGCTCAACTGGCTTAGAGTGGGTGAACTCATTCACCAAGTATGAATTATCCATCATACTGGTGCCTTCTACAATGCTTCAAATATAGCTGTGCCAAGAGAAAAATTTCGCTTCAGAAAGACGTAGGCTTATCATCAATCTATGCAGCATAACTGAAATCTATACTCAACTGGCTTAGAGTGGGTGAGCTCACCCACCAACTATGAATTATCCGTCATGCTTATTGCACCATTCTACAATTGCTTCAGTTTAATTTTCCCTGGGTTACGCTTTTGAGAAAAAAATGTTCCAGTTTCAGTAAGCTGAAATTGGAACATTTCCTAAACTGTTTCGGATTTTGCTAATTGAAATCTGGTCATCCTTACTACGTATTATCAAATCATTCAACCTTTGTATTCCTAACTTTGTTCCCTCAAAAACTTGGCTTTATTGATTGCTTATCTGTACCAAAGTATACTCTCACAGCATTATAGCTGTAAGTAGCAGCCAAATAGTACTGGGAGTTACAAAGTCATGCTTGAGTGCAATCAGCAAAGCGTGTTGATAGCCTCTCCATTTAGTACACAGATGCAATAGCATCAATGTGATCCCTTGAAGTGCATCATTAACCATAATATTAGTAAAATTTCAATTTTTTTTTACTCGTTATCAAAGAAATGACCATACTCCAAATTTTGTACAGCATTTCTATGGAGCATAATGCACAACATATGCCACTTTCAATTTTTTTTATGTTTGGGGTCACATCACTTTTTTTCACATTTCAAACCTAAAAACCATTGAACTTACCTCAATGAAACTTTTACTCTCCTTGAAAGTACTACCCTCCAGCATCTGTGCAGAGCTGCAGACATCTGTACCAATTCTGGAATACTTGGTGGTACTCCTGTTGAGGAATGCTCTACAACTCTGAGTGAATGCATTTTGCAAGGTTTTCCACCCCGAAACAGGCTTCCCAGCCAGTTCTTTTTTAATTTTTGGAAACAACCAAATATTGCATAGTGCAAGATATATGTATATGAAGGATGGGGTAGCTGTTTGATATTTTCGTGCTCCAGATAGGCATAATTTGCCAAGTTTTGTGAGCATTGGCATTGTCATGAAGAAGAACCTTCGACACACCTGTTGTTGAACACTGCTCCTTCATCTTCACCATTTTGGGCAAAACAATGTTGGTGAATATTGGCTATTTTTGTAATTTTTTCAGGGAAATTGAATTGAAATTTCATTTTTCATTGAAAATTGAAAAAAAAATGTGAACGTCTCCTTCCTTGACTTGGAGGATTTGGTGATTCTGCTCATTATCCACAATCGAAACATAGTTATTGATGTTTCTGGGAGTTGTAATAAAATCACATCTCATCACCTGTGACAATGCCTGTTAACCATTTGTGGCCACTAGGTTCAAACATTTTTTCATATATAACTTTTCATTCTGATATGTGTAGATTTGCACTTGTTCCTCCTAAGTTAATGAGCTATGACTTGTTTGAAAGCTTGTCATTACACAATAAAAACAAAGGCCATATCATCATTTATTTTTTGCTGGTGGTGTGTAAAGTTTGTTATGTGAAATCTGTGGTGTTGCTGTGAAGCCTACTAAAGACGGGGGAAAGATTTTAAGCTTTCACAAGTATGCAGCTTGAGGATGTGGCAAACAAAAAATAGAATTCATGCTGATTTATCACAAGTATATGGAGATTATGCCTATTTATATGGCAGTGTTATGAGATGTGCCAATTCATAGGACAGTATAGCTTTGAAGACATCCCTCATGCAGGAAGATCGAATGAGACCAGGAATGAGAGACATCACTGCTGTTTGTGAATTGTTGAGAGACATCACTGCTGTAAGGAAAACCCACACACCTCCATTCAAGTAATAAGTTTAGATGTTATTGTATTGATTGATACTGTGGATAGAATTATTCATCTACATTTAAAGTTCCAAAAGATCTGTGCCAAATGATACCCCACAAACTGGCAGAACAACAAAAAAAACAGCTAGGGTTGACTCATGCAAGAAGATGCTGGCAATGTTTGAACCTAGTGCCCCCAAATGGTTAACAGACATTGTCACAGGTTATGAAACCTGGTCTTATTACTGTAAAACTCCCAGAAAGATTGACAACTATGTTTGGGTTGCAGAAGATGAACCGTATCCCCGAATACTCTGACAAGACTTCCGCTCAAGGAAGAGGATTTTTACATTTTTTTTCAATTCCCAGAGTGGCAGCTGTGGACACCTTACTTGAAAAAATGACTATTGTTTTCCCCAAAATGGTTAAGGAGATGAAGAAGGAGCATCCAACAGCAGAGTTAAGGGTTCTCCTTCTTCTTGTCAATGTCAGTGCTTACCAAACCTGGCAAGTTACAGGCTATCTGGAGGAGGAAAAAATCAAACGCCTCCCCCATCATATGCATATTCACCATACATTTTTTTTGTTGCTTCCAAAAATTAAAAAGGAACTTGCTGGAAAGACTTTTTCAGGAGTGTAAAATCTTGCAAAATGCAGTCATTCATAGTTGTGGAGTATTCTCCAACAGGTATACCACCAAGAGTTCAGAATTGATGTAGACATCTGCAACTTTTCCATAAATGCTGGAGGGGAGTGCTTTGAAGGACAGTAAAAGTTTTGTTGAGGTAAGTGCAATAGTTTTTGTTCTACAGATGCGTGTCAAGAACTTTTTAAACACCCTTTATATATAAGAAAAGTGTGCATATCATTAATTAACATTAAGGACAATTTCTCTGTTTTTGATCAATAATACTTAATAATACCATATGGAACTGTCTCTTGACTTAGATAGTTTTTTTGGTGATGTCAGCATAGAATTTTCCAGAATTTTTGAGGGAAACTATGGAAATTATTAGAAAATTCTCCAATCAGGGGATATTCAAATTGGTGTAAATCAAACTGTAAATCAAGGGCCTACTGTTCTTATATTTGAATTTTTATAGTTTAGTTCTTTAGATTTTTTTAATTCAAATTGCCATGTTTTAAAGCAAAATAAACTTTTTGTGCTGTACAATTTTAGCCTTACAGATTACCATTTGCCAAAAATCTCAGCAAATACATTTATATTTATACATGTGATTTAGAAATTGAGGAAAAATTTGAATAAAAAATTCATTAATATGAACCATTTATTTTTGAATAATGAAATGCTTTATGAAAATTGCCAAAAATAATTTATAAAACTTTTTTTACTGAAGTTAAAAAGAATGAACTTTTGCAGAATTTGATAAAAATACCTTAAAGCTTTATCTGCCTTTCTGTTTTATTTTATTAAAATAAATAAAATAAATACCTCCTCAAGCAGCTGCTTGCCACAGAGGTCTGACAGGAACCTGTCAGTTTATATGCCAGAGTAGAAGGTCTGAGAGGATGGCAGGACCTCAGCAGAAAAACAACATGAACATCCATGCCTTACCCGGGGCTCGAACCCAGGTCCCGTAGATCAGTAGCCAAGCGCGCTAACCACTCGGCCACTTACTCACAATTAAATGCTGTTCCTATTTTTTATAGAACATGATTTATTTCTGTTAATTTCTTCAGGATAAGATTGTAAAGTGACTTTTTCATTTTCTTAAAATACTTAAAAATTAACACCGCCGAAGTGAATTTAGTTTCAGGAACTTTGAGGGTTAAGCAAACTGGTTTCAAATTATGTCTCTGAATTGGAACATATTCTGCAATCAAAACTTCCTAATTCTTCCAAAGAATAGGATGAGTTTTTTTCAACAAACGTCAGTGGGCATTTCATTTTGAGGCATTTGTTTCAATTGATGAAATGTTGCCATGTGTGGGGAAATTACAGATGCAGACATTGCTATGGAATGTAAAAAGAAACAACTTCCAATGATGATGAGATTTGGAAACATGGGATCATAGCTTCATTTGCAGAAATGCACAAAGTTTTAATTGCATTTCAACATTTTCGTGAAGCACAGCCATGGCCGAGTGGTTAGCGCGCTTGGCTACTGATCTAAGGACCTGGGTTCGAGCCCCGGGTTAAGGCATGGCTGTTTGTGTCGTTTTTCTGCTGAGGGCCTGCCATCCTCTCAGACCTTCTACTTATAAACTGACAGGCTCCTGTCAGATCTCTGTGGCAAACAGCTGTTTGAGGGGGTATTTATTTATTTATTATTTACAGGGAAATATTTTGAATTTATAATTCAGATACAGAGTTTAATATATGATGAAAGACTGCACATTAAAACAGTTGAAAATATCTGATTATTTCAATTGAGCAGTAGCATGTTTTAGTAAATGAATTTTTTTTGGTAACTTAGATTTCTGTCTTTCTTCTTTGACTTAACCAAATTTTACTATGTTGAGGAAAGGGATATCCTTGAAATAAGAAGAAAACTAATGTTAGTAAAATCCAAAGGAACAGGACCTTAAGTTGTGATGTATTGTGCTATGCAATTATAGCTTGTTTTCTGTACACGTTTTTCTTGTGTGTTATTTGTTTTTATATAAATTTTTATTTTTGGTACAACACAGTTAACTTAAAACTTGCCATGCAGATTAGTTCATTTAATCGTTTTCTAGTAGAAACTGAATTTTAACACTTTCAATCCAACTGCAGAAATGCATTGTTGCTGCTATGAATGCAAAATTAGCAGAAAAAAGAAAGCATTATAATATATCCAATTATAATTGTGGTGGAAAAAAAATGGACATTTTATAAACTATAGTTGGCAATAACAGCATTGAAGTTATGAAGTCTTTTTTCAGTGATGTGAAATGTTGAAAATGCAATAAAAACAAATATTAATAACATTCTGTGATAAATATTTCAATTTCCAATAGAGGAAATTTTAATTATTTTAATAAAATTTAACAACATTTAATGCAGTTATACATTAAATTCAAAATTCTAATGATTCATTCTCTAAATTAGCAGTTTGAAAACAGAAGTACTAGGCAGTGAAAAATCATTAATTGCTTCTCTAGCAACCTTACACGGCAGGAGTGCACAACATATGACTCGCAAGAGAATTTTCTCTGCCTGTTTCATTCCATTATAAGTCAGTTTTGACCTGTTTCATTCTTTTGGAAGTCAATTCTGGTCCATGTCCCCATTTGAGTTGTGCACCCCTGCTATAAGGTGTGCAATTTTCTACTATAACTGTCACATCAAGTCTATTTCAGCCATTTTGGGACAGAACTGGAGTGAAAATACTTCAAAGCGTTATGGTTTAATATTGCACAGCCTATGCTCTAATTACAGTGAGGTATCTGTTTTTAGCCTCTAAAACTTATCAGTGGAAGTAGTGGGTTTCTTTATTGCAAAATATCGAATGACAAAAATGCCTCTTTTTGCAGTAAAATGTATAGGCATAATATAGATGGCCTAACAATGAATCTTGTAATATATAAAGTGTACTAAAATAATTTCTCTTTCTGTGTCAGTATTCAGCATTTTTTAATACTTGTGAAATAATGGTGAAAAATATCATTGAATGTTTTGTGAGATTCTTATAAATTTCTCTATTTTAGGTGTGTATCATGTAGTAGGTGATGTAAATGGAACATCTACTGATTTCTCTTTTAATGTTTGTGGTGGATTAAATGCTTCCTGTGGTGGAAAAAACTGGAGTTCAGCTGCTGTATGTGCAAATTATTCAAAAGAGAACAGTTCACAGTCAGAAATAGTTGGTACAATGCGTGATTCAGCATTAAAGTAATATATTTTCCTTTTAATGCAAAGTAATTTTTGTTCTAAATGCAATGCCAGTTGTATACTATGTTTAGGTCATATGAATTAATGAGATATATATTTTTGAAAATAGTTGTTAATCTTTCCAGTTCCCCTTGGTGCGAGCTCCTGTACTCAGTGAGGGGACCACCCTGTGATGGTTCCGCTGACTTGGTTACCTTCACAGGGTCCTGAACACTCGCCCACATGTTTGCCATGCATGGAGACCTGTGCCCCTGGAAAAGAGGATCCTGGCAGTTGCTCAGGGGTTCCTGTCTTCTCTCCCCGGCTCATGACTGGTTGGCCATTTTGCCATTGGGGAGCCTGTCTGTCACAGGGCTGGGCAGTGACTTTGGGGCTGCTGTTACACACTGCTTTGGCCTCTGCTTCAGGTAAACAAGAGGTCCTGGGGCAGCCCCCTCAGGATCAATCGGCTGGTGGGCAGGTCCTGCTAGGATCAACTGTGCAGAACGATGATTAACCTTGTCCACATCTGGACAATGGTTTACAAGTTTCCCCACTGATTTATTAATTTTGTAGTTTATTTTCATTTGTGAGACCAAGTTGTTTTTCACTTTTTCTTATTTTTCGCTTATTTATTTTGTGAAGATTCGTGAGTTTCTCACATTTCTCTTTTCATTTTCCTTTCATTTCGTTGTGAGGGCTTGGCTCACTGGCTGTGTGGGTATGGTGCCCGGGCAGTGCTGGCGCCCAACTTGGCGTCCCCTCGTTGGACTCTGTGGTTGGGTGGGGACAACAGGCACTGAACCACCAAAAAACAACCACAAGTTCTTCAACTCAAAATTCTCCGGCCAATGCTGCCAAGAGGGCTCGCCACGAACCCCCATCTTTGTTATCTTC
Organism: Ryuthela nishihirai; assembly: GCA_038380435.1. NCBI lineage: Eukaryota > Metazoa > Arthropoda > Arachnida > Araneae > Heptathelidae > Ryuthela > Ryuthela nishihirai. The sequence continues at coordinate 116,602,484 of JAWZYU010000001.1, forward strand.
GCCATCGTCTTTGCATGTGTGTCTCCGTCTTCGAGGTTCCTGGTCATCCATTCTATGGGTGATCAGGTGCTTGGAGACATGTCCCTGTTTTTCATCACTAGGGTATCAAAGGTCTTGTGGGAGAACCGAAATCTGTCAGGTGCCTAAGATCTGGTGACTTGCAGGTGGAAACTGCATGCTCCAAACATTCAGAACTCCTTATCAAAGTAACAGCGATTGGTGGAGTGGCAGTTAAAGCCACTCCACACAAGATGTTCATTTCCTCCTGGGGCGTGATCTCTGAGTGGGACCTCCTAAAGGTTTCTGAGGAGGAAATCCTCTTGGAGCTTTCAGCCCAGGGAGTGATAGCAGTTCACCGGGTTTCTACACACCATGGTGGAAAGTTAGAACCTAGCCAGGTTCTAATTCTAACTTTCAATATGCCACACCTGCCTACTTCCATCAAGACAGGTACTTACACATTTATACCAAACCCTCTGTGTTGTTTTCAATGCCAGAGGTTTGACCATGCCCGCAGTGCATGCCGGGGCAAGCCCACCTGTGCTCGTTGTGTGCAGTCAGGATCATCTTGAACCTGACTGCACACAACGAGCAAAAAAGGCATGCTGTGTAAATTGCCATGGTGAACATCTGGCGTACTCCCGTGACTGTCCAAAGTGGCTGGAGGAGAAAGAGGTACAGCGCCTTAAGACCCTCCATAACATCAGGTATCCAGAGGCGAGGAAGCTCACTGCACCGCCTGCCCCACCTGACAAAGTCGCCAGTGTGGTCATTGGAATGCCTGTCATTCAGATGGCTTCTGTAGCAGTGCAGACCGATATCAGCATTCCACCTGCTGCTAAGTACCTCTTGACGCAGGCGAAACCGACTTCGGTGTCAATCTCGACATCGACACCTCTTTCTATTCCTGTGTATGTGCCTCCCACATTCACCTCCGGAAGGCCCCCTCCACTCTGCCCACAGACAGCAAGACCTTCCAAGTCCAAGGGGCCCCCGCCGGGGCCCAAAAAGAAATTCACATCACCTCCTCGTGTGGCAGTCTCTGATCCTTGTCACTCGGATGACTCCGAGGACATGGACACAGACTGCCCCATTTTTCCAAAACTGCCGCTGGTGACGGTTAACATAAATTGAAAGTCATCCACCATTTCTTCCAAGACCTGAGATGGTCACACCCCTACAATGGAACTGTCATGGATTCCAGAGGAATATTGACATCAGGGTCCTTCTAAGGACACACAAACCCCCTCTGCATGTGCCTACAGGAGACATTCCTGCAGACAGCCAACGATCCCACTATCCGGCACTTCTCTCTTGTTTGCCAGGACTGGGATGGAGATAGTCCAGCTTACGGAGGTGTTGCCATCCTTGTGAGCAACCATTCTCCATTCCAGGTTGTATCCCTCACCATGAACTTAGATGCGGTGCCATCCGCCTCTTTGTGGGATTTTCGTTCACTGTCTTGTCTATCTACCACCCAAAAGCACCATTTTCTGGGAAGACCTTGATGACCTCGTCTCACAGCTGCCATCCCCCTTCCTCATCATGGGGAACTTCAACAGACACAGTCCACTGTGGGGAAGTGCTAACACCAATAGGAGAGGTTGGGTCCTGGAGCAGTGGCTTCTGGATCCATCTGTCACAGGGCTGGGCAGTGACTTTGTTGAACACTGTTGAACACTGGTGTCAGTACGTATTTTCATTCCCCAACCTGCACTTTCACTGCCATTGATCTCACCATCTGCTCCCCCTCGATCCTTTCACTCTTTACATGGGAGGTTGAGGACAATCCCTATGGAAGTGATCACCTCCCCGGGGTGTGCACCATCTCCCGTGGGGGCCTTGCAGCCCTTCATGTGTCTCCCAGTGGAGGCTTGATCGGGTTGACTGGAGTGGCTTCGAGCTCTTGTCTGCGCTTGTTGAGCGCTTTGTCAGCCAGGAGCCAATCAATGTTGCAGTAGCGGAGATGACAGACTGCATCATCCATGCAGCTGCCTCTACTATTCCTCAGACCTCGACTCAGTTTCCACGGTTCCCTAAACCGTGGTGGAATCCCAACTACACCGCAGCTCGTCAGGCTCAGAACAAGGCTTGGGGGGTGTTTCGGAGATATCCAATGTCCCCCAACCTTGAAGCATTCAAACGCACTAGGGTGAAAGCCCGTTTCATCTGGCACCAGAGCCAGAAGGAATCCTAGATCAAATATACGTCTTCTATCACCCGCACGACCTGTTCTAAGGTCGTGTGGGATGAGGTCCAGAAGATGGGTGGGAAGTACACATCCCACTCATTATTGATCCTGGAGCACAATGGACAGGCAATTGCTGATCCTTGAGCAATTGCCAACACTCTGGGGGAGTCATTCTCCTCCATCACTTCTTGCAGGATGGGGATACACACAATATATATTATAGTTTAATGAAAAATACATCAAATGGAAAAAAAAATATTGTTTTTCAAGCTTCAATTATGTATTTTTATAAGATGCACATATTTTTGAAATGGTAATTTTTATTTTTAATTTGCGAATGTTGCTGTTGCTGGTCGTTATCTCCTGCAGTCGTTATATCGCTGGTTCATGGCACCACATAAATTTGATGTTATGAACAATCAACAAAGGTCATCTGATACACCACAGATACACTGAGCAATAACTAAGTCACTGCACTCAAAGAACTACACCTGCTCTGACATACTTTATGTTGCAGGCAGTTTCACAACAACTTTAGACAAGAAGGCTCTTGTTACTTACAGTTTTGATTTTAAGAGTGGAAAAGAAGCACAGAATGCTGGATAAATGATAAAAATAATTCTGGGAATGCTGAAATAGGTTTATAGCAGAAATGAGTGTAAAATAGGATAAAAAGTAGCAGTAAGTATTTTGTAATTACTTCCAAAATCTTCCGTTTTTAAAAATAGCAGTTTTTTGTTAATTTACAGAAGATTTTCAAAACTTTAAGGAAAAACTTGTTGATAATAGTTCAAATTTAACTTGTGAGCTTAAATCATGTGATTGCTTCAAGCCTAGGGTAACATTAACAAATTTGCAATACTGTATTGCACTTCTAATTAATGGCAATTAGATGGCTTTGGCAATATATAATTATAAAAAAAAATACCCCCTCAAGCAGCTGCTTGCCACAGAGGTCTGACAGGAGCCTGTCAGTTTATATGCCAAAGTAGAAGGTCTGAGAGGATGGCAGGACCTCAGCAGAAAAACGACACATACAACCATGCCTTACCCGGGGCTCGAACCCAGGTCCCTCAGATCAGTAGCCAAGCGCGCTAACCACTCGGCCATGTTTAATAAAATATGCATCAAATGAAAAAACAAAATATTATTTTTCATGCCTGAATTATATATTTTTATTTGATATATATCAAAAAATTTTATAATGGCAATTTTTATTTTTAAAAAATTAATTTTTTTGTTCTAAAAATATATACAGCTATCCTCAGCCTCTCATTATGGAGTCTGCGAATGAATATAGACGACGTTGACACTGGAAGGGTTGACAGATAAATATATTTCAATAATTGTTTCCCGATTTTATTATGTTCTAACTTTAAATGTTATTTACTCTAAATTTTAAATGTTCACTTTGTAACAGTAAATAGTATGAAAAATTTATTGGCTTTTTTTCCTGTAATATGTTGTATGTGTTGTGCATAATTTTTTTGCTGTGTGATGTATAATAGTGCAGTATAAAAAGTGATAGTATTTTTTAGCAAAAAGTGCAGATATTTAATACTTTATAATTAAACAAGTGGTTTTATGGCTAATTATTATAATATTAAATTATCTCCTCTTCACCCTCCAAAAAATTTAAAGTGGTCTTTTATAAAAGAGGAAATATGAAGTTATTTTGTCAGTTGGACTAATATATAAAATCCACTGTTTGAACTATTAAAAGCTAATTAAATTAGAACTTTAGGGAAGAAAGAAAAATTATTAGAATTCTTCTGTTGTGAAGGTTGTGGGATGGTTACACTCTTGCTTCTTACCAGTTATTACCAAAAGTGCTTCACGGTCAGTGAAAGTCTCAAGGAACTTGTAGAGAATGTATGCATTAATGATATATGTTTAAAATCAGTGATCCTTTGCTACCATTTGGGTTTCTTTCTCTGAGCTTCGTTGATCACTTTCAGGTTAAAGCAGTCAACATAATTTGTGTTCGTTTTAGGATTCGATGTTGTTTGGACAAGCCATAGTTTTTTGGAGCTGTATCACTCCTGCCTACCTTTGATCTGTTCTGTGATTTCTTCACTACAGGAATTAGGATTTGTTTATTCAAATTGTCCTCTCAAATTCTAACATAATGAATTTAGCCACTACCACTGTAACACACACTTCATGTAAGCTAACATTGTCCACACAAACACATTCATAGACTAATCGCTTGTCATCAATGAACAGTATATAGGTGGCACTACTTGTACAAACAGTGGATACAATTGCACAGCAGCACTGCACAGCTTCCAGTCCAAGTTATTAACTCCACCAAGTATATTGCAGATGGGGTATATATATATGTCACACACACACAGACTGAAAAGCCAAAACACTGTGACTACCTGCCTGATATGATGTTGGTCCTCCATGTTCCACCAAAACAACTCTTACCTAGCAAGGCATGGATACTACAAGATTTCTAAAGGTGTCTTGTGGTATCTTGTACCAACATGTTACCAGCAGATCCTTTAACTCTTGTAAGCTACATGGTTGAGCCGCTGCAGATCAGATATGCTGTTCCAACACAAACCACAGATGCTTGATTGGATTGAAGTCTGGGGTTGTTGGGTTGGGTTATTTTATCTCTGAGCGGCACTTTTTTGTACACCATGGGCTAAATGGCCAGGTCACAAAGACCCCGAAGGCTCAGAGAAGATTGGGGGAGGGGACCCACTGGAACAGCTGTTGGGAGACACATGGTAGTCTCCCATCAAGGCCATCCAGCGTGTTCTTTAACGTGCACAGGGTATGGCTCTCCTGCACACAGGGCCATGGCTTAACGTCCCATCTGATGGACGGTGGCTTTCCAAGCCCATCGGTGTTCCCTACTGACCATTGGCAGGGCGGGGAATTTTGCAGAGATAAATCTCAACGCTGACCCAGCTGGGACTTGAACCAGAACATTTGAACTGCAGATTACGAGCCTGGCACGCTACCGACTGAGCCATTCCTGCCCCATAAAGATAGTCAACTGAAAGCACAGTTTTCAGAAGTATGGGGAATTTGGAGGTCAGGACAATACCGGAAGTCTTCCTCATTTTCCGCGAACCATTCTTGAACAATTTGGGCAGTATGGCATGTCACATTATCTTGCTGAAAGAAAGCAATACCAGAGGGGTATACCGTTACCATGAAAGGATATACTGGTCTGTAATGATGTTTAGGTAGGTGGTAGACATCATAGTTTCCTGTACATGAATGACTGGATACAGGGTTTCCCAGCAGAACATTGCCCAAAGCATTACACTTCCTCCACTGGCTTGTTTTCATCGCATGGTGTGCCAGCATTTCCCCAGGTAAAGGATGTACACGTACCCGGCCATCCACATGGTGCAACAGGAAATGAGATTCATCGGACTAGATGACCTTCCAATCATTCAAGGTCCAGTTTTGATGCTCGTATGCCATTTGTAGGTGCTTTTGATGGTGAACCAAGGTTGGCATGGGCACTCAGAGTGGCCTGTGGCTACACAGCCCCATTTTTGGCAAAGTTCAATGTACTGTATGTTGTGACACATTACTCCCATCACCAGCATTCAAATTACAGGTGAGTTGTGCCAGAGTATTCCTACTGTTGGCTCGTACCATGCAGGATAGCCTTCGCATACGTCTAGCATTGATGAGCTGTGGTCGGCCCCGCACCTTGCTGGCAACTAGTGGTTTTTCCCTCCTCCAACCAACGTTTTGAAGGTACTAATCACAGCTGACTGTGAGTGCCCCCTCCTCCCCACACACACGCCTTGCCATCTCGGAAATGCTCTGATTCAGTTGTCTGGCCATTACAATTTGTCCTTTGTCAAACTCACTTAAGTCCACTAGCTTTCCCATCTGAAGAACAAGAATAACACTGATTAACAAAGCTCAGTATGATTGTTGTTTATACCGTTTCATAATCACATGCACCGTTGTTTACCTGCAGTTGCTTCGATTCGCATAAAGATGCGCTGGTCATTATGTTTTGGCTCTTCAGTGTATATACCCAAGCTAAAACATTGTGTGTAAAAAGGTGCTGCTCAGAGACCAAGCTAAAAACATTTTAACATTTATGAAATTAAAAATTATTTTAATTTATGCCTGTAATTTGTTATAATTTTATTAAAAATAATATTAAATATGGCATAATTAAAACTTCCTGTTTACAAACTATATAATTCTTAAACAGACATGAAAGTAAACATCAAAACCATTTGCAAATTTACAGACCATTGTGGAATGGAAATAAAAACATTTGATAATTTATTATCTGTGTTATTTCCCTCCAGTTAAGGAAATTGTTCTGGGGATCACAGATAATGCTACTGAATGCGATTTAAATTATGCTTACAGTATGGACTCATCACAGGCACTGATATAGAAGCTATGTCAGTAATAAAAAAAAAAAATTATACTCTAATTTATTTTTTGCTAATATATTGAAGTTGTTATATGAACTATAATAATTTTGTCTCTGCAAAAAAAAGTAGCCTAGTTATAAAATAATACTCATAATACACTGCAATAATACCAGTATTTCACATAAAAATGAGATAAACTGCAAATTGTAAGGCCTAACATAATGTTGCTGTGAAATAAAATGCTGTAATAAAGGCTGTAAGTAAGCAATATATTAAAATTGCATAGACAGAATACACGTGTATGTGGTTTGTGATTGATGATATATGAGTATAGTAGAACTATGCCAATTACAGGGGATACATTTTGTAGGTTGTTGCAATGACAAATTTCTGAGTTTAAAGGTCTGAGAAAAGTGGGATTAGGATTGAACACATTACATTCTCGCAACATTGTACAGCATGCGAAAGTGTGTAATGTGTAGTGCTCTGTATATTTCAGCTTACTCTGCACTAAACAAAAGTTTGAAAAAGATTTGGACTGTTTTTCATCTGAACATCATTTTTTCATACAACAGGCAAAATGGCATACGTGTTCCTTATACATGGATGCACACAGTCTTATCAGAATAATATGACCACCTACTTAATAATGGGAATAACCACCCTTGACCTGGATGACAGTGGCAAGACTGCGTGGCATGGATGCAATGATGCCCTGGAAGGTTGCCAGAGGCACACATGCCCATTTGGACTCCAGCAGAGCATGGAGGTTCCAGAGATGATGTGGTTGTGGGTCTTCACACTGAACCTGTCAATCCAAATGGTCCCACAAGTGCTCTATGGGATTGAGGTCGGACAATTTTGCCGGCCAAGGGAGAATGGAGACATCGCTGTCGTGTTCCTAAAACCAGTTACGCACCACCTTAGCGACATGGTGAGACGCATTGTCCTGTTAGTAGACACCATCACCACCAGGGTAAATGCCCAACATGACGGGATCCATGTGGTCAGCGATGATGGACAACTCAGTAATGTGTGGCAATCCAGGTGTTGCGCTGTTCAGAGACAGCATTACACCATGAGGGAGTTGCCACGAAACCACAATCCACTAGCCAGAGAACATTCATAGATCTTGCCTTCTTGGGGAGAAGACCTGTGGAAGAGAGAGACCTTACTTTTGGAAACAAGTCAGTCTGATGAGATAATCATTAAGGTGCAGTGAGTGGGATTTTTGAATTTAGAAACTTGCCTAATAAGCCAAATGGCTCACTGAAATTTTGTACCAAATCTTTGCCGAATCCAGATTTGATGGTATCTTTTAGAATTTTGATTGCCAAACTTTGTTGGTAATCCTATCTTTTTGAACATTGTCATTTCGGCATGGAGATACTCTCAGGCAGTCCTGCTGATGAGCCACGCCTAATCAGGCTGATCAATCCCTTTCAGCATGACCCTCAACTTCGTCCTCTCCATAGAGCCGATCCACGGCCCCCAGCGAACAGTCAACACCCACTTCGGGGCAGGCAACTGGGCCTTTCGCAGATGCCAAGATGAGTCTGCCTATTCGGGAGCACCAGTGTCTTTCGACAGACTCTATCAAACGGCATCTCCAGGGGGATAACAGCATGGCTGCACACAAAAGGACCACCAGTCCGAACTACTTCACTGAGGCACCTAAGCCCCTCCACCACGATCTGTCAAAATAGCTCCGTGGGACTCTTAGTTTGGCCTTTCCATCGATAAGCCTGTCAACTGGGTAAGCCACTCCCAGTTGCAAGCCTCCAACTTCGTCCTCTCCATTGTGAGTGGGCCGAAGTCCCCTAGTGAACAGTCATCCGACCCACAATATCATTGAGACTGTGCTGGACAGCCCACATGACCGGCGCCTCAGTAGCTCTTCCATCAATAAGTCTGCTAACCGGGGGACCCAATCCCAGCCGCAAACCCTCAACTTCTACCTCTCCATAAAGACAACCCGCAGCCCTCCCAGCGCATAGGGTGCATCCATCAGGAATTGCGGTGAACCTTCTCAGGATCCAGAATGAGTCTGCCTAATCGTTTTCAATCCTAAACCCTTTCAACAGACCCATTCCGGCTCGTCCACCAAGCCACGCGCATGCGTGCTATCCGCCCAAAGGAAAGCGGGCCACCCCTACTTCTCACTAATCTCCTCTAATCTCCACCATGTCCTGAGTGAGAAAGGCAAAACTGGTAAGTTTGTGAAAGTCACCATTTGTTGGCATGTTAAGCCATGGTTCCATGTTCAGGAGAGTCGTATCATGTGCACAGAGTGTACCATGTGCGCAGAGGCACCACTTCAGCTGTGGCCAGCAAACCCCCAGCAATGGCCCCTCAATTCGGGCTGCAACCCTGAGCTTCACAGGGAATAAGTCAATAAGCCCACAGGTCTGGCCAATCTCTGACCAGACTGCAGTCCCTCAATGGGTCCCTCCACCCAGCGCCACAAGATATTAGCTCCAGAGTGCCAGCGATCCGAACCCAACTTCTCAGAGGCACCGTAGCCCCCCCCCCACTACAAGGTGGTGCCACTCTGGGGGGGGGGGGAGCGATGATGGACAGGTACCCATTGGTGTTCAGAGACCCATCCAATGGTATCAGCAGTCCCAGATCATACCAGGAAAACATTCCCCAGACATGCACACTGCCATTGCTGGCCTGTACTTGACCGACAAGCGTGTTCTGGGTGTTGGTTCTCATGTATCTGACACTGTATCTGCCACCACCCATCACTTCTGTGGAGTAGAAACCTTGATTCATTGGAGAAGGCAACCTTTTTCCACTCTTCCACTGTCCAATGACGGTAGTCCCGTGCAAACTGCAGGCATCATTGCCAATGGACCTTGGTTAACATGGGTGCCTTTATGTAATGTCGACTCTGGAGACCCATGCGTAACAGGGTTCGCTCTATTGTTATCAAGGACATGTACCTGGGTGCCCCAGTGTTCATTTGAGTGGTCAATTGCTGCACTGTTATGTGTTGATTGCCCTTTACCAATTGAAGGAGGCGATGTTCTCCTTTGGTGTCAATGGCCTTTGGGCTCCACAGTTATGATGTCTGGAGGTACTCTGTGTTCCAGTGGTCCATTCTTGGTACACCCTTACTACAGCACCTTGCGAAATCTGCTGTTTTTGAGATGCTTTCACCCTTGGCGCAGTAACTGATGATCATTCCTGTTTGAATATCCGTCAAATCAATACCTCTGCCCATTGTACTCATGTTACGCACTATGGCTCATCTGTCCTGACCAGCTGCTTATATCTCCGTCGACCTTGTCATGTGCACTCTGACACAGCTGGCTGGGTATACTGATTCTGTGGGTGGTCATATTATTCTGATATGACTGTGTATATCATGATTCAGCTGACTTAATAACCTTTTCCCAGTCCTATATATTCCACTTGTGCCTTTCTGTATGCCACTAGAACCCAACTTTTTGATTTTTGGCTGACACTAAAGTTTTTAGATATGGTATATATCAATATGACAATTGGCATGACTGAATGGGTATATCTATGGCCCCTACTGACCTTTGTCTTCAAGGTCATAAGTGTGAAGCACCTGATCAGCATCCAAATCAGGTACAGAATTAATTAAACTAATCTTCACAGTTGGTCTGAAATCCTATGCAAATATAGGCCAATCTCTCATAGGCAATAGTGATGGTCTCTCCTGTGGTATCTGATGTCTGCTGCAATCAACCTTTCCAGATATTGAGACTCTGTCATCTTAATACACTTTAGAGTTGTTAGCCATGAACAATCCTGTAATATCCATAGTTTTGGCTATGTATTGCGCCAGACTATTAAATGGCAACAAAAATACTTTTTCTGGAAATTGGTTGTATTATGTTTCCCCAATCTCATTGTCATGTGTTAGCTGATGACTGTTCTGCTTGTATTAAGACAGCTCAAGGATCATCAGACCATGACATAGGATCTTTTTTTTTGCACATCTTTGATCTTCAGTTCCCAAATTCATCCCAGCTGTACCATTGTTAAAATTTATCTCGACTAATCTCCACCATGCCCTGAGTGAGAAAGGCAAAACTTGTAAGTTTGTGAAAGTCACCATTTGTTGGCATGTTAAGCCATGGTTCCATGTTCAGGAGAGTCGTACCATGTGCACATTAAAGAATATGTTGGATGGCCTTGGCAGTAGGTTTCCATATTTCTACTAACAGCTGTCCAGTTGTCCAAACTTTCTCTGAGCCCTTGGGGTCCTTGTGACTTGACCATTTAGCCATTTGTGTGCAAAAAAGTGCCACTCAGGGGTAAGACAACACAATGCATATTTTTGATCACAGATATGCTAAAGAGTATAAAGTTCCTAATTTTTCAGCCAGAGGCAGTATAAATAGTAAATGAGAATATATATTTCAGTTTTAAGTACCATGCAAATCTTGATTTTACAATGACATCAAAATAAATAGTGGTTGAATGTGACTTATTTCTAAAGAGCCATAGTTAGAGCTAACAACTAAACAATGCATAACATATTTCTGCTGGAACAGTAGCTAGCTTCCTAATTGCCATGCTAGTTAAGGCTATCAAAAGTTATTTTTTTTAATTTTTAAACTTTTATGCACAAAGCAAATACATTTCATTAAAATTCTGTATTACTTTTTATTGTATATATATATGTGTGTAAAATATAAACTTAGCCAATCATATAAGTATTGTTAACAATTCTAGGTTTGCTGATGGCAGTTTGATGTTGTCTTATGGAAGAGGAGCTGACTGTTCTAATGGTTTATCTCAGACTACCATTATTAATTTCCTTTGCAACAAGAGTGCTGGTGAGTTTGGAAAAAAAATTTTGTTATCCAAATTCATAATTTCTCCTTATTTTTTTAAATATTCTAATCACTTTAAAGGAATTTAGCTAAATAAATATCCTTTTTACAATTGAATGCAGAAGTTTGAAGAATACTTTAGAGAAATATTAACCCTTTCAGGGTCCCCATCAGCTGCAGATTCTGAAATGACAATGTTGAAACAGATACAACCACTTTTGGTACAACAAACAAAGCTTTGAATTTTTAAAAATATAAACTCCAGTTTTAATCATTTTATACACACATCTTATAAAAATACATAGTTTAGATATAATAAATATTTTTTAAGTTTTCAAATAAAAACTAAAACCCCCATAAAAATATAAAGACCCATATATACAGGCTGTACAAAAACAGATTTTACTAATTACATATCTATGTCAATTATTGCTACTTTTGTAAAAGTTGTTGAAAAATATATTTATAATATTTTTAAATTTTTACAAATTCATACTTAATAGTAACCAAGTTGGTTACAGAAAGGAAAAAAATGCAATTAAACTGTTATAAAAATTTGCAGATAGAATAAATCAGCCATTGAACAAAAGGGAAAAGGTAGTAACCATATTTTTATCTATCTTCCTATTACTTTTCAATTGTCATTTGTCAGTTTGTTGAAACAATTGTTCCACCATATCTTTCGAACACAATGGAGAACTTTAATGATTTGTGTGTCAAACGAAAGCTTATAATTGTGGGGAGTGTCGTAGTCGATTGGTTTAGAGGTTTGAAAATATTGGATTTATATTATTCTAATGTTTGGCAATTTCAAAAATGCTCGGAGCATTCTTTAATTAGTCAGCTTAAAAGAAAAGATAAATGCTTGCAAAAGTAAGCAAAATAATCTCTGCATGTCTAAATTGCATAGTTTTAATTACATCCTTTTTCATGACAGGCAATTGTAGCATGAATGTTATGTGAAATATATATATTAAAAGTAAGGTATAAAAGATATGTTGATAATTTAACTTTGTTAATTTATACTAAGAGCTATGAATGTTTTTACTAGTATTATAGTACTTGACTTGAATAGGCTGATTATTAAGCTTTAACAGATATTTTTGGCTTAAACATTATTTTGTTTAGTATTCTCACACTTGTATGTTTCTTTGTTTCTTACATATACTTTTGTTTCTTACATGTGGAAGTTGACTTTTTAAGTATCTGATATCTTGCTTCATAAATGAATTAATTTTTTTAATAGAGAATGATGGACAAGGAAATCCTAGTTATTTGGAAACCGTAGACTGTGTGAATTATTTCAAATGGGAAACAAAGTATGCTTGTTTAAGGCATCAACTAGAAAGTGTTTGCTCAGCCAGAAAAGGAAAAAAGATTATCAATCTTCAAAATTTAATGAAATCTGAAGGTCTGTACACAATTTCTTTGGTTGCGATATTTATTTCAGTTACGTGACAAATGCCATACTTGATCAATCATTGTAGCTGCATAATAATTGCACCCCTATTTTTGCTATAAATATATATAATAGTCTTTCAAATGAAAAATGGATTACCCTTATATCTTGGTGATGAACTGAGTGTGCCCTCATACAAGGAAACCGGTATAAGTGATATAAGTGGAAGGAACTTGTTAATACCAGCAAGACTCAGTAGCATCAGCTTGAATGTAATAGATGTTGTTTGGATTGCAGACAAACCCCACATTGAAGTATCCAAAGTTGAACAATGTGCAGAGTGGGAGTGTGCCGAAATTTTAATATGAAATATCAGCAGTTTCTGTTTATTGAGTTTCTTGACTGTTATGATAGCATCAAATTGGAAGGACATATCAAAATTGTGGGCATTTGAAGGCTGGCAATAAATTCTGGACTTTTAAATAAAATGTTTATTTTATTGCATAAAAATGTCTGCTTCTGCTCTGCCCAAGTAGCAATAACAATGCTGAACAGATACAGTCAGGAATACCTAGAATATACCCCCTCTATAATCCTGGCATCTCTCCTATTAGATCTTAATATTTCTAGTCAGAGAGGTGTAGTATGTCAGTCAGAGTCAGAGAGGTGTAGTATGTTGTCACAAATTTCATCGTACCAGCAGAGTCACTCTAGGAAAGAGGGTATCATGTTGCTAAATTTCATGTTGGAACAAATATCTCAGTAAGCATGGTGAATTTGAACAAATCAATAAATGGTTTGCACTTCATTTCTGACTTGTTCAATTTTCATTTGAATGACCCTTATGTTTTTGCATAGAAATTACCATTTTTCTTAAAAATTCCTAAAATTTCCCACTACTTTCATCTACTTCCCATCTACTTTCAGCACAATGTATGAGTCATGTTGCTTTAGTCAGTAATGGCACCATTTTGAAAAGATAAATATGACAGAGCTAGAAATCACTCCGATTTTCCACCCCGGATTTTCTCCAATTGTTAATTCAAAATCTGAATTGGTCATTGAAAATCCAATTTTTAAGGTTTTTTCAGTTTTTGCCCTTACAAAAATCTGCTCCCAAATTTTACAATATTTTTGCCCTTTTTGTAAAAGGAGAATGCTAATGAAAGGGAAGAATTGTTTCTGATTTAGTGTTTTTACTGTACCAAAAGTGCAGCTGGTCACCACTCCCTAATCTGTGTATGTTTCAGAAGAAATCTATGACTGCAGCTGGTCTCCACTTCCTAATCTATGCATGTTTCAGAAGAAATCTATGTCTGCAGCTGACCATTTCTAGACAGCACACATGGCAAAGTCCACACCCAAATTCATTTCATCATCATCATCATCATCCTCAAGCAGCCATGGGCTACGGAGGTCCAACCAGACCACGCAGTTTAATTCTCCAAGCATATCTGTCCTGAGCTACATCTGCTGCATCCGGCCACTGCACACCAATTCTAACAAGGTCCTGTTTGACATTGTCTGCCCACTGCATCCTAGGTCTCCACCTCCTTCTGAAGCCTCTAGGCACACTGTTCATAACCCTATTCGCCAATCTATAATTATCCATACGGGCAACATGGCCAAACCAGCGGAGTCTCTCTCTGCACAATATGCTGCTTAAAGGAGGTTGCAGACTCCTTTGCCTAACCTCATCATTAGTTACAAAGTTAAACCACCTAATACCCAAGATACTGCGTAAGCATCTAGAATCAAAAGCATCTAGTTTCCTGTTATCTTGTTTACACAGCGTCCAAGTTTCACTACCATAACTAATCCTAGAAAGAACCAAACTATTATACAGTCTAATTTTAGTCTTTAGGTGTATACGCCTATTTCTCCACAATCTCCATAGATTCTTAAAAGTCCCGGCAGCAATACCTATTCGTCTGTTAATCTCATGCCGCACATCACCAGTATCAGTTACATAGCTCCCAAGATAATTAAACTGTGACACCTGCTCAAGACTGCAACCATTCAGATTAACTGAATCACAACCTGCCTGACCAATTTTCATCACTTGTTGAAATTCATAAATTGTTTCTAAATCAGTATTTATTGAACCTATACCCAACTCTCCCAGCTCTTACCAACTGAATGCAAATTGGATTACTTAGAATTGGAAACTTCAGAATGGAAGAGATAATACCTATTATTATCTCTTCAATTTAAAGTGTAATAGACTTTTTTGTTGATTGCATCTGGTTCAGTATTTATATCAAGAGTTGGCCATACCAGAGATTAAATTATAAGTTCTTTTATATTCTTTGGTAAAGAAGGTCTTGCTGACCTTTTTGTTGCAGAGAAATAAACATTGGAGACTTATTTCCATAATGATATAGATCTTCATGGTTTCTTGAGCTAGCCGTGCAGGTTGAATTAGCTCCTGAACTAACAGTTAATTCACTCATCTTGAGGTTTGCCCAGATTGTAAAAAATGATTCTTATAATTAATTTTCATAAAAATCCTAAAAGTGCATCATATTTTCATAGAGTGTACTGAAAATAATGGCTGTTAGGTAGTAATGTTTTTGTTACAATTAATAGAAGGTGCCATTTACAAATGGATTGGGTTGTTGGATTGTTTTATCTCTGAGCAGCACTTTTTTTGCATACAGTGGGCTAATTGGCCAGGCCACAAGGACCAGAAGGCTAAGAAAAGGTTGGAGAGGACCCACTGAAACAGCTGTTGGGAGACAGATGGTAGCCTCCCTTCAATGCCATCCAGCATATTCTTTAATATGCACAGGGTATGGCTCTCCCACAAACAGGGTCACTGCTTAACATCCCATCCGGTGGTGGACAGTGGCTTTATCCAAGCCCATTGGTGTCCCTACTGACTGTGAACAGAGTGGGGAGTTTTGCAGAGATAACTCTCAATGCTGGACCAACTGGGACTGGAACCTGGGAACTACAGATTATGAGCCTGGCATGCTACCGACAGACACCCCCCCCCACCCTGCCATTTGTTTTCTATTTGCGACATATAGGACAGAGAAGAATCCTAGAAGCTACTCCTAGCTTAATACAGGCCTTCTCATACAAGGACATGCCCTCCTAAGACCGAAGTCGCTGCTGACCACTGCCTTAGTTAGAGCTAACACAACACACAAAGTTTGCCTTGCTGGAACAGTCGCTAGCTGCCTAACCACTATGCCTACAAATGTAAACAAAAAGGTTTACATATGTATGTGCATCTTGTGTTATCGAAACCTCCATTCAAAGTAATCTATGATGACACATATGTATTTGCATGACCACTAAACCCAAAATTAGCATCTTGTTTGGAAAAATTATGGTTGCATTTCATGGCCTCCTATTTCTTGGGTTGTCCTCAATGGTCGTTTTCCTTTTTGCAAATGTCTTCATCCACCTTTTCACACTCCTGATGTTACTTGTCTGCTCACTATATACCTTAGTTAACCAGCCCCCTTTCATCAGGAACTCAATGACAACTCTTTGTTTTAGTTTTGTATCCATAATTCATTGGCATAGATTTGTTGAAAAGATGATACAAAAGTCATAAGAAGGTACAATTTGCATATCTTATGAAGAACTAATACACAGTTATTGCTATGTGTAACTCAGACTCTACAGGCATTACTTTTGATATGACTCTCATTTAATGCTAAATTTTCTTAAGTCAGTCAGAATATACCTAAAATGTAAAGGGAGAAAATAATGCTTGTAATGCAGAAATCTCACAACACTGTTAAAGAATTGCCTAAATTATGCAAATTTATGAAGTATTTTTGCAGCATCAGAATATGCAATTTTATGATTTGTCATTTTTGGTCAGCCAGTTTGAGTACAGTCTCCTATTAGTCAAAACTGCCCAAATATGATTTACTATATGGACAGTACTTGGCATCCTAATCTAAATGAAAAGAACTATTTTACTTGTAAACTATTTTTCTGTATGCTTTCTCTATATAGAAACTATATTCTTTGACTGGAAATTTAATTTTATAATTGGATAACTAGTTTGATATATTCTTTATTTCAAATGTAAATATTAATGTGATATTAAATATCTTCTGCAGCTTTCATTAAATTTCTAAAAAGTTTCCTTGAGATATTTGTATTTTTGTTTAACTTCCTTAAATTATGAACAGCAGTGTATTACACAGGGCTGGATCTAGGGGGAACATGCCTTGCCCCCCTTTGGTAATTCCAATAACTGAAATAGAGGTGAAAAAAAAATATGAAACACACACATATATATATATTTCTTATATTTCTCAAGAAATTTGTTAAAGACCACTAAAATGGAAAAGAAAAAAAAAAATTGTACCAAATGCTGTTGCAGGTTTATTTTAGCTCAATCTTGACCTACTCTTTCACTCATATAACTTGTTCTCCCTTGTCCCCCCCCCCCTACTTCATTATTTTCTAGATGTCTGCATTTACAGTTTATTTTGTTTTTAATTGCATTAAAATCAATCTTTGCTTTTAAATAAATTTTTACTGCTTTAAATATTGAAGCTTCCATTGTCATGTAAGTCATCACTGAGAGTAGCTGAAGGATTAACATAAGATGTTTTGTAAAATTTATATATATTTTTTGTTATGTATTTTTATAATTATTTATTATTTTGCTACTCATTTGAACATTTTTGTTGGGAGCATGTAGGCATCATGAATTTTCTACTGAAGAGTATATGTTTTATTGTACTGAATAAACATTAAGTTTTTTCATATATAGTTTCTTATTTGCTAACTACTCATGTCATTCAGGTATTGTGATTTTTCAGGTGAACTTCCTTGGGTAGCTCTTGACAGAAGGTATATTAAAGACAAAGATCAAAATGCAACTTATTTTATTAATATTTGTGGAGAAGTATCTCATCTTGAATCAGTTAACTGTGAAATTGGAACTTCAATTTGCATGAAAGGTAGGCATGGAAAAGTTGAATAAATCACTTGCATAGTCTATAAAAGCAAATTTGATTCAGTTTGTCTAGTTGTAATGTGTCCTTACACAGTGGATATATCTTTGTATTTGTATTTTTTTTTGTAATGGAAATAGAAATTAAATGTTATTAGTAATGGAAATTAAAGTCCGAAAGAATTTTAATTTCTTTCAATAGAAGAATTTTCATTAGAAGAGCTTTGTAATTCTTTGCCCATTTTATATCAGAATCGTTTTAGAGCTGCCAAAGAAAAATATTTTCTGAGATAATTTATAACAATGAAACTTCATGAAGTGCTTTAGGAAATACCATAATATTTCAGCTATATGCTTCAAAAGAGACACCTGTAATGTCATTACTTAAGTATTTATATTATTTTTGTAAAGTTCTAAATAACTGATCCTTGAAACACCCTAGCTACTCTTATTAGTTTTATATGTAGTTAACAGACCTTGGTTTAAGAAAAGCAAATTTTAATTAGTTGTATGAAGGACCATAAAAGAGCAAGCTACTTTAAAGAAACAAATATCTGAAAGCTGTTAATAGTAAAGTGTTGTGCTGTAGTTGGAGTTTTGCTACTTTAAGTATTCAAGGGGAAATGCTTATTAATGTTATAAATAATAATACCTAATTTCACATGGAAACATCAGTGTTGCTTTTTTGAGTTGTTTTACTTCTGAGTGGCATTTTATTGCACACAGCAGGCTAAATGGTCAGGTCACAAGGATCCCAAGGACTCAGTTAAGGTTATGGGAAGGGGACACATTTGACAGCTGTTAGGAGACATGGTAGCCTCACACAAAGCCATCCACCATGTTCTTTGACGAGTGCACAGGGTGCATCACATTTGATGAACAGTGGCCTTTACAAACTTTACAATTCTCCTACTGACCAAGGGCAGGATGTTTTGCAGATATAAATATCATTGCTGGCTCAGGCAAGACTTGAAATGGAGAACTGCAGATTATGAGCCTGGTGCCCTATTGACTGAGTCCCTAAAAACATCAATGAAATGAATAATGCATATGTATATATTGTGCGATACTTAACTTTCAATAAGATTAGAATCTTGGCATGGTCTGTTTTAGAAGTATTTTATGAAAATGATAATAAAAGATGGAAATCTGTCTTTATTTTGCATTAAAAGTTTGTTAAAATGAAGGGAATATGAAAACATTCATATGGAAATGCTAAATTGTTACACGTAAAAAGTAAAAAAAAAGTAATTTGATCAACTTTTACATTTTTAACTATTGTGCTCCTGGTGGCCAATGATCAGTCTGCTTGGCTACTGATCAAAGGGACCTAGGGTTTGAGTGCTGGATAAAGAATGGATATTTCTGTGTCATCTTTCTTAAGTCTTGCCTTCCTCACAGATCTCTTATTGGTCTCATAGGTCTCACCATTCCTGTGACACTGCTGTGACAAGTAGCTGCTTGAGGAGCATTTAAAAAAAATATGTTGCTTAAATATATTGATTCATGGGTTAAGGACGTCTATAAACGTTTTTTGTGCAACACATAAAATTTTTATTTAAAAAAAATTGCCATTTGAAAATTTTCTTACATATATCTTTTAAAAATATGTAATTCAAGCTTGAAAAATATTTTCTTTTTTCATTTGATGCATATTTTATAAACTATAATATAAATAATTCGATAAAGCCATCTGATTTCCATATTTTAGAAGCGCTACACAGTATTACTGATTTGTTTGTTTAACATTACTCTGTATTGAAGCAATCACCTGATTTAACCACTTGCCTGACATGCCCGTGTCAGACACGGGCATCCACTTCTTCCCGAAATTGACTTGCCTGAGCGTAGCACGGGCATCCACTTCTTCCCGAAATTGACTTGCCTGAGCGTAGCACGGGCATCGTAATCTTTTACCCTCCTGTTCTGATTTGCCTGTGTTTTCCTGTTTGCTTCCTTCAGGAAGTTCTTGTTTTACTCAGTAGGTATCTTTATCATACTACACACTAGTGACAGTAGGTGGAAACTTTTGTAACTATATTCCTATGTTTTCATTAGTATGTCGATGTCCCATTCGTCATCCCATTCATCAGCTGTTTTCGATAGACAAGTTGTTTCGGTGGTCTACTGCTTGGTTTTACTCAAACTTAGACATTTACTGCATTATTTGTCATATCTATCTTCTGTTTCTGAACACACGGTAGAGAATTCTATTTATTTGTCGGTTCATAGTATTTATATCAATTATTTTTCTCAAATCACATCAAATGTAGTTTTAGTATATGAATTATTATTACTTTCACGTATAGTTTCCCGTTATGATGTCCGATTTTGATTTGAGTGATTCAGAAGTTTCAATAAGTGATTCCGGAAGTTCATCAGAAGCTACAGACATCTTTTCTGATATTGATGAGGATGCAACTGCTGAATTGCTTGATGCAAGAGTTTGGTGTCCAGTCAGTTCACATCAAGATCTCAAGCCACCTCCTCCAAGGTTTCCCTTTACTGCTTCTCCTGCTATACATTTAGAAAATGATGGAAGTGCTGATATTCTTTATTATTTCGAGGCTTTTATTGGTGATTATCAAATTGATTTGATAACAGAGCAAACCAATCTATATGTTGACCAGTGCCTAAAATCCTCTGTTTTGAAAGCATTTTCAAGGGGAAAAGATTGGCAGCCAGTAAAGTCTAGTGAAATTACAGTGTTTTTAGGTTTGATTATTCTGCAGGGAATTATAAGTAAACCAGTGGAAGAATGGTATTGGTCAAAGAAACAGGCAATTCTTACTCCATTCTTTGCTAATGTCATACTGTAGGTTTGTCCTCATAAAACGCTATCTGCATTTTTCAGATAATAGTGTCTTTGATAGGGAAGCACATCCTAATGCCAAACTAAATAAAATTTGGCCTGTACTACTTTATCTGAACAAAAAGTTCTCAAGTTTGCTGACACCTGAGAGGAACATTTTTATTGATGAAAGTCTCATGCTTTATAAGGGTAGGCTAGCATAGATTCAATATGTTCCCCTAAAAAGAGCCAGATTTGGAGTAAAAACTTCCATACTATGTGAGTCAAAGTCCGGATATATCTGGTCAATTTTTATTATACAGGAAAAGGGTCAGTACTGAATGAGGAATATAATAATCTACCTATATCATCCCAGATTATTTTAGCACTAATGAAACCCTTACTAGGTAAAGGTTATTGTGTGACTACGGATAATTACTACACTTCCCCGGAGCTGGCTGATTTGTTGATTGCTAAAGGAACTGATACCTATGGTACATTGAGAATTACAAGAAAAGAAGTTCCAAATGACATGAAACAAAAGAAGTTGAAAAAGGGGGAATTCGCTGCCTTTCAGAGAGGTAAAGTGATGGTGATGAAATGGCACGACAAGAAGGTCGTTACTCTACTCTCTACGGTACACAACACTGAATTTGTGGACGTGAAAAAAAGGGAAAAGGTGTTATGGAAGCCAAAAATTATTGTCGAGTACAATGATACAATGGGTGGAGTGGATAGGGCAGATCAGCACCTGACAAACTATCCCATTATAAAAAAAATATTTTTCCATTTGTTAGACCAGACCACTTGGAACTCATTTGTGTTGTACAGGACGAATGGTGGAACGAAAAGAAACCTTGACTTTAGAATGGAACTAGTGGAAAATATAATTGAGAAGTATCACACAGAGAATATGAGATCTAAAGATGGAAGGCCTTTGATAGAACCACATCCCCTACGCCTGACTGCGAGGCACTTCCCTGACTACATTTCACCTACAGAGAAGAAGGAAAAGCCATGTCGGCAGTGTGCAGTTTGTTGTGCCAAAAGGGATGGAATTGGCAAAAGAATATGAAAAGAAACCAGGTTCTACTGCCAGGAATGTGATGTTGGACTTTGTGCTGCACCGTGTTTCAAAAACTATCACACAATGAAGGATTTTTAGAAAATGTACATAAAACAGTGGTGTAAAAAATAAGTTATAATTACATAGTTACATAATCTAGTTTAGTTATATAATCTATTTAAAGCCTAAATTATTTATATTTCATGCAAAAAAATTCAAATTAGAGCTTTTGAAAAAAATTTTTAAATAAAAAAAAAAAGTGATCAGTGAATCAAAATTGTAAGATTTTTAAATTAATAAATTAAGTATGTTTTTCTGTAATTGTCTGTTTTCCCTAGTCATAGACGTATGAATAGATTGAAAAAATAAAAAAACCTGACATTTTCTGTGCAGAAAACAATTAAAAACCCATCAGGCTAGTGGTTAAGCTCACAAGTTTGATTTTAACTTATCAAACCTTTATATTACAATATATTATATACAAATTTTTCCTTGAAGTTTTGAAAATCTGAAAATTAACAAACTGTTATTTTTAAAAACGGAAGATTTTGGAAGTAATTATGAAGTACGTACCTCCATTTGTTTTACCCCATTTTACACTTTTCTGCCTTAAACTTCAGCATTCCAGGAATTATTTTTAACATTTATCCCAGCATTTTACACATCATTCCCATCCTTCAGATCGAAACTGAAAGTAGAAATAAGCGTTCATATTGCGTGATTTAGTGTCACAATAGAAGGAGAAAATAGCAGGTGTTCTGATTGCTTGCTCACATGTGCAAGTATGGGGAGAGCCAGCCATCTGCTAAGTGGCTGCATGTCATGTTATTTACATGGATTAAATGGATATACACTCCCTTCTAAAGTTAGTATTTTGTTTCCTTTTATAATTAAACCTTAGTTTTCATTTTTGTGGATTTTATTTCCATAAGTTATCAATTTTTTGGCTGATTGAGATCAGAGTTATGCTATATTGGATGGCTGGCTTACAACTTTTTGCTCTGGGTATTTTAACATCACATTTAGGTTATATGCTATTTTTAACTTTATTATTTCTTTGTTTTCCAGTAAAAAAATCGATTTTTGTATCGTTTGCTGAAAATAAATGAGGTTTTGGATACTGATGCAAAAAGAACTTCCTTGGCATAGAAATCAGTCTCCATGTGGGAGGGCAATTTCAGGAAGGGTCTTACGTGAAATATCTTATTTTCAGAAAATCCAGACTTAAATGCTGATTAATTTGGCATATAACATGCCATAATTCCTTTCATTCATTATTTGGCAAAAAAGTTCTAAAGTTGATTTTTTTTTGCCTGGTCAGTGAAGAAAAATACCCCCCACTAAACTCACTGTGAATGTTTCACTCCCACCCCCTAGAAAAATTTCATTAAAAAATTATGAGTTTTTGTGTTTACATTGAAATATTTTAATCCTCCCTCTGCCTCAGTATCTTGGCCACTCTGAGGATATGTTTTTTTTTACTTTGGTGCACAAACCTTTATATACTTGGCCAAGATTGCAGACTTCAACAAAAGAAAAAATTTGTAATGTTTAGTAAAAAAGAAGGAGACAAAGTTTTTTTCCATTTCATAACCAGTTCAGAAAATCCTGTGAATGTGAGAAGTCCAAGTCACTTTGTATAACACTGGCTGTGTTTAAAATATACAATACTGAAAAGGAACATTAAAAGAAATAAAAATTGTGTTTCAGGTTAAATATTGTATTATTTAGGAGGAAATTTTTTGATTAATATATAATTTAACTATTTTTATCAGGTTTTCCAAAATTAATCCTAGTATAGTCTGATCTATTTTTTCACCATATCACATTGATAAAGGATTATTAAAATCAATATGCCTGTAAATTTGTTTAAATTATTTATTTTCATAAAATTCGTAATTGAATTCTGTTTAATTTGGTATATAACACAGCTTCATGGCCGAGTGGTTAGCGTGTTTGACTACTGTTCTAAGAGACCTGGGTTCGAGAGCCCTGGGTAAGGCATGGATGTATTTTTATTTTTCTGCTGAGGTCCTGCCATCTTCACAGAGCTTCTACTATGGCATATAAACCGACAGGCTCCTGTCAGACCTCTGTGGCAAGCAGCTCTCGTGTCCAGCGTGGAACACAGGTTTACATCCAGAGGCCAAGGTATTTTTTCACTATGCTCAATCAAAAAAAATGAACTTTAAGACTTTTTGCCAGATAACTAATGAAAAGAGTTATGACATGTTGCATACCAAATTAATCAACATTTACTTCTGAATTTCCTGAAAATAAAATATTTAATGAAAAGGATTACTAGTATTATTTTAATAGGTTTTTTAGTCATGTAGTAAAACATTCATCTCGCAATGCAAATAAAAATTTAAAAACAAAACGTTTAATACACAGAAATAATAATAATGCTTATGAATAAAATGGCTATTTTTGAATAGCAGAAAAATAATGCTTGCTTGAAACAAAAAAATTTGGTGTCCTTTTCTATTTTTTGTTCTTGATGCTATACTTTGTGAAAAGTCCATCCTTTTGCCAACTGTGCTGAGTCAAACAAGACAACTTTAATGCATTTTTTTCCACAAAATATTTATTGATTTACATACATTAAAAAGCCATTAGGTAACTGTGATTGTTATTTATTATTAAGTCAACTTTACATTTATTTTAGCAAATAATCTTTCAACTGAAATAGGTCATGTTATATTCCAAATTAAACAGAATTTAATTCCCAATTTTTTAAAAATAAAACATTTAAACAATTTATAAATAGAGTATTTTTAATGACTTTTATAGTGATATAGTGAAAAAAATAGATCTGATTATGCAATTAAAACTTAAATTTGGGAAACTTGATGAATAAAAACAGTTAAATTTTATATTAATTGAAAGAAAATTTCTTACTAAATATTATCATAATTTATCTAAAACAGGATTTTTATTTCTTTTAATACTTCTCAGTATGGTATATTTTAAAACACAGGCCTATGTTATACAAGGTGACTTTTTTCTTCAGGTGCAAAACTTTGGGTATCTTGGCTAAGTACTGAAAAGTTAGTATACCAAGCCAAAATAAAGTCTTTATCTTCCGAGTGGCACAATCAAGATATTGAAAGGTGTGTGTGTGTGTGTGTGCATGTGGAGGAGGGGGAGAGGTGGCATTGGTATAAACTCTTTTAAACCAGTCAATATAAACTTAAAAACTTGGAATTAAAAAAAAATGAATTTTGCCAAGTGAGGGAGGGGGGAGTAAAATGCCCTCAGTGTAGCAGCAGAGAACCCCTTCTCTGTTATAATTGCATCTTACCAAAATTGCCTCTCACAAGAGGACTGATTTTCATGCCAAAGAAGTCCTTTTTGCTTCTGTATTCAAGACCTTCATTTTCAGGAAACAATAAAAGATCAAAGTTTTTTGACCTGAAAACGAAGAAGTAATGATATGTATATAAACTAATGCAATATTAGAAAAAATTTGCATCAGCAAGTTGTAAGCTGGTCATTGTCATAACTATCAATGTAGCATAACTCTAAAAGATTGATGACACATAAATCTATAGAGATAAAATCTGAAGTAACATTGTAGAGCCAGCCATCATTATAACAAGTGATGTAGTATAACTCTAAAAGATGATAGTGGAATACAAATCTGCAGAAATAAAGTCAAAATAAAATTAGTTGTCTTTTTTGTTAAATATGTTTTTTCTTAAATAGCTATTAAAAGTAAGGTTACAAAACACAGCATTGTAATAGATTCCATTAGCATCAATCTCTAATACTTTGTTTTTTTGAGCTATTATGATTATATACAATGTCCTAAAAAGTCAATAAATAAAAAAAAATAATAAATACCTCCTCCAGCTGCTTGCCACAGAGGTCTGACAGGAGCCCGTCAGTTTATATGCCATAGTAGAAGATCTGAGAGGATGGCAGGACCTCAGGAGAAAAATGCCTTACCCGGGGCTCAAACCCAGGTCCTGTAGATCAGTAGTCAAGCGCGCTAACCACTCAGCCATGGGATGGGCAAACTAGTTTATTTTTTGTTAAATATTTTATTTTTCAGAAAATCTGGAATTAAGTGTTGATTAATTTGGCATAAAACATGCCAAATTCATTTCATTAGTTATTTCGTAGAAAATGTGACATACTGTGTCACTGTGCATCATAAAGTTTACATTTTTTTTACTGAGCATGGTGAAAAAGCCTCTGGATGTAAACCAGTTTTTCAGGCTGGACCATGGAAGGATTAACCACCTTAATATAATTTAGGGCTTTTAGCACACCAATAGTTAAAACAATAAATTCAACATTCATTTGGTAGCATTAACACTTCTAAAAAAAAGTCCATGTGTAATATACCAATATAGAAATAAAAATGAAGGTTTAATTATAAAAGTACAATTAAGATATTAATTGAATTGAAAAATTATCCAATATTCATGATATCATATGCAGCACATCACTCATATACCCACACATATGCTACTAATTACTGTTTTCTGTGTTTTCCTGGGCCATGACCTAGTTTATGCAGCTAAATTTCAAAAACAGGTATGGTTTTAGTTTCAGTTAAAGGTAATTAACACATTGGATGCTGCAATAAGTGATAAAAATTATTCTAGAAATATTGAAATAGGTTTAAAGCACAAATGAGAGTGTAAAGCAAAAAAAAAGATGTAACAAGAAAAATGATGAATATACTTCGTAATTGCTCCTAAAATATTGATTTTTTTTTAAAAAGAAGATTTTAGTTAATATTTGGGAGGATTTCAAACCTTTAAGAAAAAATTAATTTGCTGTAGTTCAGATCAAACTTGTAAGGCTGTTTGGAGGTTGCTTGAATGTAGAAAAACAGAAACAAAGAAATCAAATTTGCTGAATGTCGGGTCTAAAAAAATTTGAAAATTTTCAAATTGTAATCTCTGTTTTTGAAAAGTCCAAATTTTATGTTTTATACTAAAAACAGATATAGCTCTCTTTGGCCTCTCATTTCAGATTCTGTCAACATGTATAATCAGTTGAGACCCTGGAAGGATTAACCCTTTAATGTTCAGATTGACTGAGATTTGAAATGGATGTCCAAATAGTGCTCTTTCTTTGTTTTTGTACCCTTTACCAACGATTTTGGGTATTAAAGGGTTAAAGTGCTAGTGTTATTTTTTAAATTATTATAAGAATTTTTTATTGGTAAATTATTTGTAAGGTAAATGGGTAGTTAAAGAAAGACTAGTAATATAGTGTTAAATATAGACAAAAAATTTCTTTGGTGTACAAAATTTTGTATGAAACATTTTAATTTTTTATAGATAATAATGACTACTTGAGCTTGGGAATGTTCACATCTCCACCATCTTATGATTCTGTGACTGATCATGTGAAATTAGAATATACAGGTGGAAGCCTTTGTCATGACCAGCAAGCATGGAAATCTGTTATAACTTTTATATGCAAACCAGGTAAGAAAAAGCAAAGTGAGGAATATGGTGCAGTGAAATTTTATTGATAAATCTGGTGTATTTGTTATATTTATTTCTGATCAGTGAGTATTCTGCATAACATTTTAAGAATATAGAGTAAAATATTTGCTTATTGAGCCATTATTTAAAATAAATTGCATTTAAAAAAACTGGTCTGAGGCCTTTAATATAATTGTTCTTATTTTCTGTGAATCCTCCAGTGGCAAAAATCCTCTAAACTCTTCATTATTAGATATTTAAGGTATTACAGAGTGAGAAAGATAAAGGATAATAGATAAAAACAGAATGCCAGCACTCGGGGGAGTATTGGTATCAAATTGCAGTGTAATTGGCAGGGTTCGGCTCTTTTTCCTCTTAGTGGCACCATTTACACACAATGGGGTAAATGGCAAGCCACAAGGGCTCAGAGAAGGTTGGGGAAGGAGGTCCACTGGGATGCTGTTAATAGAGAAATGAAAATCGGTTAAGGCTCACAAATTAAATAGTTAGCACAGACAGATGGCTTCAATATATGCCCATTGTAGCATAAAAGCAAAGCTAATACTCCTGCTAAGCAGCAACCCAACCAATGCTGTTCTAAGAGTTTTTGTTACACTCTTAATGACACTGCTTATCTTGCTCTTTGATTTTGTGTACTCACTCCCATGAACATATTTTTTTTTCATGCACAAAATGTTTCTAATATAAATTACATATGAATGATAAAGCTAATTTCCTGTTGGATGACATGAACAGAAGAAAAGTCAACAAGCATGCATGTACACTCTGTAACATTGAAATTGCAATATTGAGAAGGAATGATCAGAAATGCAAGCAAATCA
Source organism: Ryuthela nishihirai (assembly GCA_038380435.1). Taxonomy (NCBI): domain Eukaryota; kingdom Metazoa; phylum Arthropoda; class Arachnida; order Araneae; family Heptathelidae; genus Ryuthela; species Ryuthela nishihirai. The sequence goes on from JAWZYU010000001.1 coordinate 116,630,343, forward strand.
GCAGGCAGCTGAGTTATACTGAGATATGCAAATGATTGAAATATGGGACCAAACTGAGCTGTAACATTTGCCAGTATCAAGAAGAATGCCTCTAGCATAATATTACAACTTAGGCTGATTTCCTTGGATGAAGGTTCCGGGTTGAAGCTGCGAGTTCTAGGATGAAGTGAAGTATCTATGGTTTGTCAAGGCAGTTGATTTGCCGACCATATTGGCAGCTGAATGATTTTGAGATAGGGGGAATTAATGGCCTCTAAGAGGCTGGATGGACAACTCGTCGCATTGCAATACATTTGGACTGTTACAACACAAGAGTGTTACTGGCAGTAGTTTTTGAGAGAAGGTATGACTTCTTGTTGGCCAGGATCTAGAGCATTTAGGACGATATGAGGACCATTTGATCTGGCAACAATCTAATGTCATCCCTACACCCACTCTATCTACCATCAGAAGAGTGTTAAATGTTGCTATAAGTCATCACACCACAAGACAAACCATGACTGGTGGAGGCAGGACTTCATGTACTGCATCCATTGTTGGCAGCAAATATATAATAGTGTTGTGCTTGAGTGTTGGCAGCAAATATATAATAGTGCTGTGCTTGAATAATAGTGTTGTGCTTGAGTGAACTGAAACACAGAATGGTGTTGTGTGGTGTTCAATCTTGCTTTTGTTTGGGTTCCAAGAATGGATTCAAGAATAAGTGTCAATTGGCATACTGTATGAATGGCAGATGTCATGGTTTACAGAGCAATTAGCTAATGATATATATCAGCTATGATAGCCAAACACTTCTGGTGTTCTTCACAGGCAGTTTGACAGCTTAATGGTATGTGGAGCATATCCTGGATACTAGGCTACGTTGCTATCCCTTTTGTAAGAGAGGTGCCTGCAGAATGTTTCAGCAAGATAATGTACATCTGCATCCACAAACATGCCAAGAAAAATCTATGTGCTGTCAGCATCCTAGAGTGGCCAGCAAGATCCCAGGATCGGTCCCCAATAGAACATGTGTAGGACATAGTTGGATGCCATTTCAGCATTTATCTGCAACCAGCATTGACAAGGCCCCCACATCCATCTGCAACCTGCAAGACCAGGTGCAGGAAGTGTGGTGGACAGTGTCACAGGAGGCTATCAGCAGTCTCTACAGCTCTCTGCTACGATGCATTGCTAATATGTTGCCAATAGTATTCTGACAGAATTCTACATTACAATGATCTGTACAGTCACCAGACATATCCAAAAATGTGATCAAAGAAGTTCAAGTAAAATGAGAGGAAGTGAAGGAAATAGAAATAACTAGTCAGATATAAAACTTCCAAGAATGGAATGACTACAAAGCAAAATGCATTGATAGTTGGCAGGAAAATGTGAATTACAGCTGGTTGCTAAAGGTGGCACTGCAAGTACTGCTATTCAGTGTCTTTCTGTACTAGGTAGTTATCTGTGTTAAGGCCATCCAGCAAACTGGAAGGTAGGTAGCAAGGAAGAGGAATGGCATAGAAGCAGAAGTTCACAGTTTCATTTAGTGACAGAACATGGGGAAGGAAATATGGAAACATGCATGGAAGGCTGTGTGTGAGAAGGGTGGTAAAGTAGAAGGGAACAATATGTTGTGAAGAAAGGGTTAAATAATATCAAAGCTGCTAAATGCCTGATTGTTTTTCAGATTTTATATGAATATTAGTTTAAAATTTGAATTGGTCATTGAAAATCCAAATTTTGTTTTGTTCAGTATAAAATTATTGAAATTATATTTCAGTATCAATGTTAGTATTTTCTTTTTTTCCAAAAAGGAGAATGGTAATAAAAGGGAATAATTATTCCCATTGTAGCTCTTGTACAACATTAAAGTTCTGTATCTGTTCCTGTTTCTTAATATATGATGATTCTGTGCTCACCTACATGCTAATGCTCTGCAGGACAGAAAGTCTGTAGGACTTCAACCAAAGCTAAGCTGTCTTGAAGGCTGGCACAAGTGCACATGTTTGTGGGGGCACTGGTGGAGGCCTATCTTTGTTCTGAGGCTATGTCATAGCTATCTTAAAGGCTTTGTTTCAGCTAACCATTTTCAGACAGAATAATAGGCAAAGGTTGAATCTAAATTCTTTTACAGAGTTTAAGGTACAGATTGCATCTAAATGGATGTATGCAACTTGAACCTGCCTCCTACTCTGGACAACTAATCATAAATCAGATTGCTTAGAATCCCCATTCCTTGAAGCTTCAGGGTGAGGATGGTCACACTTGCATATTAGGGAACTTCCTTAATCTGTTATCATTGCATCAGAAATGGGCATATCAATCAATAATAACCTATGCATATCAGTCAATTTCTGGATTGTCTTATCTGCAGGTCATGTAACTTTTGTTCAGTAATGTTAATTTATGTAATATTTTCATTTATCGATCAATGCTTATCCTGCTTATTGATTATTGGTTATTAATTATTAATGATTGTTAAATTTCATTAATATTAAAAATACACATGCCATGGACTTTGGTCATGACTGCCATAAGCCACCACTTCCTCTACTGCATACATGGTGTCACTACTAGTGGTCCAATACTTTCTCAAAGAGGGGTGGGGGTGGTTCATTCGGTAGTGTGCCAGGCTTGTACTCCGCAGTTCCCAGGTTTGAGTCCCAGCTGGGTCAACGTTGAGACTTATCTCTGCAAAACTCCCCGCCCTGCCCACAGTCAGTAGGGGACACTAATGGGCTTGGAAAGGCCCGCTGTCCATCGGATGGGACGTTAAGCTATGGCTCCATGTGTGGGAGAGCCATATCCTGTGCACGTTAAAGAACACACAGATGGCCTTGATAGGAGGCTACCTCTGTCTCCCAACAGCTGTTCCAGTGGGTCTACTTCCCCAACCTTCTCTGAGCCTTCGGGTCCTTGTGACCTGGCCTTTTAGCCCATGGTGTGCAAAAAAGTGCCGCTCACAGGTAAAACAACTCAACTTTCTCAAAGAAAAGAAAACAAAAAAAAACCCCTGGAGAATGAAAAGTAGTAGCATTTGTTGCTCTCCACTCTGTATTGTAACATTGTTTTTTGAGTATGTTGATTAATCCGTTATTAATCTTAAATGATTATGTATTGATTACACTGGGCAACAAATTTTCATAAAAATCATGCCTCTGAGATAAAAGTAGCCATTTCTTAAATATTTCAAGATGCTGAACATGAATATGACAATAAAATACAAAATTGGCTACGATTTCTGAGAAATCCGCAATAGTTTCTTATCTAATAGAGTAATAAGTACATATGACATGTATTGATAAAACTCCGCTATTACTTCTGATGTCACATTGCCTGTCGCTTGTACAGCTGCTCACGATAATCTCTGGTGAGTGTCCAACAGTAGTCAGCCAACATTGAAGTGGACCAATTTCCCTGGTATTGATTCTCCATCGTAGCAATGTCCTGTTGAAAATGTTCACTGTGCTCATCACTAACCATGCTGCAGTTGTTGGGGAAGAAATCTAAGTGGGAATGGAGAAAGTAGATCTTTAAGGACATATTGCAGCCAAGTTTGTTATACAGAGACAACATCTGTAACCAGTTTCTTGTTGTCTGCCCCAGACAAACACCAGACGACACCAGATTGACACCAGACGAAATGCGTCCAGTCTTTTTCTCATCACCCTGAAGCAGGTTGTCGAACTTCTGATCTCTGAACTGTTCGCAGATCTGAGGACCCACAAAAAATCCCTCTTTAATTTTCGCTTTGCTGAGTTGAGGGAATTTGTCAGCCAAGTACTTGAAAGCTGATGCAGCCCTGGTCCATGGCTTTTACGAAGTTTTTTATCACACCGAATTTGATGTGCAGGGATGGTAGTAGGATTTTGTTCATTTCTGCCAGTGCTGGATGTTCCACATTCTTCTCTCTGACCTTCAGAGATTTCCTCTGAGGCCAGTTTCTCTTCATGTAATGCAAAGTCTTTGCTTGGCTGTCCCATTCACATAAGAAACAGCAGTACTTTATATATCCCAACTGCAAACCCATCAGTAGAGCCACTACCTTCAAGTCAACAGAGATCCCAGCCATACTTGATGTATTGAAGACAGTTCAACAGCTGTTTTAGGTTGTTGTTGGTTTCTTTCATGTAGACAGCATGTCTGACCGGTATGGATGGAAGTCGATTTCCATTATGCAGCAAAACTGCATTGAGACTCAATTTCAAGGAGTCTATGAATAGTCGCCATTCTTGAGGGTCATGTTTGATTCTGAGGGCATTCATCAGGTACTCTACATTGGAGCAGAACACAAGGTCATCTTCCTTTCTGAAGTAAGATGCAAACTGCTCATGACGAGTTCGAAGCGAAGTCACTCGGACATTTTCCTTGAGAAGATTCCATTGTTCAAATCTTGATCCAAGTAACTCTGCTTTGGCCATGGACAGCTCCAAATCGTGAACAAGATCATTAATTTCTTCTTTGGTGAGAATGTGTGGCTCAGATGACACACAGTGGTAGACCTATGGAGCATCATTAGACACCGAAGGCTGTGGAGTTCGGTTTGCCTCCCTCCTCATCGTCTGAATTGATGGAAAATTCTTTTGGAGGTTCAGGAACAGGAAGGCCTTCACCGTGTGGAACTGATCAGAGAGCAGATTGTATATTTGGGTACGCTGTTGTCCACTTTTTCCTTGTGATGCCTCCAGAAACAGGTGGAACCATGCAGAAGTAGCAGTCATTTGTGATTTCTTTGCTCTGTCCAAACTATAGGAACAGCAAACGACATCGCCACTTTTTCACCTTTCAGCCACTACGAAAGATTTCTTGCACACTTACTGCAGCATACGTGTGGAGTCCAGTCCTTGTTCTGGTCCCTGATCTTGCATCCAAAATAAAACTCATATGCCACTTTCACTATTGGAGTGATGGCCCTTTTCTGGCTTGCAAATGTAACAAAATGTATCTGCACTGTTAACACAGTTACAAGGAATCACTATTGCTGGATTAAAAATGTGAGGATCACTCGTGTTGTACTTATGACTCAGGAGTAAATGGGAGTCGCTCAAAAAACTTGCTCACCCTACGAGACATCGCTTGCAACTAACTATTGCATCATCTTTTGTCTGCAATGTTATGACTCAACTACATTGCATCAGACAATGATGCAATACCTCCGGGGGTTGTGTGTATGGTGGCTGATGCAATATAATGCAATATGTGGCAATCTCAAGTTGAAATACATCATTGTGAAATGGTTACCTTTGTACTCATGCAGACTGAGTCATTTATACATGACCATCTCTGTCTCTCCTAAACAAGAGCCAATTAAAAAATTTTATTGTTATTTTCGTGTTCAGCACTTTGAAATTTATAAAGATTGGCAATTTTTATTTCAAATCCTTTTTATGTGTTGCCCAGTGTTATAGATGATTAAATTTTGTTAATATCAAGAAGTGTGCATGCTGCATGCTTTCTACGCTGCAAAAATGTAAAAAATAGGTGTAGTCTCCTTATGAGATAGGAAATTTAATTAACTCTTAGTTAATGGTTACTGTAAAATGGCCATTGCATTGTTAAACTCTGATCTTAAAGGCTTTGTTTCAGCTAGTAAGTAGGACATAGCAATGAATTGGAAGGCATATTTTGGTTTTACCCATAACAGATTGAGGCTCACAAGGTGGTGAGGGACTAGCAGTGGTGGCAGACAAAACCAAAATCTGTGGCATGTGTACTTTTTGATATAGGGAATTTTACTTTTTGCTAATCAGTGATTAAAAATTAATCAATAATAATCATTCATTGATAATAACCAACTGAACAAAATAGTGTATATGAAAAGTACAGAGGAATAGGAAGAAATGCCATGATATATAGATAAAGTGCTTGGACTGACAATTGTGATTCTTGGCATGTGACAATACATTTTACCATGATGACAAATAATATTCTCCACTACCAGAGTTATTACCGAACCAGAGGGTACAATCTTGTCTATGTGTTTGTATACTGTAAGAGGAGATAGGAGACTTTTATAGGGCTTTTTTGCTATCTGAGGCCTTTGTGTTGGGAAGGTCTTGATTTTTTCAAAATAATATACTCAATGCCATGTGAAGATGAAGAATTTTCACATGGTGTAGCTATCACATTAGAGAAGGACATGAACATTATCTCAAAGGCCTCTGGCTTGTAAAGACATAATACAAAGCTTAATAAAAGGACATTAAATTTTTATTTAAAATAATATGAAGATACTAAATACTATATTATCATATATAGCTGATTATAAGTTTGAATATTCCATCACAACTTATATTTTGTATAATAGTTGTTAATTACTATTCATTATGTCATATATTTTAATTTGAAATGATATAGATTATTGAAATAGAATTTGACACAATTATTAATAAGGGAATGTATGTTAGAATTAAGGTGCAAAATATGCAGTTTTCTTGAGGTAAAGAATATCATGATAATGAATAAAATGCATGTACTATAGTGATATGTTTCATTGTAATAGGTCACATGAATACAGCACCTGCTTTAGTCAAAATTAATACAAATGATTGTGAATATCAGTTTGAGTGGCACACAGCTGAAGCTTGCCCTGAAGGATTTATTCATGGGAATGAGTGCAGAATAACTGATTCTAATTTAGGTAAGATTAGTTTGTTTTTAACTATTAATTTACCTGAAAATATTTTGTTCATAAAACTATGATAAGTTTAAAAAGTTTGAATTATTTTTAATATTTGTTTGAAAACACAGAATAAATTTAGCAATGATTTAACAAATGGTTGCTAATCAGAAACAAAATCTTAATCATATGAAACTAATCAGTGCAAAAAGTAGGTACTTTTTGCACTGATTAGTATCTAACGATAGAATTGAACAAAGTTTGCAAAAGATTGAAGTTTTATATTTTGTTTGCTAGTTGAAGAGATCTGAAATAAATAAAGTTCACACACCATCCTTGAAGAAAGATTAACCTTAAATTTGTCTTCATTAATTAGTACACAAGAACATCATTTTTTTTGCCTAATAAGGCAGAAACATATTCAAAACGATGATAAACTATATCATATACATTTTAAACATAGATTGATTAATGCAGCAAAGGAAAAGAAACAAGATTGGCCTTTTGTGCTGGAGAGCCATACCCTGTGCACATTAAAGAACATGCTGGATGGCTTGATGGGAGGCTATCATCTGTCTCCTTATCATTTGTCCTTGTGACCTGCCATTTATTCCATTGTGTGCCAAAAAGTGCTGCTCAGAGGTAAAACAACCCAACTTTTACTGACAGGCTCCTGTCAGGCCTCTGTGGCAAGTAGCTGCTTGAAGGGATATTTTTTTTTGCAAAAGTCATCAAATAAATTTATATTTATGATTATTGTTGGTGTGCATGGTTCATCTCTCCCAGAGAAAAAATTTTTTCTGAGTCTTGATATGGCTTTTGTAGTTTATAAAATGTTTCAGAAATCTTTTAAAATCATGAAATTTTTACTTTCTATTGACTCTGAAAGACTTATAAAATAAAAGAATTGTAAGAATGAACGAAAGCTGCTTTGTTGAGTTTATCTCCACTGAGATTATTAATGTACTAAATTTCATCAAAATCGGAAAAGTCAAGTGAACTTAGGTCGATATTATGTTGAATGACCTTATTACTATTCCTTCAGTATGATAATTATATTAATTTTATTTTTTAAAGTTATCAAAAATAATTTTTTTTAAATTACAGGACTTAATTTTGATCTAACACCACTGAAACAGAAAGTTTATGAGATAAATACTGATGTTTATAAATTTTATTTGAGTGTATGTGAGCCAGTTAAGAATTCTTCATGTGGCAAAGATTATGCATCTCAGAATATTGGAGCATGTCAAGTAGAGCGTAAAAGGTAAACTTATTTTTGTATTATGTATTTTGTAAAAAATAATTGCAAATTCAAAACTGACTTCATCTGTGCTTTTTGTAAAATAGTGTATTAATTTTTTTGTTAAATTTTATAGTGCATAAAAATTAATAGTTGAAAAACTGATTTAAAAAAAAATAAACCTGATAATTATGTATTCATAAAATGGAAACAAAATGTATTTTATTATGTCATTTGATAGAGGTTTTAACTAGTGTAGTGATTGGAGAACCTAACTACTTTTTTACAAGCCAGAGGGTATGTCCTTGTGTAAGTGTTTGCCTGTTGTACGAGAAACCACCACAAGCCAAAAGCTTACAGATTATCTCTGTCCTTCACGTATTTAAAAGAAAAATGAAATTTCTCCTATCTTGCCTGAAAAACCAAAGTCTAAACTTTTCCACTATTTCAACTGCACCATCACTTTGGAACCTGTGCAAAAGCTATTTAAGACAATAGTTTTTGTTGTTATTTCCATTTAATATGAAAAAAATTAAAATTAATCTATAAGTATAGTGAACAGTATTGTGGCAATTAAAATTTTTTGTTTCCAGTAACATGTTAAATATTCTTATTTTTGATAATGACAGCTAGATTTTGATTCAGCATTGAGTGCTGGAATTTATTACAATGCTGAAACTTTCCAGAAAAACCAACCTTTAAAACAGAAAAGATCAGTCTTTATATTAGGTTTACTGCATCATTAATTAATGTTTTTGCAACTCTATTAGTGCAAAAAAGCCAATGAAGAGACTTCACTTTTAATGGCAAGGTTAACCCTTTGCACTTGAGAGGTGACCCTCAGTCACTACTTGGTTTGATGCAGCAACTTGAATGGTGACTGACAGGCGACAATAACTGGATTATAAACAGGGATCCTTTGCACTCGAGAGGTGATATTCAATGTGAATTTTCATATTCACTTACAACTGTTTTGAGTTCCTGTTTTCAGCTTCCTTTCTGACATTCTTTCACCATGAAGAGGATTATCTTGGCAGACAATTCCGTGAGGTGCCGCAAAGCAGGGCAAAGCCATTGACTTGCCTTCCTGCCAGTTATAATCTGAGAAACGTGTACAAAAGGTGGCACTCTCTCTCATCCATGTGAAGTCTTTGTCAGAGTGGTGCCTGGCACCAAGTTTGTTACTCTGACACTGCAACATTGTATGTCCGGGAGGATCCCCCTGAACCACTACTCAATGGTTCTCATGAATGGACAGCCACTTGGTTTTGGGACAAGAACATTGCGTTGAGAACTGTATTTTCGTCCCTTATCCCCCTCCAGTGAGAGAATTGCAGGGACCAATCAAACTTTTGGATAGCGGCTTTCTTTGTGTGGGTGTTCAAGAGAGGGGACAACAACTGTCTTGCACAGAGGACACTTGACTCTCGATCAGCGAACAGAACAGTCTTGTCGTGGTGAGCGAATACAATAGTTTTGAACAGCGATGTTAGCACTTTAATAGTTTGGAGAGTGAGCAGCACAATTGTAATGTAGGAAGGAGAGTGGCTGGACATTTCATACAGAATTATGTAAGTTATTGAAAGCATGTAATGTGAAATGGTAATAGCATTGTAAATAAATGTTTTTGTATTTGTTGAAATAACATTACTTGCCTTTGGTTACTCCTTTTTGGTGTGGGAGGATACCTCTGTTCCCCAATATGATAATGGACTCTTAATTATATTAAAGAAGGAACAATGTAAGGTATAGCAAAAACGATCACGGTTAAAATAAATATGGAATGGGAATGTTACTGGATATGGTTAATGTATGTTTCTCTATTATCCAAGAAACATTGTATTTGCTAGATGATATGTGGCGAGGCACAGATTGTTCAATATATTGCTCATCTCCCTCACATTAAAATTATTTAATCACACACTGCATTGTTAAAATGGCTTTTCAAATGCCTTTGGTTCACTTTAGCATATTATGACATACATTGTTGTGGTATACAAAGTGTAGCAGTGTTAGCCTATTTATCCTAAGTGCAACAGCACTTTTGGAAAGAGAAGTTCTAAGTACTAGACTTACTGATACTAATTTTAATATTTAAAGTTCTTATTCATACTCACATATGTGATGGAAGCATGCTATTTCAGAAGTTATGCTTCCGTTAGTCGTATGTCCGTTTAAGAGGATGTTTATACTTCTGTAAACCTGGCTGGTACACTCAACACAGTAGATAATATATTTTGTGGAGAAACACAGTCCTTGTAATTTACAGCATCCTTGGTGCATAATGGCACACACTGCAGATAAAGCACTACTTTCTTTTGGCTTGTATGCTTGTAGCTAGCTATTGAATTTTACATTATCACCATTGAAGCACTATCTGTTGAATTGTAAGAATCATCAGCATGTAGCATTTTGTGATAGTATTACTAGTCCAAGGATTTGAGCTTGATGTAAAAGTTATTTAAAGGCACTTGGAAGCATAAAACTTATTTTTAATGAAATACTTTCAAACTACAAATTAACATTTAAAATGTATCAGTAGTTAAAATTAACATTGTGCAATGTGTTTTGATATCATTTATTCTATGTCCTCATCAGGCAGTGAACTGTCTGATGTGAGCTGGTTTTATAAGGCAATCCCTCTAGCAGTGAGTCACATGATATATTTGGTAATTATGCACGAGGATATTCCATGCTTTCATTAGGGAGGTTATGTTGGTGTTACATAACATTTTTTTGTGTAAATATTGTTACAACAGATGAATGAGCAATAATGAAACCATGATGTGATGTATCATTTTGATGCTCATGTTTACTTCAGCATGAGAGTTACGTCACTAACCACTTCGAACCAACTTAACTTTGAAATAAAGAATAAGAGAGTTGTAATTAGGAAGAATTTGTGTGATGGAAAACGTAGTTTGTCTTAGTCTCTGGACTATAGTATAAAGAAGAAATGTTTTTATTTGGTGTGCTTGTGGGAGGTTAAATAAGTCTATTAGTATGAATTTTGTTAGTGAACGAGTTAGAAAAAGAATTCATTTTGTGCATGGTGATCAATGTCTGAAAAGAATTGGTTCTGAGAAACCAGTATACTTAGTCGCAGTTTTGGAGTACTTGATGACTAAAACCTTAGAAGGAAGTCATCTAGTGTTTAGTTATTTAGTTTGTTTAGGAATTGGTAAGGTTATTCTTGATAGATTGCAGGTTTGTTCACAAATATGATTGTGCCACTTATCAATTGTTGTAAAAAGCCTTATTTTATGCTTTGAGTGGAGATAGTAAGAATTATAGAGGAAACAACTCTTTGTAGGAATACTGATAGGGTGTTATGTTCTTCTGAAAGTTTATTTTTATACTGATGAAGATTTGTGTTTGGTTTGAATTTAGTTTATATAAATGTTTTCATTCATATTTTTGTAATTATGATATTTTAGAATTATAATTGTTAAATATTATTTTTGAACTCGCGCTCAGTTTCCATTGGTTTAACTTATAACAATATTTTAGACTTTCCGTAAAGTTCAATTGATATTTTGTTGGTGTGGAGGCTATTATTTTATAATCTAATTTATTTATAGATAAATTACATTATTGTTTGTGATAAGGCGATGTCATTTTTGATGTTGAATATTGGTTTCATGTTCTGATATTCGTTCTTCTGTGCTTCTGTACATTCTGCCTATGTATTGATTTTTATTATTTAATGTATTATTAAGGTCATTTAATTGTATAGAATGAATTACACTGGAGGGGGTGTATTTATCATTAATAATTTTTTTGGTATTGTGTAATATTGCTAGGGGTGTTTAATTTCTATGGATTGAGGGTGTTATTAATGATTTGAGAGAAGCCCTTTATATAAATGAAACTTATGGGAAATTTTGTTATTGCTTTCATTATTTTGGGCTGGATTAATTTGTGTTTTGGCATGTATTTAAATATACTGTGTTTTTTGGATATTTCGTATGAATATTTTGGAATATCTGGCTTGAATGCCTATTTCATAAATGAAATTCAATTAATCTTTTAAGAGTTGGTGGTAGAGCAGTATCTGTAGGCTCATAGAAAGTACATATTAGAAGCTGCTTTTTTATATTTATTAGGTGTGTAGAGTCTGCTGCAATTGATGTATGCAGGTTTCCTATACCTGTAGTTTGTCATGTTGTGTCTTGTCTTATTAAAGTTATGTCTAAATAAGCTAGTTACCTTTGTTTTCTACCTCATGAGTAAATTGTATTGAAGGCATTATGCTATTAAAGTTTGTACATCGCTAATATCATAATTCTGAAAAGAAAAAAAAAAATCATCAATGTCACATATATATTATAATGCAGGTTTAAGTAGACATTTTTCTAAAGCATTAATCCATGAATAATTGTTAATCTGAAACCAGTTGGATGATATGGCTAGGTCCAGGGCTTCATGTATGCTTAAATACTCTTGGGCTGTGGGCCTGGTGAAATGCATTGCACCATGTTAATTTTAACTGTTGATCTATTTTAATTGTTAATTTGTAGTTTAAATATATTTGGTTAAAAATAAGCTTTATGCTTTCAAGTGCTTTTAAATAACTTTTACATTAAGCTCAAATCCTCGAACTAGTGATACTGTCATGAAATGTTACATTCTGATAATTCTTACAACTCAACAAATAATGCTTTAATGGTGGTAATATCAAATTCAACAGCTAGTGACAAGCTTACAAGCCAAGAAAATTGTGCTTTATCTACAGTGTTGCTATTTTGCACCATGGATGTTATAAATTACAAGGACTGTGTTTCTCCATAAAATATATTATCTACTCTGTTGAGTGTACCAGCCAGGTTTACAGAAGTGTAAACTTCTCTTAAATGGACATACGTCTAACACAAGCATAACTTCTGAAATAGCATACTTCCATTAAATGTGTGAGTATGAATAACAACTTTAAATACTAAAATTAGTATCAGTAAGTCTAGTACTTAGAACTTCTCTTTCCAAAAGTGCTGTTGCACTTAGGATAATAGGCTAACACTGCTATATGTTGTATGCTGCAATGATATATATTAGAATATGCAAAAGAAAGAGCACCAAAGGCATTTGAAAAGCCATTTTAACAATGTAGTTTGTGATTAAATATTTTTAATAGCTTATCACTGTGCATCTCAATTCTAATTTAATCATCCCTCACATTATTTCACTTGAGCTCTGGGAGTTTATGCAAGTTACAATGCTCTATGCATGCTTTCAAGTAGTCCCAAAGCCAAAACTGTTGTGGTTGTCAGGATATTTGACACTGAAATTTCAAAGTTTTTGTATAACTACTCAAACTATGTGAATTGTTGAAAACAGTATAAGATTATTAACGTATTTTATGGAAACATAGAAACAAATTGTACAAATTTCTCCCACTATAAGGCTAAAGAGCTGTGTTTCATTTTAAGTTATGCATTTTGTTTCAAAATACTAATTTTTTAAAATCATTTGATCTTATAATCATTATAGTAACCCAAGAATTTGGAAGATTGGAGAGGCTAGCTCAGAAGTTTCATATTCAGATGGGATTGTGAAGCTTACTTATTTGCATGGAGACCCCTATAACAATATCAATAAAACACTTCGTATGACGGTTATTATTTTTATATGTGATATTCAAGCTGGAAAGGGAGATCCACATTTTGTTGAAGAAGCAAATTATGTTTATGTGTTCCACTGGTTCACAGATTTGGTCTGCCAGCATTCTGTGTCTACAGAATGTGTAGTAACTGATCCTGTTACTCATCAGCAGTATGATCTTTCTAGGTAAGATAGATATTAGATCTTTATTTATTGAAATGTTATATCTTTGCAGAACTTAAATTTTGTGTGTGTGTAATAAATGAAAAGGATAATATATCCTCAATATTTGCTTTAAAAATATTTGTGTCAAAATACTATTTTCATCCTTGATGTTACCAATGTTGTATAATATTTTCATATCTCTACTTTGTAATTTTTTTTTCACTATGTGATCCAGAATTGTACAAAGTGACTTTACATTGTTGACACTCATGATACACAATTGAAAAGACCTTCTTGCTCAGAAATTAATTAAAATAACTAAAATTCTCTGTCATTGAGCAATAAAATTTTTAAGTTATTTTAGCATTCATGAGATTTTCTGTCCTGTTTATGGCAGTATAAAATGCTTTAGTAGCCAGTATATTTTTGCAGTGGACACCACACATTTTCTGTTTGGGTACTGCATTTTGGGGATATTAGCAAAATGTCTAAGTTAATGTAATAAATAAAATAAATACCCCCTCAAGCAGCTGCTTGCCACAGAGGTCTGACAGGAGCCTGTCAGTTTATATGCCATAGTAGAAGGTCTGAGAGGATGGCAGGACCTCAGCAGAAAAACGACACAAACAGCCATGCCTTACCCGGGGCTCGAACCCAGGTCCCGTAGATCAGTAGCCAAGCGCGCTAACCACTCGGCCACGGGACGGCTATTAATGTAATAAGGCTAAAAAAATTACATATCCTCAGAGTGATAAAGCCAAGACTTTGATGAGGTGAGTTAACCTTTTTTAAACCATTATTATAAAGTCATGAAATAATTTCTTTAAAATAAAATTTTCCCAAGAGGAGAGTGGGTTATACTCCTTCACTATAAGACTTCCTTATCAGGAAACTAGTGACAATTTAGCATAATCCCAAAAGATCAATAATATATATAAATCTATATATGGAAATATAAACAAATGTTTAGTAAAAGTATAAACAAAGTGCTAACTGAACAAACACAGATAATTTTAAATGTTTACAGAAGGCAAGGCAAGGCAATTCTATAGGCACATGAGCTGCCAACTTTTTATCCAGTTAGTGACATCTTCACAAGGAGCATCTGCGTCTTGTGTTCCATTCTGACTGAAATGGTACTTTATCAGAACCAAGCATATTTTGTTTCAATCTCAGGAAATTATGTGATCAATAAATGGAATGATAAAAGTAATTCTAGAAAATAGGTTTGAACTTAAAAATGCCATAGTAGAGAAAGATTAAGTAAAAAACAAGTGCTTACTTGGTAATTGCTCCCAAAATTGTCTGACATAAAAAATAGTTATTGGTTAATTTTTGAGTGTATTTCAAAAATTATGGAAAACAGTTGGCAACAATTAAGATGAAATTTGTAACCACAAAAGTAGTGGCCAAAGAAACGTTTTTTTCTCATGAATTGGGCTCAATCAGAATGATGCATTGGTTCTTAATTCTGCTCTACCAATAGAAGTTTTTCATAAATTTTAGTGATAAATATTAAACACCTATAAAATATAAAGTTTCTAATAACACATATATATATATGTAATTTTGAACTGATATTGCTATTTTCTTTTTAAATTGAAGTTTCATTTCTTGTACTAAGAATAAATCTGTCAGTTTTTTTCTTGTAATTTTGGATCTGTCAATATGTGCAGCTGATGGGGACACTGGAAATATTATATATAATGGGCTCTTTTAAGATATAGGGTTTTATTCTAATATATATATATGGTTTCCCATAACACGGCAACAAATTTTCATAAGTCATGCCTGTAAGATAAAAGTAGCCGTTTCGTAAAGATTTCAAGGTGCTGAACATGAATAGGACAATGAAAATGCAAAATTGGCTACGATTTCTGAAAAATCCGCAATAATTTCTTATATAATAGAGTAATACGTACATATGACGTGTATCAGTAAAACTCCTCTTCTACTTCTGATGTCGCTTTGCCTGTCACTTGTACAGCTGCTCAGGATCATCTCTGGCGAGCGTCCAACAGTAGTCAGCCAACATTGAAGTGGACCAGTTTCCCTGGTATTGTTGCTCCATTGTTGCAATTTCCTGGTGAAAACATTCACCGTGCTCATCACTAATGTTGCAGCTATTGGGTTGTTGCAGTTGTTGGGGAAGAAATTTAAGTGGGAATGGAGAAAGTGGATCTTTAAGGACATATTACAGTCATGTTTGTGATACAGAGACAACACATCCTTAACCAGTTTCTTGTAGTTGTCTGCCCTGACATTCCCGAGGAATCTAGTTGACACCAGACGAAACGCGTCCCAAGCCTTTTTTCTCATCACCCTGCAGCAGGTTGTCGAACATCTGGTCTCTGAACAGCTCATGGATCTGAGGACCCACAAAAATTCCCTCTTTAATTTTCGCTTCGCTGAGTCAAGGGAATTTGTCAGCCAAGTACTTGAAAGCTGATGCAGTCTGGTTCATGGCTTTTACGAAGTTTTTCATCACACCAAGTTTGATGTGTAGGGACAGTAGCAGAATTTTGTGCATTTCTGCCAGTGTTAGGCATTCCACATTCTTCTCCCCGACCTTCAGAGATTTCCTCTGAGGCCAGTTTCTCTTCACATAGCGTAAAGTCTTTGCTTGGCTGTCCCATTCACATAAGAAACAACAGTGCTTTGTATATCTCAACTGCAGACCCATCAACAGAACCACTACCATCAAGTCAACAGAGATGCCAGCCATACTTGCTGTATTGAAGACAGTTTAACAGCTGTTTTAGGTTGTCATAGGTTTCTTTCATGTAAACAGCATGTCAGACCAGAATGGATGGAAGTCAATTTCCATTATGCAGCAACACCGTATTGAGACTCAATTTCGAGGAGTCAATGAATAGTCCCCTTTCTTGAGGGTCATGTTTGATTCTGAGGGCATTCATCAGGCCATCTACATTGGAGCAGAACACAAGGTCATCTTCCTTTCTGAAGTAAGATGCAAACTGCTCATGACGATTTCGAAACGAAGTCACCCAGACATTTTCCTTGAGAAGATTCCATTGTTCAAATCTTGATCCAAGTAACTCTGCTTTGGCCATGGACAGCTCCAAGTTGTGACCAAAATCATTCATTTCTTCTTTGGTGAGAATGTGTGGCTCAGATGACACATGGTGGCTGATGTATGGATCATCATTAGGCACCAAAGGCTGCGGAGTTCAATTCACCTCCCTCCTCGTCTGAATTGATGTAAAATTCTTTTGGAGGTTCAGGAATGGGAAGGCCACCTTGCAGAACTGGTCAGAAAGCAGATTGTATATTCGGTTACGCTATTGTCCACTATTTCCTTGTGATGCCTCCAAAAACAGGTGGAACCATGCAGAAGTAGCAGTCATTTGCATGATTGCTTGGCTCTCTCCAACCAATAGGAACAGCAAACAACATCGCCACTTTTTTGCCTTTCAGCCACTACGGAAGATTTCTTGCACACTTATTGCAGCATATGTGTGGGGACCTGGCCTTGTTCTGGTCCCTGATCTTGCATCCAAAATAAAACTCATATGTCACTTTCACTGTTGAAGTGATGGCCCTTTTCTGGCTTGCAAATGTCACTTCCCCACAAATGTAACAAAATGCATCTGCACTATTAACATAGTTACGAGGCATCACTACTGCTGGATTAAAACTGCAAGGATCACTTGTGTTGTACTTATGACTCAGGGGTAAATGGGAGTGACTCAGAAGTCTTGCTTACCCTACAGGACGTCTCTTACAACTAACGATTACATTATCTTTTGTTCGTGATCGTAAAGCCGCGATGTCATGACTCAACTACATTGCATCAGATGATGCAATACCTCTGGGGGTTGTGTATATGACAGGCTGATGCAATGCAACACAATATGTTGCAATCTGGTGTTTACAGCTTTGCAAAATAGTTAGCTAGCTATGTACTCAATGTGGACTGAGTTGTTTATATATGACCATCGCTGTCTCTCCTGAACACGAGCCGATCGATTTTATTGTCATTTTCGTGTTCAGCACCTCGAAATTAGTAAAGATTGGCTATTTTCATTTCAAAGCCTTTTTGTGTGTTGTCCAGTGTAATTATAAATTAAATCTAAATACACAGTGTTGAGTTATTAAACAATTTAATCACAATCTACACTGTTAAAATTACTTTTCAAATGCCTTTAATTTTAATGCTCATAAGCATAATTATGGGTTATTAAGGCTTTCTAATTACAATATGGGGCGGGGGTGGCTCAGTCAATAGCATGCCAGGCTTGTTATCTGTAGTTCCCAGGTTCGAGTCCCAGCTGGGTCTGTTGAGATTTATCTCCGCAAAACTCCCAGTCCTGCCCACAGTCAGTAGGGGACACTGATGATTTTGGGAAGACCACCTTCCGTGAGATGGGATGTTAAGCCATGGTCTCATGTGTGGGAGAGCCATACCCTGTGCACATTAAAGAACACACTAGATGGCCTTGATGGGAGGCTACCATCTGTCTCCCAACAGCTGTTCCAGTGGGTCCCCTCCTCCAACCTACTTGGAGCCTTTGGGGTCCTTGTGACCTGGACATTTAGCCCATGGTATGCAAAAAAGTGCCGCTCAGAGGTAAAACAACCTAACTAACACACAATGTTGCAATTTACAACATGTAGTAGTACTAGCATAGTACAATATCACTTTTAAGAAGTAAAGTTCATTGTGTAGCACTTAACTGATACCTTAGATGAGTGTGAAGTTCTTATTAATACTCACATATCCATTAGGGTGGAAATATTCTATTTCAGTATGTTGTGCAAGAAGTTTTAGAAGTAAGCTTGAATTTTCTAGCCGTATTTCCGTTTAAGCAGATGTTTGTGTGCTATAACTTCTTATCTATTGATTTTGGCTGGTACATCCAACACTAGATTCTGTAGATGATATCCACCAGTGTAGAAACACAGTCCTTTTGGTTTGAAGGATCTTTGGTGAGTAATTTACTGAAGATCCTTCAAACTAAAAAAAAACTTTTCTCCACTGGTGATATCATCTACAGAATCTAGTGTTGAATGTACCAGCCAAAATCAATCGATAAGAAGTTATAGCATACAGTCTTCTGCTCTAATGGGAATACAGCCAGCAAGTTGAAGCTTAACTTCTGAATCTTCTAGCATGACATCCGAAATAGAACATTTCCACTACAATGGATATGTGAGTATTAACCAGAACTTCATACTCATCTAAGGTTTCAGTTAAGTGCTGTACATTGAACTTTACTTCTTAAAAGTGATATTGTACTATAAATTGCAACATTGTAACTTAGAAAGTCTTAATAACCCATAACTGTGTTTATGAGGTTTAAAATTACAGTTATTTTAACAGTGTAGATTGCGATTAAATTGTTTAATTCCCATAATTATTTGTGAAGATTGAATAACAAGTCTACTTACTTTCTTTCACCTTGTTTATAAATTATATTTAATTGTGTCTAATTACTGTGTGACAGTTAATAATCGAAAGTGATGCCAAACAGCATAGATTTCATTCTTAAATATAACCGAAGAGCCAAAACATTATGACCACCTGCCTAATATGTTGTTGGTCTTCCACGTTCCACCAAAACATCTCTTACCTGGTGAGGCATGAATGCTACAATATTTCTAAGGTGTCTTGTGGTATCTGGTACCAACATGTTACCAGCAGATCCTTTAACTCTTGTAAGTTACATGGTTGAGCTGTCGCAGATCGGATATGCTGTTCCAACACAAACTACAGATGCTCGATTGGATTGATGTCTGGGGAATTTGGAGGCCAGGGCAATATCTGGAAGTCTTCCTCATGTTCTGCAAACTATTCTTGAACAATCCAGGCAGTATGGCATGGTGCATTATCCTATTGAAAGAAGGCACTACTAGAGGGATATACCATTGCTATGAAAGGATGTACCTAATCTGCAATGATGATTAGGTTGGTGGTAGACATCACAGTTTCCTTCACATGAATGATGACCCAGGGTTTCCCAGCAGAATATTGTCCAAAGCATTCTGCTGGTTTTCATTCCATGATGCATTCTGGTGCCAACACTTCCCCAGGTAAACGATGCACATGTACCTGGATGTCCACAGAGTGCAACAAGAAAGGAGATTCATTGGACCAAACAACCTTCTTCCAATCATTCAAGGTCCAGTTTTGATGCTCACATGCCCATTGTAGGTGCTTTTGACAGTGAACCGAGGTTAGCATGGGCACTCGGAGCAGCCTGTGGCTATGCAGCCCCATTTTCAGCAGGGTTCTATGTACCGTGTATTGGGACACATTACTCCCATCACCAGTGTTCAAATTACAGGCGTGTTGTGCCATAGTATCCCTCCTGTTGGCTCGTACCATACATGATAGCCTTTGCTCACCTTAGCACCAATGAGCTGTGTTTGACCCATATCTTGCTGACGGTTCGTGGTTTTTCCCTCCTCGGGCCACTTTTTGAAGGTACTAACCATGACTGACCATGAGCACCCACAAGTCTTGCCTTCTTGGAAATGCTCTGACTCAGTTGTATTGCCATTACAGTTTGGCCTTTGTCAAACTCAGTTAAGTCTGCTGCCTTTCCCATCTGAAGAACAAGAATAACACTGATTAACAGAGCTCAGTATCAGGTATTATTTATACAATTTCATGACCTTCACATGCACCATCATTTACCTGTTATTGCTTCGATTTGCATAAATACATGCTGGTCATAATGTTTCGACTTTTTGGTGTATATATTGTAACTAAATGGTGTGTATTTAAAAAGGGCAAATTTTGGTAGCTTGCCAATTGAAAAGTTTAGCAGCACACAAAGGAAATCAGTGTACCTTTTCCACATTGACATGCTGCCAGCTTCATCTCCTTGCACTTTTTTCATGAAGATGAATATGTTAGTTTTAATAAATAATGTTTATGTTAATAAGATTCTCTACAATTTTGTTTTGTTTATTGTTATAGCTATTTGTACATTCAAAATTGGAAACTAAATTGAAATTAATCAAACGTTTTTAGACTTTCAAGATCAAGACAGAACTGGATTGTTTTGGATACTGAAGATGAAAAGGAAAAGAAATTTTATATCAATGTGTGCAGACCACTAGTCTCTTCAACTTCTTGTGATCCTGTTGCAGCAGCATGCTTAGTAAATGATAAAGATAATAAAGTAAGTTTTTGAAAATTTTTTAACTGAAATAATATATATATAAATAATAAGTTAATTAATAAATCCCTGC
This sequence comes from Ryuthela nishihirai, assembly GCA_038380435.1. Classification (NCBI taxonomy): domain Eukaryota; kingdom Metazoa; phylum Arthropoda; class Arachnida; order Araneae; family Heptathelidae; genus Ryuthela; species Ryuthela nishihirai. Next base: position 116,651,174 of record JAWZYU010000001.1, read on the forward strand.
CTGGTGTAGGGGTTAGTGTACGTGACTACTAAGACCAGTGGGCATGTCCTTGTCTAAGTGTTTGTATGTTCTATGAGAAACCAGGACAAGTATAATGTAGCATTAGGTTATCTCTGTACCTTGTGTAGGTAGCTTCTTCCTTTTTAAAAAGTTATTAATAATAATAAAAATATTCTGTATAGAAATTAAAAATTTTGCTCTTGATTTTAACCTTTTCCCACCTTTCCTGCCTTTGATGATACAGTAGTTAAATGCCTTTTCCTTGTCTATAAAGGGGAGTAAGTTTTTTTACAGTAAATAAAAAAAGCCAAATATTCTTTAATACTAAACTGATATGATGGTTATTTTATAGGAACTTCAATCAGGGTTGAATCTAGGACAAGCTCTTATTGCTCCTCAGATAGTTTCTGAAGGCCATTTACAGCTGAATTATACACATGGAGATCCATGCAGTGCATATGATCAGCAAGTCAATTATTCAACAGTAATACATTTTATCTGCTCTAATAGTGCAGCTGTAAGTATGATTATAACTAGTGGTTGTATTGTATTTTGTGTGTACAAGTAATAAATGACTCTTTTATTGTGTATTTTTTGTTTCACTTGCATAGTACCATATTCATTATCTTGACAAATGTTAACCATTACACTGGTTTCTGTTACTGAACTGTTCAGCAGTTTCAAAATTTAGACATAAATATGGTTAAGAAGGAATTTCACAAACCAACATGATTTGTTGTTATCCAGAATGTGGAGGATAAAAAAGACTGAAATAATTTGAAGTTTATAGAGCTCATTTTCTTGGTGACTACCTATAAGAATGTTTCAAACAACACTTTACTATAACGAATGATAATATTTCTGATGTGTTAATTTAAACACCAAGAAAATAGCTTGAAAATTTCATTTAATTAACAGAAGCATACTATCAAGTTATTGTTGCTGAAATTTGAATACTGAATCTCCATGCCGTGTGAAGTTAATTGCTAAGGGAGTTTATTGCAGCATTCATTATATTCTTCAAGTTGTGTGTTTTTTCATGTGAATGATAATATGAGTTCTAAAGTTATTGAATAAAAGTTTATTATGAAGTAACATCAGCTTGAAATAAAAGCATACATGCAGAAATGACTTAAATACCACACTAGTTTTATATGGTCTGATTTGCTTTGCAACACAGGAATTCCATCTAGTCACAAAACCTTGTTGCCATCCTCAAATTACTATTTTGGTGTATGGCAAGATTCCTCTGTATCATTGGTGTGGCAGGATTTCAAGCTCAATCCATGTAAAGTCTCAACAGTCACCTCATGCAGAAAAGCATCTTTCTATCTTTGTTGTCTGACCAAAATATCTGACTTAGGGAAAGGTTGGTAAAAAGTGCTTTTGTTTTGGAAAATGTCACAGTGGATATTGCTGTTGATTGTGAGTTTTCACTTGCAAGAAGTGGGCAAAATATGGTGCCATGCAATCCCAAAAATTACATGATTTTGACCTGGACAGAAATTTTGTGCATTGGTAATTTGATTTAACATTTTTCCTTTTGCTTTTTCGTGGCTCTATTGGGGTGACAGTTGACTAAGTTCTTCCATATGAATGCAGTTCTTTATCTTTAGCAAATACATTTGCAGATAATCTTCATTATACTGTTATTGAAATTACTAATGAATTCCACTAGGTAGTAAGCGATTCGCCGATAGAGCAAGTACTTGCTCACTACCACCATCTATATTAGCACAAATTTGTGAATATTCAGTAAGCCTGTTGTAATATTTTCTATATTTACAGGCATGCAACATGGACAGATATTGTATTGTTTTCTGAAACACACACATACTTCTGTTGCTAAAACACAGTTTGTCCAAAGTTGAAATTTGCATTTGAAGAAATTTTTCTTAGCTAAAGATAAATTCTTGGAAGACCTGTAACATTAAATGTGGGAAACTTAATTTTCATCAACTTCTTAAACTTGATCACAAGTATGCAAAGTGTTAATCTATAGCAGGACTACTCAAATGATGGTCTACAAAAGAAATATTTTGTTCCTTTGTGAAGTTTGGTCCTTCCTTATAATCTATGCTTATACACTGAGATGCAGTTTATTAGGTACACCACCCCTCGTCACATAAATGGTTCATTCCACCATGTAATATGTCTTGTGACCATGGTGTGCAGCATAAATCAGGTAGACCAACTTTTTGAGCATTAGTCAGAGTTGGATTGAATGTCAGAATGGCAAAATGAGTGAATCTAAGTATCCTTGAATGTAGCATGAGAGTTGGTGCTAGGCGTGCTGGTTCTAGCATCTCCCAAATGGCTATCCTCCTGGGGTTTTCCCACACAGTAATTTTAAGGGTTTAATGAGAGTGGTGCAAAAAGCAAAAAACTACCAGTGATTGGTGATCCTGTAGATGAAAACAGCTTGTGGAATAGGGTCAAAGAAGACTGGCAAGAATCATGCAAACGAAAAGATGGGACACAACCAGGCAAATCACAACAGAATTGAACATTGGTGTGCATAAGGTCATCTGCGAATGCACCACATATTGGACCTTGTCACAAGTGGGCTACAACAGCCACTGACCATGTTGAGTTCCAATGTTGTCAGTGAAGAACATGAAAGCATGTGTCCACTGGGCACAGGAGCATCGACACTGGACTATTGAGGACTGGAAAAAGGTAGTCTGGTCGGATGAATCTTGGTTCCTTTTGCATTGTATTGATGGAAGGATTCGAATTTGGCACAAGCAACATGAGGTATACTGTATTAATATTCAGAATAAATTGTAAGTTTTCATTCCACCTCTTCTTGAGGTGATTGATACCACAGAATACTGGCAGCATAATAACCATACAGCAGTCTAGGATGAGGGTGGATCAGTCGGTAGTGTGCCAGGCTTGTAATCTGCAGTTCCCAGGTTTGAGTCTCAGCTGGGCTGTCATTGAGATTTATTTTTGCAAAACTCCCCACCCTGCCTATGGTCATTAGGGGACACTGATGGGCTTGGAAAGACTGCTGTCCATCGGATGGGGTGTTAAGCTGTGGCCCCATGTGTGGGAGAGCCATACCCTGTGCACATTAAAAAATACGCTGAATGGCCTTGATGGGAGGCTACCATCTGTCTTCCAACAGCTGTCCAGTGGGTCCCCTTTCCCAACCTTCTCTGAGCCCTTGGGGTTCTTGTGACCTGGCCATTTAGCCCATTGTGTGCAAAAAAGTGCCACTCAGAAGTAAAACAACCCAACAGGATAAGAACCAATAGAAACCTTACAATTTTGAATAGACAGGATAAAAGCAACCATCTGGCCATTAGAACATTACAACTGGTGTGAATTGAAAGGATTCATCCACCTGGCCTTAAAGAACATTACAACTCTTTCAGTCTTACATCAATTTCCTAAAAAGATGTCTGAAATGAATTGCCAAATTGTGCCTACACAACATAGCTATTCTTACACTTTTTGTTTTAATATATTGTGTGACAGTTCCATTTGAAGCTAAACTGCTTTTGAACTGTGCTTTGAGAAATGTGCTAGAGGAATCCAGTGTACAGCAAAGTGTTCTGGACTCTACATCAGCTGTAATGAAGAGTCCAATCATCCAAACATTGTATGAGGTTCAGCTTGGAAAAGCATTGGCAGACCAGCACACTGGTACTGGTAATGTAATATTGTTTTTTAAATTATGTTGCCAGTAGTTACTTAGGAAAATTTGTAATTTTAATTTATTTTAAAAATGCCTTTTAACAGATTCAGTTGTCCAATGGGTCCCATACTCCCAACCTTCTCTGACCCTTGGGGGGGTCCTTATGACCTGGCCATTTAGCCCAGTGTATGCAAAAAACTGCTGCTCAGAAGTAAAACAACCTACTGTATATTTTCGCAGATAAGACGATAGTTGAATCATAAAAAAAGGCCCCCAAAATCCGGGTCGTCTTATAGGACAGATACAAAAAATTAGATTGAAATTTATATAAATTGAAACCATTATTACTACAACTTATTGAAAAATCTATCATATTATTTAAATACTCTATATGATAATACATTACATTGTAATAGTAAATAATACATTACATTGTAATAGTAAAACAATACTAAAACAAAATAAATATTAAAAGTTATGTTTATTGAGCTACTGAGGGAAAAACGGACAAACCGTAATTATTTACTAGTACAGAGTAGGGTATGTCCACAAAATAGAATAGCCCATACGGTGCTTTTGTGAATAGTCAAGGTCATTACCCGAATGCCCGAATCAGTGTGAATGTTTGCAAATAGGACATAATTCCGTATACGCTATACAGTATTATTATCCAGATGATGATTGCCGATCTAAACTAAATTCATAGGCCGTTGATAGTTTGGGGTCGTCTTGTAGGACAGATATATGCTAAAACTATAAAACTTTGATGAAAATTTATACCTTGTCTTATCTGAAGGTCGTCTTATCTGCAGAAATATACGGTAATTAAATATGGTATGTCGTTCACATACATGACAAATAATTTTTAATGAAAACATCTTATTAGAATTGGCTTTCCGCAGTTTAATTCTATAAGCTTTATTCAAGAGTGACACATTTAAAAAAGAAGATTGTGGTTTAGCCTTTTTGCTTGATTGCCTGACAGTTTTTCAGTAACTATAATTATCAACAAAACATATTAGTTCCTCTGATCATACAAAGTATCTATACCTATTTTGTACCACTTAGAAGTAAAAATTAAGAAGAAATAAGAAGTAAAAGAAAATAAGGTATATAAAATATACTATAATACCTATTTTGTATTATTCATTGTGTTATTAAAGTTGCATATCTTTTACATTGTGATAAATTAACTAACTTGATTTTATAGGATGAAAATGAAGGGCCAAGATTTCTAGATAAAGTTGGCGAGTGCCAGTATATGTTCCTTTGGACCACTGAAGCAGCATGCCCTTCAAATGATATAGTAGTGGAAAATGAATGTCAACTTACTGATCCTGATACTGGTTTTATATTTGACTTGACTTCTTTGCAGAAAAGGGACTTTTACACAGTATCAGCTGAATCATACGCTTTCCAGGTGACTATCTTAATCATATATTAAAAGTTATCTTATTTAACTATATTTGATATTGTGCTTGCTATGTTATGCAACATTTTTGTAATTTTCTAAAATTTATAATAAGACTAATTTTAATAGATAATCAGCATCACTTTTTCATTTAACATATGCTCATTTATATTGTAACAGAAAAATTGGATAAAATAAATGGTTTTTCTGAAATTATTGAAATTATTCCTTCTGTAAAGCATACTGATATAACATTTTACCTCCACATCATGATAGTGTGGGCACCTGTATGTTATACAGAGACCATCCAGTGAAAGTTTCATTTGTTTGGTTGTCTTCGTTGGGTTTTAAATGCCACCCATTAGCACTTAGCTGACATAGTGGAGACCAGTCATCTTGAAAAAGGAAGATCCTAGTAGTTTAATAAGGGGTTCTGCTTGACCCTCCTCTTCTAGTGCAGACTGATCTCTGGGCAGTCGGAGAATAGAAATAATGTACATTGTGATTATCAAATGTATGGAGGTCAGTGTGGCCACTAATGTTTGTGCCTGCCCAGATAATCGGGTCGTCACCCCCATATTGGTCCCTTTTTCTGATGTGAGGGAAGATACCATCTTCCTTTACTCCAGATGAATCTTTATTGAGAATTTTTTGCAAACTGAATCTACTATATGTGAAGGGAACAGTTGCTCACTCTTTCAACATATGCACACGTTGCTGACCAATTCAGATGGGCTTTTCTGTATAGGGAGTTAAAGGGATGGCTACCACTGTTCATCTTGCATTGATCCCCTTCTAAATCATTCTAGAACTGTTCACCTTGAAATTCTTCCTGTGGGATCCATCTTTTTCACCAATCTGGCTACATTTATTTGAAACTGATCAACTTCCATTCTTCATATGACATACCACTTTAATGGGTATAAACAGTCTTTTAGGCATTTTTAACAAAATGGCATTACCCAATTTGTAATTTGTGGGCAAACAGTAAAGAATACTGTAGTTCACAGGGGAAATAAAAGGCAATACACTGACCTATTGCAGAGTTCCTTTTGTACATGTTTTGTAGCTTCTGAAGCAGTTTTGAATTTTTAATTCTGTATATCTTTCAGAATATTAAAGAAAATTGATTACCTTTTGCACTTGACTGCTCTCATTATGTTTCATATAGTAATAATACTGAATTTGCTTTTGCACAATTTAGTTATTACCCGATTTAATTTATACTGAAAACTTTTGTACATAATAGCATTGTACATAGATTTCGTTTTAATTTTTCGCTATATAAATGGTGTCAAATAATTTGATGCTGTCGAAAGTAACCAAATGCAGCGTAAAAAAGTATTTTCATTATTGAACTAGATATGGCACATCAAATCTGTAAACAACATTTTTCTCTGTCACTAGAAGACATTAGCCATGCATCTTTTCACAGAATTGAATGCAGCAGTTTACTTTTTGGAAGTGTTAGTTTACTTATTTGTCTCCATATTCTCAAATGTGTTCTATTGTTTGCACTAATAAATTTTAAGTTAGCAGAAATATTGTCTTTAGCCAGGTAGAATAGGTGACAATATGTCAGTTGCTCTGACCATTGAGCTAGCAACTACCAACCAAGAGTTTCATTAACAAGGTTAAGAAGAAATTCAATCAGCCAAAGAATTACTTGTCTTTTTATGACAATGGGGAGTGCCATGGTATTCCACCTTTGGTAATATAGTTTTTATGCTTAAAAATGGCTTTATTTGAACTGGTGATTTGCTGCTAATTTTGGGGGCAAAGGTGATGGCTGTCAGTAGCAGCAGGTTCATAATCTGAAGTTCTCAGGTTTGAGTCCCTAGTGTGCGAGTGTTGAGATTTTTCTCTGCTAACCCTCACTATGCCCTTAGTCAGAACAGGGACATTGATGGGGTTGGATAGGCTGTCATCTGTCAGATGGGATATTAAGCTATGGCTCTGTATGCAGGAGAACCATACCCTATGCACATTAAAAACACACTGGATGGCCTTGATGGGAGGCTTCCATCTGTCTGACAGCTGTCTAGTGGGTCTCATTCTGCCACCTTATTTGAACTTTGTGACTTGGCCACTTAGTCCATCATTGTGTGCAAAATGTGACACTCAGATGTAAAACAATCTTGTGAATTCTCAATTATGAAAAATTTATCTTGAGGGGCTATAAATAGTAGAATATTAGTATACTATTTAACTAATAAACTTGAAAGGTCTGGAATGAATTAGGCAATTTGGCCAGAATTCTTCTATAACTAGTTTGTCTTTAATTACCATTGGCTAATGAACTGCTGAGACCAGTGCCCATATTGAATATGAGTTGAATCATGGTTGCATGTGTCTCTATAGTTATTTATAATCAATCAGATATCTACAGAGATGTTAAACATGGGTGATAATCACAGTGTTACCTGGGTGACATTTTAATGTCATTATATCAATAAATATTTTGTGGAAAAAATTTTGCTGACATATGGGACTTGAACCTGCATCTCTCCAGAAATATGCCATAGTATTCTTACTGATTGAACTAATAATGCAGCTCATCCTTTTTCCACTAATTTAAGACTTTTAAAACTTTCGTCAATGATTTTCGGTGCCAACCATTGGTGCCATCTATGATCAATTGGTGGCAACAATTTCTTTTTATATTGCACTGAGTGAGATGGAAATAATGAAGTCTCTTCATGCTATTTAGCATTATTAATGATTTAAACATAGTTGACAATCACAGCATTACCTGGGTGACATTTTAATGTCAACATATTAATAAATATTTTGTGGAAAAATCATCAGTGAAAGATTTAAAAGTCTTAAATTAGTGGGAAAAGATGAGCCAGCATTAGTTCAATCAGTAAGAATACTCTGGCATGTTTCTGGAGAGATGCGGGGTCAAGTTCCATATGTCAGCGAAATTTTTTCCACAAAATATTTATTGATATATTGACATTAAAAAGTCACCCAGGTAATGCTGTGATTATCAGCTATGTTTAAATCATTAATAATGCTAAATAGCGTGAAGAGATTTTATTATTTCCATCTCACTCAGCACAATATAAAATGTAATTGTTGCCACCCATTGATCTTAGGAGGTGCCAATGGTTGGCTCCGAAAATCATCGGTGAAAGATTTAAAAGTCTTAATGGAAAAAGATGAGCTGGCATTAGTTCAATCGGTAAGAATACTCGGTATGTTTCTGGAGAGATGTGGGTTCAAGTCTCGTATGTCGACAAAATTTTTCCACAAAATATTTATTGATACAGAGATATTTGTGTGGTAAATAACTGAAGAACAAACACAGCAGTCTTTCATTAGTAATTGAATATTCTGCCCTAAAATTTATTGTAAAGAAAAACATGCTTTAGCATATGTATTATATAGCCAAAGGGACTTGTCCTTTTTTTTTTACAAAATGTTGAAACATCTTCAAATTTAGTGTGACTTATATCACATAAATTTTTCATTGGATTGGGTTGTTTTACCTCTTAGTAGCACTCTTTGCACACAGTGGGTTAAATGGATTAATTCAGAATTCACTGGAACATCTTCCAGTATAAACTTTCCCTCACCATTTTAGTGTTTTTTTTTTAACACATTTCTTAAACTACATATGATATACAGCATATGTTTTTATGCCTCTGTTCCTATTATTAGCATTTTCAGGTGTGTGTGTGTGTTGGGGGGGGGGGGAGAGGTACTAGCTCTGGTATTGCCAGTTTCCTAGCTTTTGGTATGCATTAATTTACTCCCACCCATAGGAATAAGCTTTGTAGAAATCATAAGTTCATCCTGGTCTCCCATAGTTTTTGAAAAGTCCTTATATTTGGACCATTTTCTGATTGAGCAAAAGCAATACAATTTTATTTGCAGTGATCTATGGATGTAGAAAAATCTAAGAATTTTTTTTACCTAGGTGGCTAAAAATGCATTGGTAACTAGGTTTTTTTTAAAATCTCTGAGCTGCAATTTTTTGTATACAGTTGACTGAATGATCAGGTCACAAGGTCCCCAAGGGCTCAGAGATGGTTGAGGAAAGAGATACATTGGACAGTCATTAGAGAACAGATGGAAGCCTCCATTAAAGCCATCTAGCAGTGTTCTTTAACTTGCATAGACTGTGGCTCTTTTGTACAAATCTGATTAGGAAATCACCAGATTGTAATGACTCCCATAACAGCTGATTCTTGATTCCTAAAATCATCTCTGATTTTCTTTTTCATCTCTGGCTCCTATAACATTTGACTTCATTTAGGATTTAGATATTTTTCTGCACCTAGTCTTTTATTTTAATCTATGTAATTTAATACAATTTTTCTAATAATTGAAAACTTTCACTATAGTAAGATCTACTATTCTCAGTTATATTATTCAGATATTGAAAATAGTACTATCTTTATAATTTTAATATATGTAATTTTGCAATTAATATTTGATGTTCTGTTCTAAATATTTGCATAATTTCCAGGTAAATATCTGTGGAGCAGTAAAAAATGGTTGCCAGAATATAATAAAGCCACCTAACTTGAAAAATATTAGTGTGTGTGATGTAAATAATCAAGTTGGAATAGCAACATCTGATTCTTACATTTTGAGGTACACAGGAGAAGAACTTTCTCTTATTTATAGAGCTGACACAGCAGTTCCAAAAGGTATAATATATTTAAAGTTCTTTTTAAAATAAAATGTTTTAAATTTATGATATTTTTATTGCATTTATTTAAACTGTTAAAGAAATCTAGAAAATTAAGGATTTGGATAAAAAAATTCGCTAATATCATTCCAAGCTTAAGTAGGAGCATTCTACCCAAAGTCATTGTAATGGAACATAGTATGAAGCATGTATGAAATTTCTAACAATGAACTTTGCTTGGTGACTATATTAATTTAGATGTGTTTTCAGCAGAAAAAAAATTTAAACTTAGGATCTTATCCCAAAGTAGCAAACAAAAATAAGTCATATTACATGCTAAATGAAAGAATAAATATGAATGTTAACCCGTAACTGGTATGGTACATTTTCTGGAACGGCGTTGGTAAGGTGGGGTCAGGGAGTCTTAGTGGCTCAAAATACATGACGTTATGGCATCTCACTGATTTCTGATAGGTTACTATTGATTTTCAGATATTTAACAAATTATTTGAATTATTAATTATTTGAACTATCAAGTAAAATAATAGCGCTGGGGTCTGGTAGACCCCACATACCAGTTACGGGTAAAAATAACGGAAATTCAGAGAGTGTGAAAGTTGTTTTTTTTTTTACTAATAAAAACAAGAATTTATTGTATTATTAATTTTAACTTCAAGAAAACCTTTCAGGTTTTTTTCTAATTTATTGGTATAAATATTTCATAATATTGTTGTTATTTTTTTTTTGCTTAAAGGCTATTGTTGCATATATTCTTTAGTATGCATGTGGCTGAAAAACAAATATATAACATGGTATTACACAATTCGAAGATATATAAACATATAACACTATTACACTGTAAAGTCCTTCTGTTAGTTATTGTTGCTGTCCATGCAATTGAAAGTTTTACAGTTCAATTTTCACTGGAGTCATCAATAGTAAAGGAATAAGATAAATTAATAGTCATAAAATTACTGTGCAGTGTGATACTTATGTTTTTAGGCGGTCCTTTTTCTCCGTCCACACTTTTAGCATTTGTTATTACTGACGTTCACTTATATCTGGTCACTTACTGATTGCCTATTGCCAAGGGAGTTATTTACACTTTTTCACTCTGTACACTAATTCCATGAACCACTGTGTTGATGCTTTTCAGAGCAATAGCTTCATTATCAAGACACTACTTTCCACCACATAAACAGAGGAGGCCCTCTGTTCACATGGTGTAGTGTAGAGTAGTGTCTTGATAATAAAGCTATGGCTTTGAAATATGTCGACTCCCTTGGTGTCAACATGTTTCAGAGATGTCACATGATAAGCAATCAGCAAGTGACTGGACACAAGTAAGCACCAGTAATAACTGCTGGAAGTGTGAACGGAGCAAGTGTACCACCTAAAAGCATAAATATCACACTGCACAGTAATTTTATGACCATTTGCCTTATTCTTTTAATATTAATGACTCCAGTGAAAATTGAACAGTAGAACTTTCAATTGCAGGAAGTAGGACTTCACAATGTGTAATAGTTAGGTTGAAGAATTATCAAAAATTTAAAAGCCAGGTTTTAATCAGTCTGTTTTTTAAAAATTGGTTTTAACCAGTTTTGATCAAAAAGTATGGTAATTTTTAAAAACCAAAATGAAAATACTTTAGCTCTTAACAAGCATAGCTTATCTGTTTTTTGGTAAAAAAATCCACAAAAGTTTTTCAGCATCTCTTAGTGTTATTGATCATTCATTATGAAATGCATGCAAAGAAGTAATAGTTTTATTTTATTTGTAAAAAAAAAAGTTTCATTATATTTATAGAGAAGCCTGTTCTATACTACTATTGATTTTTAATATTGTTTTGATAATTTGACTGCTTTTCGGACTGGCGAATTCATTGAAAACATGGCAAAAAAGCACAACTAGTTTGAGTGACTTAATCATCTAGCAATTTTGTGCATCAAAAATGATTTAGCTAAGCAAGTTGATTTTACTTAAGTTACTGAAAAATTTGTTACGACCAAAGCTAGAAAATATACTTTGTGATAATTTTTGATATTATTGTAAGTTTTTATTATGTAAATCCATATAGTTTTTTTTAATAAATATAAATATTACTTTTGTGTCATCATTTAAATTGACTTATTTTATCCTAAATCCTGAAGAGCAGCACGCTTCACTTAACCTTAGTGGTAGGTAGGGGGGGCCCGCCAAAGATCCTGGCCTGGGGACCCACTTCAGGGTATTCATTATATACTTCAGTATATTCATTATATACTGTATATCAGGCCCTGATATACAGTATATAAAATTCAAATAGAATAAAATTTCATGTGTGTTCGTTCATTATTTGAATGACCTTGAAATGTGTCCATTTCTTCATTTTTTTTTCTTTCTTCCTCTCTCTCTTTTTCTATAAAAAAAATTTATAAAAAATTCAATGTATCCAAATGAAAAATCAATCTAAAATACTGATTTTTTTGTTTTCAATTTTTGGGGAAATTTTAAAAACCAGTTGAAACCAAGTTTCAACTGGTTTTCAAACTGGTAAATAGTAATTCAACCAGGTTTCAACACTAATAATAGTGTTATATATTTATACATCTTCAAAATGTATGATGCCTGTGAAAAAAGTATTTAGACTAAATTTGTGAAACAAAAATGTTTTAAAAGTGTGAGTCAATAAATAAGGTAAATTTAAGTAATGATTCTAAACAGTTAATTGCAAAAACATGAGCATGCACTATTTTCAGTGTAATCACCTGCTTTGACATTTATTCCAGTGGCTGACAATCTTTATAAATTCCCTTAGAGAAAAGAAATTTTTGATAAAGAGTGCAGCCAATTTGTTTTTTGGTAAAAATTTCATTTTGAACACCTGTATTATCCTTTACACTGTTTTTGGATCCACATGGTGCACACCTAATGATACAGTAGGTAGTCATGTGCTATGGTGTGAGCTGTTCTGTGACTGTCATTTTTGTCAAATTTCATCCAGTTTGTCAGTTATCCTCCAATTTACAAGATTAATGTTCATCTGTTACACTTGTGCAACCATTTCTGAACTGTTCACACTACTTATACATACTTTTTTGATGATAAGCAACTGTTTCAATTTTGTGCACTAATTTCTACAGTAAATATGGTTTAACTTCACCTAATAGGCATTCAACAACCAGTTTTTGCAATTATTTTAATTCTGTTTAATCTCTAAAATAGATTTATCTCTGCAAAATTCCCCACCTTGCCCACGATCAATAGAGGATACCACTGGGTTTCGGAAGACCGTGGTCCATCAGATGGAACATTAAGCTGTGGCCCATTATGCGAGAGAGAGCCATACCCTGTGCATGTTAAAGAACACGCTGGATGGCCTTGATGGGAGGCTACCATCTGTCTCCCAACAGCTGTTCCAGTGGTCCCCCCCCCCCCCTCCAACCTTCTCTGAGCTTTCAGGGTCCTTGTGACCTGGCCATTTAGCCCCTTTTCAGGGTCCTTGTGACCTGGCCATTTAGCCTTATTTTTGTGTGCAAAAAAAGTGCTGCTCAGAGGTAAAACAACCCAACTCTAAAATAGTAAAATGTGCTAAATAAGCAGTAGGAAGATAAAGCCATGTAGTTTGAACTTTTGCTTTTAGAAACTGGTGTTAAAAATAAATTGCTCAGTTGAAAAACCATACTTTTAGAAACTGGTGTTAAAAATAAATTGCTTAGTTGAAAAACCATACTTTTAGACTGCACAAAACACACCCTACTCTATTTCACATATTCCATCTGTGCATGGTAGTTAGCGAATCTGAATAATTTTTTGGAAATAATACAAAGCAAGAACCCTCAAAGTTTCAGTTAGTGGCCAAAATATCAAACTTTTAGATAAAAATGCATATTTATTTCTCCTGTTGCATTTGAAATTTCTTAATTTTGGAATAGATTTTTATTCACTTTCAGTTGAAATTTTTTTGAATATAAGTAAAATATGTGGCAGTTTCTTAGGGGGAAAATTTATGTAATTTTGTTTGTAAAAAAAATTGATGCTTTTAAAAACATTATTATTGTAATTAAATGGCAATTACACAGTGGTAACATGTTGATTTGCAGTGATCACTGCATCTGCTGATGTTCAGGGTTTTGTTGGTATGACTTGTGTCTGTCTTTCTGCAGGTAAGTTGCTAGCAATGAGAATACAAATGTTAATAATTAAATAGTGAATAGTTTCATCTGTTTTAGGAGTGAACTCGTACAGTTACACTCTTTTTGAATGTATTTTTATTAATATCACAAGTTATGTAGATTATGCTTTAATTCAAAGAATGTTCTAAACTTAGTGTAATATATAGTTATATATCATCTTTGTGTTAAAAATAAAAATTGTTTTATCACAATATACAAATTTTGTTTTTCAGAGAAATCTGTTGTTATAACATTTCCTTGTGATAACACAACTGTAGAGATGAATCCAAGATTTATTAAAGAAGATTTTAATTCATACTTCTTTGAAATGAAGACATCCTTGACTTGTCAGCTGGAGCAATATGACTGTACATTTACTGATGCTCAAGGAAATGAATATGATTTGAATCCCCTTTCCAGAAGTAGTGATATAAACTGGGAAGTAGTAGATGTTCGAGAAAAACATAGTGATCTCAGATATCATATTAACTTTTGCAGGCCTTTGAATAGAATTTCAGATTATAAATGTCCAGGTGAGAAATTAATATAATAAGAGTACTATTATAATAATTTTATTAAGTTGCATGAAAATTGTAACATTTTGGGGTTAAATTTGTTAATAAGCTAGCAGGAAATAAAAGAGGGAATTTAACATGTATTGTCTGGCACCTGTGCAAATTTCATGATAAATGATAAAAAAAATTGCTAATTAACAACTCATGGAACCTCAGTCAAATGGGTTAATTCCCTCTAATCCATCTAGAATTTATTATTTTTTTTTTACTATTATAGCCACACCATATGAGTTTTTTACTTGTGCAAACAATAGAACCCATATTTATCATATGCCCATAGAAAGATCTTAAAAATATGAGGTTTATAGAAAAGGTAATTTACTGTAAGAAATTCTCTGTATAGTTGCATGACTAAAGTAAGATATTCTATTTACCAATTTTGGTAGTATACATTAAGTCAGGGATGCCTGAAGGCCAAACAATGAGTCCTGAAGCATTAGAAGACCACAGATTTTAATACATGTATATATGTATGTCCAAACGGAGAAAAAAAAAATGGGTGTAATGAGCTCCCTCCCACCAAACGGCTCAACTTTTTGTGATTGTGGCTCTCTCACCATGTATCTGGGCCCGATTTCTTGTAAGCTGTTAAATTATAAAAAATAGTATAATTTAATTATATAAAGTAGGTAAATCTCTCTATAATAACACTGAGTCATGTGTGAGAGTTGGTAAGGCTTGTAGCAATTGGTTTAGCATTACTTCTGGTGTTCAACAAGGGTGCATTTTGTCTCCTTTTCTCTTTAGCTTGGTTATTGATAATGTTATGCGAAATTCACTTCAAGGGAAAGATTTTGGCCTTAAATGGACTGAAGATATGAAAATTTTTGATTTAGATTATGCTGATGATTTAGCCCTTTAAGTGGCAAATGATGTTGATGAGACGAACTCTTTCATTGGAGCTGTTGATGAGACTGGTAGTAGAGTAGGTTTGGTTATAAACAGAGAGAAAACTAAAGGCTGTGATTCAGTTAATCTGAATGGTTGCAGTCTTGAGCAGGTGTCACAGTTTAATTATCTTGGGAGCTATGTAACAGATAATGGTGATGTGCGGCATGAGATTAACAGACGAATAGGGATTGCTGCCGGGACTTTTAAGAATCTATGGAGAGTGTGGAGAAATAGGCGTATACACCTAAAGACTAAAATTAGACTGTATAATAGTTTGGTTCTTTCTAGGGTTAGTTATGGTAGTGAAACTTGGACACTTTGTAAACAAGATAACAGGGAACCAGATGCTTTTGATTCCAGATGCTTACGCAGAATCTTGGGCATTAGGTGGTTCAAATTTGTAACTAATGATGAGGTTAGGCAAAGGAGTTTGCAATCTCCTTTAAGCAGCATATTGTGTAGAGAGACTCCGTTGGTTTGGCCATGTTGCCCGTATGAATAATTATAGATTGGCGAATGGGGTTATGAACAGTGTGCCTAGAGGCCTCAGAAGGAGGGGGAGACCTAGGATGCGGTGGGCAGACAATGTCAAACAGGACCTTGTTAGAATTGGTGTGCAGTGGCCAGATGCAGTAGATGTAGCTCAGGATAGACTTGCTTGGAGAACTAAATTGCACAGTCTGGTTGGACCTCCGTAACCCATGGCTGCTTGAGGATGATGATGATGATGAAATAAAATGAGATTAAATTAACTAAATAATTTAATAGCATTATTTTAATTATAGTTAAAAATTAAGAAGGATAAATGATAAAACCAAATAAAACGAGTTCCAGTATATTATCACATGTTGCATGAAGGAATATCAAGGGCCACATGTAACTTGCAGGCATCAACTATCATTGTATTAAACAATAAGGTAATATGACTTCAATGTGTTTTTTCATGCTGTGAAGAATATAGTACTTAAGTTATATAATTTTTTGTAATTAAATTGAGTTACTCAGTGGTATCTTGATTTTTGCAGTGATCATTGCAGTTACAGGAAAAAGTTGTTAAATTTGTTGCAGGAAAAAAAAACCTTGATAAATTGTGTTCACATCCCCCCCCCCTTCCCCAACTTTAGGGGGACTAAAATCTGAGCAAAGGAAATCTTCTTTGCTTCTGTATTCAAGACTTAATTTATTATCAGGAAATGGTAACAGATCAGAGTTTTTTTAACTAGAAAAAAATCAAGAAATAGTAAAATGAAGAATTCATCTAAATAAAGTTAAAATATTTGCAGCAATAAGTCATAAGACCTTCTTATCAGAAAGCTGGTGAAGATGTAGACATTATTTTAAAAGATCAATAATGACAATACCTCTATGGAAGTGAAAAGAGAAATTAATTCAGATATAAAGCAGTAATTGAGCAAACCTAGTCATCCATTATTTATGACAGAAAGGCTGACACTACAAAGTCTCACATACAGTTACATGTGATCCAATTAGTCCTGCATCTTGTACTTCATTCCTATTGAATATGGTTACATTCTTGGAAGTAAAAAATTTGACTGTTTTAGTTTCACTTTTGGAATTTATGCGATGACTGATTGAAATAAGTTTGTGAGTTTGCATTTTGTCAGTTGCAGAATAATAATGATTTCTTTTTAAATGTTCTATTTACTGATCAAGCCCCCTTTAAAAATATTGACAATTACATTGTTTTAAAAAAATTTACTAATTAGAAAATGCATTAACTATTAGCATGGATTACTTCTACATCCATTATTTGGTACAAAATTCCAAATCATTACTCATGGCAATGAGTATTTTTCGGAGCTATGGTGTGTCGCTAAGACTTCCAATGGTTAACTTTAGAAAAGTTCCAGAAGTTTAAATATCTGTAGTGGGAGCTAAGAATTGTTACTTCTTTTAGCAAACATTCACAATAATAAAATGGCTGGCAGAGTTACTGTAAGACACCTGATGTTGAGTGGGCAATTTTACGCTAGTCTTCAATGTTGTGATGTAGAGTAATCGCCAATCTTCTTTACAAATTTCACTGAAGTCATTTAGGAATGTGGATTACTGGTCTGTTGAAAACTGTCACTAGCTTCAGCAAGTTCACCATCAATAGCGATGGAGAGTAAAATGTTCATTGCAGTATGACTGGTGATCATTGAAAGTATCATTAACAGGATGCATGTATGCAGCCTTTGTATCAGAGTTGTTTGCAAAGGTATATCTTCTGGGAAGATATACCTTTGCAAACTCATCAGACAATCGTTCCAACATGATGGTTGTCTGCACATTATTAAGATAAGCACTAATGAGCATTTTCCCCATTGTTGGATCAGATGTTGTGGACCTGTAATGTGACCACTACATTCACCAGACTTCTTCATTGTTTTTTATATTGGGAAATAATAAAGGATAAAGTTTATCAAGAGCCACCAACTACAGAAAAAGACATACAATATCATATTATTTACTGCATGTGTTTCTGTATTTCTCCAAACATGACAATGTGCATTTCTTTTTAATTCAAATTTCAATTTCCCTACAATTTTAAGTTTCAAATGTGTATCATTGCTAACGTTATAATTATGGTTATAATTATCAAATGTGTACATAGAGTATTGCCATTTTGAACAGTTATTACTGTAACCTTTGCAAGAAAATAAACATTTTAAATGTAAAATATTGATGCATTTTGTCTCTCATAGTTTGAGTGTCAGTAATGGTTCATCACAAATGAATAAATATGTTGTTGAACTCATCTCAAATCTGGTTTTAATACTTGCTAAAAAATATATATGGGGATTCTATTAAAAAAAAAAGTGAAGTTGATCTTGATATCTTCATAACAATGATTCCATATTTAATATTTTATAGCTTAATAATTAAGCCTCGTTGAACACCGTGTAAACTTTATTTGAAACTTTTTTTATATATATTGAAATAAGAAAATTATTTGAAGTTGCAGTCCTATGTGTGATATGTGTATGTATGTATGAATATATACAAATCTGAATCACGGAGGCAGCTACTATTCGTGTTTTACATGAGATTTTATTTAGTGTCCTTTACATGAGATTCATAATTAAAAAGAATTATGATTATTTTCAGTTGCAACATATCTCAGAAATGAGAAAAATAATTTCAAAGAACAACAAAAATTCAGTTTTAACCCGTAACTGGTATGGCGGGGTCTACCAGACCCCAGCGCTATTATTTTTCTTGATAGTTCTTGATTGGATTGACTTCAATTTGTTAAATATCTGAAATCAATAGTAACCTATCAGAAATCAGTGAGATGAGATGCCATGACGTCATGTATTTTGAGCCACTAAGACTCCCTGACCCCACCAACGCCGTTCCAGAAAATGTACCATACCAGTTACGGGTTAAACAAAAAATTTCATTTAAAAATGAAAAACTTTTGATAATATGAAACAAATATTATATATACTCAGTGATGCAACTTCCACAGTGATAAATACTGGTTTGGTATGTTAAAAGTTCTGAAACTATTGAAATTTTGATTGGCCAAAGAATATGTGCAACAGTTTAGAAACCAAAACTGATTGATAAGCTTGAGTTAAGGTGTGAATAACTGTCATGGTAGTTGATGTTACATGGGTGATGGATTACATAGTTTACACAAGTGCTGTGAGATTGACTGATAGAAGCAGTTATTTATATCTAGCATACTTTTTATCAGGAGGTGGAAAAAGCATTGAAATATGAATTTTTGGATTTAAATAAAAATCAGCTTTTTTAAAAATTAAAAAAATATTTTAAAGTGAAAAAGTTAAGTTGTTTTTTGATAGCATAGAGTGCTTAAAAAAGTTTTAGATCCACAATGCGCGTTTCGTGCCGTTTCTATCGACTCTTCATCAGGTGGGAAGCACTCTGTGCTATCAAAAAGTGTAAATAATTATTTCAAGTTAAGTTGTGCTCAGAGATGCTCAGATGTATTGCGATTAGCTTCTTGAATCTCACAATCTTGAATCCCGCAGTGGGATTAGCTCCTTGAACCTCCTGTGCAATGGGATCAGGCCCATAGTTTAGAGAAAAAGTGCCATTTGATAGTGAAACTCATAATTTCAAAGACAAAATGTTAAAAATTTCAAAAAAAATTTCAAATTTACCAGGCATTGAATATGTGAAACATTATAGTAATTAAAGTTAGCACTACTCTGCATAATTGCATTTGTAAGTATAATAAAAGTGCTTTCTTTTTGCATAAAGAAAAATTTATGTTTTAATTTTAAGAGAAAATTTTAAAAGTATAGAAGTTTTAGACACTGTCTCTTTAACTTAAAATAAGTAAAATATTGTGAGCTTTAAAAGTTAATTTTTTTTGTAGGTGGTGCTATTGCAGCATGCCAGACAAGTGTAAACAATCATGCAGGAGAAGGTTCAAGCCTTGGAACTTTGACTGGTACACCTGAGGTGTCTGAAGATGGATTGGTTACTATTCATTATGCTGGAGGATCTTTTTGCCACAATGGCCAATTTAAACGCAGTACTCGCATTAACTTATTTTGTTCATCTCATCAGGTAATATTTGATTCAGTTTTCATATAGTGATAAGATAGTTCATTGCTTGTGATCTAAGGGACCTGGGTTCGAGCCCCGGGTAAGGCATGGCTGTGTGTGTTGTTTTTCTGCTGAGGTCCTGCCATCCTCTCAGATCTTCTACTATGGCATATAAACTGACAGGCTCCTGTCAGACCTCTGTGGCAAACAGCTGCTTGAGGGGGTATTTATTTTTATTTATAATTTATTTTTATATGTGTTAAACATAAAATATTTTAGTCTTGTAATATATCTATAATAAAGACCTAACCTTATACTCTATGCACAGTATTACATGATGTTACACATTTTCATAATAGGGCTTTCAAAATGTAGCACTGTTATTTTTATAAAGAATGTGTGATTTATAAATGTAATTTGTGAATTGCATACTCCTGCTGCAGCCAATACAATATTATATTTGATGATTTCATGCCTAATTTATATATATAGGCTGCTTCAAAGCAATTTAACAATTAACAAGGTTTCATTTCTCAAAGGGGTGGGAGGTATGTCCATCACCTCCTTTGAGAATAATAGTACTGAAAATGGAGGCAAAAAATTATTAAACATCAATATATTGCTTGTATTTTTTAAGACATTTTTTCAAAACAACTAAAACGGAGAGAAAAAGTTTATACTGGAACAGTGTTCCAGTTCATTTTGACTTGATATCCCCCCTCCCTCCCTTCACTTCTCTTTTTTCTAGATCCGGGCTTGAAAGCATCAGCTATAATGTTAAATAATGAATTTCATATGACAGCTCAGTCCATGGCTGACCTAGTTCAGTCACATGTATGCTTTATAAACCGACAGGTTTCTGTTAGATCACTGGCACTGCTTCAGGGGTATTTATATTGGGTTGAACCAAAAGTTTGTTCGGATTTTAGGCAAAAATTCAGACTCAAATACTGAATAGTAAAAAATATCTTTAATCAGTAATGTATCCACCATTTTGTTTGATTATCTTACGCTATCTGTTGGGAAGCTTCATTATTCTGTCAGTGTAGAACTAGGTTGGTTTTTCATTGAAGAACCAATCAAGATGATTTTTGATGGCAACGAAGGATTGGAACTCTTTACTCAACAGTTTTGCAACAACTGGAATAAATGATAATCTGAGAATGCAATGTAAAGCAAATATGGCAGGTGTCACAAAACATCCCAACCCAACTGCAACGATTTTTCCCAGGAGGTCAAAAGCCATGATAATGTTACTCATGTAGTGTTGCATTGTCATGGTGAAACACAACTCCTTTACGATTCTCCAATTCCAGACATTTTTCATCAATCGCTACCTTCAGCTGATCCAATTGCAAGCAGTACTGATCTGAATTAATTGTTTGATTGCTTGGCAAGGCTCATAGTGAAGGATTCTCTTCCACTCTCATCACACACAGAGCATGACCTTTGGATATAGGCTGACCTTGGGTTGTGGTAATGGAGGCTCCAGGAGTCATTTCTTTGGACAAAAATAATTTTTTTGTCGTTATAAGGGATCCATTTTTCATTGCCTGTGAATTACCTGTTTCAAAAATTGGTCATTTTTGTTGCATTGCAGGAGCAAATCACAAACAGGAGGTGCAATTATTTTTTTGCTCAATCTATGCAGCACCCACACACCATATCAATCCATGTATCCAAGGTGCTGTAAATGCCTTAGAAATTAATGTTTGCAATATTTTTAGTGTGATTTGGTCATTGTCAACCGTGGAGGATCTTCCTGAACATGGGGCATTTTCCAGAGAGAAATTCCTGGTTTAGAACTTCACAATCCACTTCTGACATGTTCAGTCATTTACAGCATCATCTCCATACACTGGTGCACAAATATTTTTTTGGGTTTGTGTTATGTTTGTACCCTTTTGAAAAAAAAAAAGATGCAGCATAAGATGGTGAAAATACACCTTTGTATCTTTCATTTTCAAATTGACCTTATATGAATATCACTTACTCAATCTTCACAATTTCTTTTTCAGAACACACTAGCAATTGCTCCCTGTTGAAAGCACACAATATTTATAGCTGCTAATGCATGTGGTTGGGCAGATCACATCCAATGACATCTCTTGGGAAAAATCTGAACAACTTTTGATGTAACCCACTATTTTTTATTATAGATAATATGTGACTATTATATTTTTATATAACATACATACATATTATATAAGGTAAATAGTGAAATTGCTATTAAACTTCTTCCATACTAAGAATACTTTTCATATTGCTTAATATTATATTTTCTTCTTTTGTAGGGAGAACTGGTCTTTATAGGTGAAACTCCTGAATGTGAATATATATTTTATTTTGATACACCTGCTGCATGCCCTTTGCATGTAAGTAGAACACCTGAAATTATTGTAAAAGTGATAATATTATATATATTTTAAAGCTGCACATGGATATTAAATTATATTTTTATGTAAAAAAATAAGGATTTAAACACAAAAGATACGAAAACTTGCAGTGAAGTTGAAGTACTTATATAATATACATATTTAAAATGATTAGGGTATATCTTTAAATTTTCAAATTAAGGATAAAATTTTCATGCAGTAAAATAGAAAAAAATCTTACTAATAATTTTTTTATCAGTTTTAATCTGTCTGGCCAACATACTTTTGTTTACACTGCATTGTCAAGTTTTTATGAACACTATATTGTGCATGGAGTACCATTGAAATATGCCAATTTGTTTAATGTTAGTATTCTACATCACTATTAAGTTCTATAAAAATCATAAAGGCATTGTAGAAAGTAAAATCAAGTGTAACATAGGTAAAATGGCTGATTTTGACTGACTTCAAAAGGAGGTTCACTGTTGGAGCATGATGGACAGATAGCATCTGTAACTGAGGTGATAGAACTCAGTGTAAAATCATGAAGCATAATATCCAAAGTGTATGGTAAATGGCATTGACTTAAAAAAAGTCTGTCAAAAAAACTACCTGCTTCAAAAATTGGTTGTTTTCATATGGTTGTGACAGATAGGAACAAATGTTTGTTGTCAGGAAATTGTATTGCAAAACAGAGCTGCTACGATTCATCATCTGAAAGAGATGTTCGCTAACAGCACTTCAAAACCCATTTCAATGAGAACTATGCATAGAGACATGAAAACTTTAAATTTGGGAACTCTACCATGGTATGAAAGACTCATTTCCAAAAACAACACGATTCAGAGCTCAGATGGTGTATGGAGCAGCAAACTTCGTCTGTGGAGGATGAAATATATGGTAAAGCAAATCATATTTTACATTGTTTTTAACAGATGGCTTATGTAGAGTATGGTGACAATCCCATAAAGCAATGGACCCATCATATAGTTCTTACTGTTCAAGTTGCTGAAAGCAGTGTGATAGTGTGGGGAACATTTTCTTGGCAAGGATTGACTCCCATGCAGGGATACCTGGTAATGAGCTCATTGACCAGACTGAGAAAGAAGCACGTGAGAGTCAGAGGTACATTTCTAATTTCCCCCTCTCAGTGACTGCAAGTCTTTTGTCTCATTGCTGATGAGCCAGTATCATCTTGCCCTATGCAGAGGGACTCCAGTTGTTCTTTTAAGTACCTGGTATACCCTTCTCTCACTGCTCCTAACCTCGGAGACCTCTGCAGATCTGAGGAGACCCTCTTCCATCATCTCTGAGTTGGTGTCTACTATAGCAACTTTATGCTTCATACTCTCAATAGAGCCTACACCTAACTGTACCACATGCAGCACACCTGAGACTGTATCTCACATTCTGCTGAACTGCTCCCGCTACAATGCTGAAAGAGAGCTTTGTTTCAGGATTTTCAGGCTATCAGAACCACATATAATTCCACCCCCCCCCCCTTCTTGGTACTCATCAGAACAAGAAGCTACAGCAAATGTGCATGCGGCTACTTATTGATTTTTTTTTTCAGAACATTGGCCTCTTCTGCAAGGTCAAATGTCTTTGTTTTATCACTTCTATATTGATTAGATTAGTATAGTTAATAGATTCATGTGATAGCTGAGAGGCAGTATCTTCTGCCTCTGCTATCTCGTCCTCCTGTTGTGAGTGGTATAGGGTGCCCCTCATTGCAGGCTAATTTCATCATGATCTTACAGTGCCTTGAACCTTGTGTCCTCTGGTTTCCATGCAGGGTGCATCACTTCTTGGAAGTGTAAATGTATCTTGGACAATCAAGTACTTTGAACAATGCATTTTTACCCCAATGTAAATGGCAAATTCCAGGATCATAATACTCAATTATAGCTCTCAAATTCTACAGCAATTTTGTGGAACATGAAATGGGCTTATATTAACTTCCCTGGTCTGCACAATCACCTGATCTTAATCCAATCAAAAACATATAGGGCAATTTGGAATGATAGATCTCTGCTTTCATCATTTTGAGATGTTCAAGCCATTTTGTAGGATGAGTGGATCAAAATCCTTTCTGCTGTATTTTGAAAGTATATGGAAAACATGCCATGTTGAATCTAAGCTATTTTCTTTGCCAGTGAAAATTATTTTTGTAATTTACCGTTATAAAAACATTATTCTGCATTTAGGGAGTTTTCAGTATTGAAAAAAAAAAAAAGAAAAAACTTTTGGAATCACCGTGAAAGTTAAATTTGTATTCTGAATTAGAATTGTTTAAAAATAAAAAAAATAAATACCCCCTCAAGCAGCTGCTTGCCACAGAGGTCTGACAGGAGCCTGCCAGTTTATATGCCATAGTAGAAGGTCTGTGAGGATGGCAGGACCTCAGCAGAAAAACAACACACACACGAACCCAGGTCCCTCAGATCAGTAGCCAAGCGTGCTAACCACTTGACCACGGGGCAGAAGTCTAAAATTAGAAATCTCGGATGTTACTGAACGCTATGCACTTATTTCACTGATATACCTTTAGACAAGCAGCTTTATCCAGACATTGGAATTGTAAAGTGTGCTTATAATTTTTCTTCTTCTAATGTTCGTGTTGTTTTCTGCTGAGGTCCTGCCATCCTCTCAGATCTTCTACTGTGGCATATAAACTGACAGGCTCCTGTCAGACCTCTGTGGCAAGCAGCTGCTTGAGGGGGTATTTGTTTTTTTTTATTTAAAAGCATTTGGTAACCAGAAGAAAAAGTTAGTTTCCTATGACCAAAAACACTCAAAATCAAGCAGCATTAGTAAAAGCAGTAACTAATGTACATTAACATTTTAAGGTTTTTATTATTATAAACCTTAGCTAAAAATAGTCTCATTTTGAAGGGGTTTACATTAAAGCCAATATTCAGATATTTTGAAAGTTAATTCAAATAAACATGATTCACTAGAACAGGATTTTGTAAAGTATGGACTGCAGCACATTAAATTTTAACATTAAAATTTCGTACAGTGAAATAATAAATATTTATGTTTTGAAATGCATTCATGACATAAAGGATTATAATAAATGAATAATTAAAAACTAAAGTTTTTAATGAATGCTGAAACCTATATCATTTTTATTTATTGGCCTTTTCACTCATTAATTATGCCTACCTCATTGAAATTAAATGCAATTTCATTAAGTAACATAAAAATAAATACCCCTCAAGCAGCTGCTTGCCACAGAGGTCTGACAAGAGCCTATCAGTTTATATTAAATAGTAGAAGGCTGAGAGGATGGCAGGACTCAGCAGAAAAATGACACGTACATCCATATCTTACCCAAGGCTCGAACCCAGGTCCCTTAGATCAATAGCCAAGTATGCTAACCACTTTGCCATGGGACGGCTAAGTAACACATACCTAAATTAAATATGGAAACACCAAAATTTTGGTTCATATTTAGTGTGTGTACTCTGCCATTCTGGATTTTTCAGGGTTTAAAAGGCTCATTAAATGCTATTCATGTTTTTTTTTATAAAGAAAGTTTTAAAAGCCTCTCTCTAGAACATGTTATTGATTTAAGCTGCTAATTTTGCTTATAGGGATTTTATAAGGGTTTGTCTGTTCACCTTTAAATCTTCCAGTGTCAATAATATTACACAGCATTTCAAAATGCTGCAGATTGGGAGTAGGTGCTAGTCAACTTTCTTAGCCCAATAAAAGGACTTTAATATTTTACAAATAGAAATTCTCATTTCGTTTTTTTTCCCCATAAATTGTGCAAAAATACATAAATCATCCTTTAAAATCTTTTTTTTTATTTGTTCACATTTTGTTAAGCTATAGAAAACTCTTCCAGTAATCTGATGGCCATTCCATAGTCAAAATTTAATTTATTCATATTACCCCGAAGCAATTCCTAATTTTGGTTCACAAGTTTTGATTTAACTGTTGCCAATTCATTTTTTCATAAATTTTTGAAATTCTGTGGTAAATTAACCACACTTTTTTTTAAATTGGAGAATTTTTAAAAAATGGAAAGTAATTGCCAAGTATTTTTTTTCCATTTAGCTATTTCTTTTCTGGTTTGAACCTATGTGAATATTTGTAGATTTTTTTCATACTTCATCATGTTATTCTTTGTGTTATTTCTTGAGATTGAAACTAAAGCTGCTGAGTTCTATGGTTTAGGGAACACACAGTTTCAATTAGTGCAATGTGCACGATGCAGCTGTGATTATTGGATGCATGTGGATACCCATGTTTTCTTTGTAGCATCAGTCTGCCTACAGTAAATGAACACCAAATAATATCCATTTGCTGAGTTAGTACTTATAATTTTATTAAACTTTTTTATTTCCATAGTTTTTATATATCATTAATATTCTCTAGAATTATGGCGGCATCTTAATTTTTTTTTCTGACAAGGGAGTCCTACAACTTGTTGCTGTGGATTTTTTTTAAAACCTCTCTTTAGGTAAATTTAAAATAAAAATTTTTTTTTCATCATTTCCTTAGAATGAGATCTTGGAAATGGAAACAAACTGCATTTTCACAGCATTTAATCAATTGCTATTTTAAAGAATAAGCTAGTAGTTTTGCAGCATTCTTGCTATTATACATAATCCACTAATTTTTTTAATATCCACTTTAAGTTTGCTATATTTTAATTTTTTTTAGAAGGGATGGAGATAACATGTAAGCTTGTGTTGATTCTTGTAACTATATAAACACTTACACAAGGAATATAACATGCAAACACTTAAATGAGGATATGCCTGTTGGAATAGTAGTCAGGTATTTTAATCACTAGCTCTACTTGGGCTAGTGGTTAGCATACCTATGCATTGTCTTACATAAAACAGTTGCATCTGAGTTTTTGACAGTCGTTAGATACTTTACTCTCATGTGAAATTGTTAAATTTGTATTATTTTAATAATTTAATGCAGAGCTAATGTTCATTGTCATGCATTTGCAATTATAAGTACTTGTTTGTAAATTTACTCATGGTTTTATGGAAATTGGGCAAAAGGCAATGTGCTATACATTTTAGTTATATGTTTTAAATGCCATATTCTCATTTGAAAAAAAAAAGGAAAAAAAATGCTACTAAGAATTTTTTTTTTCAGTATTTATTTATTGTTACCTTAAAATTTCAACTATATGTTAAGCAATGTACTGAATTTTTAAAATTGATACTGTTTTAAGCTTTAAAAAAAGCTATTGTTTTTACCTTTTGTCTGTCCATGTAGACATTCAACTTTTTTGCTCTTTTCAAATCATCAGGGAGAAATTTAGCTATCAGTGCTTCATGGTGAAGACAACAATGAATAAACTTATATTCTGGTGCAACACCTTGTTTTATACGACCTGATAGTCCTGTGATATAACCATTCATTGCTTTTGCTCCATCAGTACATAAAGAAATACAATTTTTCCATTCAAGGTTGTTTTTGGCAAAAAAGGAATCAATCATATTAAAAATATCCTCACCCACAGTAGAAGTTTGAGAGACTTACAAAATAAAATATCTTCAACTATTGCATCCTGGAATTTTCCATGCACAAAAGCAAGTAATTGAGTTAGCCTAGTTATGTCTGTCGACTCATCCACTTGTATGGCAAACCACAGGCTACATTCAATAGCTTGAATGAGTTGGTCCTTAATATTACAGGCCATATCTTTAATTCTCCTGGAAACTGTGTTGTTTGCCAAAGAAATGATTCTGGCAAGGTTTGCCTCTCTTTGACCAAACATACAAGAAGCTATTTATTCTGTTGCTGGAAGAATGAGTGATTCGCCTATTGTGTGAGCCTTTCCAGCTTTCGCAATTTGAAGGCTTACTTTGTAAGATGCTTTAAGTGCACTTTCATTTTCTTCTACACCAGAAAAATGCTTAATTACTGTTTTTCTACTACTCAAGTCTTCCAAAAGACTTTCAAAATAGCTTAAGGGCTTATTTTTAAAAGGGGCTCCTGTTTTGTTTCAAAGTGTTGCCATAAAAGAGATGGTTTCACAGAATTTTGTGACAGGACTTCAGAGCAAGCAACGCACTGTGGATTTGGTTCTACTAAATATTCTGTCCATGTAGAGCCAAATTGTAAATATGATTCATGACATTTACGTTTTTTAATTTTTTTATCACTTGATTGTGTAACATTTAACATTCTTTCAGTTACTGCTGAATCCACCTTTTACTCACATGGGATGATGACGTAGTCATAGCTGTAGAGGCAATTTGTTCCGGCTCCACATTACTTTTCTTCTTAATTATCCATTTATCCTTGTTTCAAGGCACTTTAGAAACACATTCATTTAACTTCATAGTAAACTGAAGACTAAAAATAACTTTAAGCACAGCAAGTGAAATAAATTGCAACAAACACATAGAGCAGTAAGAAGGCACATTCACTCACTCAGAATGGATGTTTGACTGGGCGATCAGCTGTTTGGGTAGGTTGGCCTCTCAGGTAGGGAAGGGAGGATTGACAAATGTGTACAGACACAACCGTAATAGACCAGATTTTACCATGTAACCCATGTTGAGAACCCCTAATCTATATGATAAAAGAGGATGTCTGTCTCTGTGTGTGTGTGTGTGTGTCTGTCTGTCTGTCTGTGGCAGCCATAACTCAACAGTAAATCAATGTAGATGCTTCAAATTTTCAGAGAATGTTTCTGATTGCAGTCCAGGTTGCAGTGCTAAATTTCAAGTCAAACGTCCAAAAGGGGGCCTTGTAGCAAAAATATTTACCATACTATTCCTATGGGAAATGATAATCGCTCTCATATTTATTGTTGCCATTTACTGCTACCTAACTGTGAATGTTATAGTTAAAATAACATTTAAATCTCCTGCCATTGCCAGATTCCCCACATTTCCAAAGGAATGATTATTTTAAGGTGTTCCATTGCAGCTAGGGATCTGATTTTCTTTTACCCAACATGGGATCAGGCAGGGGAATGCGCCAACAAAATTTGGGACCTTTTGGCCAATACATTGGGAATGACATAATGCCAAAACTGTCGAAATGAAAAATTCGATAGTGTGTGATGAAGCTGCTATCTATGAGAGTATGTGCTGAGTCAGCAATGGCTTTTGCAACACCAGGAATTCTTTGTGTCAAAACTGTGCTAAAATGTGTGTGTGTGTGGGGGGGGAGGGGGGATACTCACAAAACTAATCTTTAGTGCAGTAAACAACGGAATATGTAGATTAAAGGTAAGACCGAGCCATGATAATTTGTTATAGAAAAGAAACCACAGCACAAGTGGGAACCTGATTTTTAAACCAATCACTGGGCACACGGGGACCACTGTGCAGTAAATTCGGACCATGCAGTCAAGTGTCACGGGAACCATAGGGCAGAATAATCTGTTGTAACGGAAATAAAAATCTCGATAGTTTAAGTAGAAACTAAACCATGGGCTATGAGAGCTTGCTAATGTCAGAAACTGGGCAGTGCCAGGTACTGTTCAGCTACTAAGCAATAAACAGAAGTGATTGAATGTTTCAATTATAGTGGGAATCATGTAACTTTTTCCTTATTATTCATGTTACACTTTTATTTATTGATTTATACCTAATCATGATTTGAGAATAAAATGTTTTTCTGCTGCTGTAATGCTGTAATGTAACTCTAATCTGCAATGACTGTCATCAAAGTAATTTGCTTACTTGAAATAGAAGTAAAGTGAAGATAAATATTACTTTATTAGACATATCTGTACTCACTGCTTTTCTGTGCATACAGATTTACATGTTAAATTTATTTAATATTGCTTAGTAATTATACTAATTAATATTGCCTTATTTATTTGTTACTTTATTACATAAGGGCCAAATTCAGAATTTTTACAAAGAATTTTTTTTCCAGACAAGTCATGGTACAAACTGTATGGTAACAGATCCTGCATTTGGCTACATTTTTGATTTGAAACCCTTACAACATATGGAAAATTACATCGTTCAAGCTGGTGAATATGAATATGTACTTAATGCATGTGGTCCATTGAATGGATTTTCAAATTTGTGCAAAAATTCCGGTGTGTGTCAAATCAAACCAGCAGATAAAAGTTTTGCTAAAAGTCTAGGTAAGTTCCATGTATCACATATTTAAATGGCACATAATGAGTGAATTTTCTAAGAATAATTTTAAATTTATTTTGTTTCATTAAGAATACATAATATGGATTCAGTAGCCACTTTATTAGGAGCAGTACCATGTTATATCAATGAACAGTAAAGTTTGAAGCACCATTCTTAAATAAGATTTTTGTGAAAAATAGTGATTATAGATAAATTACAGATCTCAATATATCTAAATCTCAATTTTCAACATATTTGTTTGGTAATTGAAATATTTAATAACATGGTTTGTGTTGTAAAAGTAATTCAAAATTGATGAAAAATTTAAATAATATATATTTTATAATATAATTATTTTATTAATTTAATTTTATTTAAATTAATAAAATAATATTTATTTTATTAAATGAATGTGAACAAGACATTTCACTGTTGAATAAACTCAAGACAAAGAGTCACTTCACTTACACACTAATCACAAGTGACTGTTTTAAGTTTATTCTACAATGAATACTTGTGAAAAAAATTATTGCTGATGCGACTGGATACAACCCACAACTTTCCATACAAGCCAGAGCAGTAGAGCTCTCTGGCATGTATCCAGAGAGTTGTGGGTTCGATTCCTACTGCATTGGCAATAATTTTTTTCACATTAGCATTTAATGAATTCTATATCTACAAGTAATCTGGGTATTTTCTATGGATGGATTCTATAGTGAAATGCAAATAAGCATTATTTCAATTTTCATCAGTTTTAATGGATTTTGAAATGAATAATATGGAAATGTAAATAAATATCTATTCTAAGACAACTATGAATTCAATTATTATAATAATTATTATTGAAATTACGATTACAGAAACTGTTAAAAATGTTCTCGTACTATTTAGCAAAGTTATTAATGTTCTAAAAGCTGTTAAATATTCCAGTTTCTACACTTCTTTTAATGCCGAAAATATTGTATATTGAGATTTTGATAGATTTGAATGAGATTCTATCATATATTTTCATAAAAAGCTTATTTAATAAGTTACTGAGCTCTGAATCTGATCCCTATTGAAATAACATCTGTTCCTAATAAAGTAGGAAAAAGCATGAAATCAAAAATATCGATATTAACTTTTATCTATTATATTTTCTCTTTCAGCTGAGTGTGAAAATGTTGATTATCTGTCATTGAATTCTGTTCAATATCAATAGTTTAAATGATCTTTTTTCTTTGGTCTTTTAGTCTGTTGAAAAGTTTGTCATTTGCTCTGTAAAAAATAAGCTGTAGGAGAAGGAGATATGTTTGTTCAACTTAAAATTTTCATAAACACTAATTTGTTTATTGCAACAGCTTTTGTTGCTTATTTTTCATGCTGTTTCAGGAGTTTTGATATACCACTGGTAAAATGAAATTAAATGAATTTTTAATATGTCATGAAGCTGTTTTATGTCATACCATAGAAGGTTGGCAATATGGCACTAGCACTGACTAACAAATGCTACACATCAATATATTAAGGTCATAAATTCAAAATATATCTCTTAAAAACTAAAACATGTCTCCAAATGATTATTCTTATTTGTGACATTTATCACAACTGATTAAATTCTGAAAAATGTACAGTTCACTTATGACTACTTTCATATGCAGCATTCTAGAATACTAAATGTGAAAACTTTGTCATACTCATTACAGATCATTGTAAATCAATTGGTTTTGGAGGGGGGGGGGGTTACATAAACATTACATTCCAAATTTTCCAAAATAATAGTGCCAGGTCTCATACACTTATTATTGTGGATGATTTCATAATAAGTCCCAAATAAGTATGTTAAGATAAAGTAGCTTTTTATTAAAAGTTGGATTAGTGCTTTTACATTTGATTTTTTTAAAATATCTATTTTAACTTAAACTTACCTGTTTGTAACTTAGTTAGCCATGGATCTTGGATAGCATGCTCACATTAGTAGTATTACATAGTTTTCAAGTGCCTAGCACCCAATGGATAGGTTGCAACCCAAGCAATTATAGTTTTTTTTTGTTTGCTATACACAGAGCAGAGAAGGATCCTAGAAATTACTGGCATGAAAAGATAGTCACATATCAAATGATATGTGACTATATGAAAATATGAAAAGACTTTGTGACAATATGAAAAGATAGTCACATTGGAAAGGACAACACATAAGTTATGAAATGTGCATTAAACAGTTATGTTCAGGTGGACACTTAGAAACTGCCCTTGTGGTCTTTTTAAGTGTCCACCTGAACATCACTGTTTAACTTGTTTAAGAAACAGCCCTTGTGGTCTTTTTAAGTGTCCACCTGAACATCACTGTTTAACTTGTTTAAGAAACAGCCCTTGTGGTCCTTGGAGTCTAGTGCACCATGAAGCTT
Organism: Ryuthela nishihirai; assembly: GCA_038380435.1. Lineage (NCBI taxonomy): Eukaryota > Metazoa > Arthropoda > Arachnida > Araneae > Heptathelidae > Ryuthela > Ryuthela nishihirai. The sequence continues at coordinate 116,683,872 of JAWZYU010000001.1, forward strand.
AAGACTTAAGCCCAAAGAATTGCTTTCATTTTTCCCATTCTAGTGGTCAGAGGCTGAAGCTTCACTCCCATAGTACAAGGTTGTAAATTTTTTTTTTCCAAATGGAAATCTAAATTTTTTTCAACTGTTTATAATTGGATATGGAAAATAACATTTAAATATATGAAACAAATTTTTTGCCTGTTGATTCCACCTGAAAAAATTATGATAAAGTTTAAAAATAAGTATATTAAAGTCAGATGTGCATGTTCAGTCACTGTAAACAGCATCAAGTTGCACCAATTCAGTTTATGCCTTTATTTTAAGGAGTAATTGGTTTTCGCTACCATGCTTAGATTATTGATCGGTTGTGTTTCCCGCTCTTTTATCCTATTTATAACTCTATTAGAGTTGTAATGCTTTCTAAACTTTTAATATAAGGATATTGATTTTTCTTTACTACTGGAAAATGTGTCATCCGGGAACTGTGCATATTAGCTTTCAATCAATGTTTTAGCAGACTTTCGATTTTAAAGACTTTTTTCATTTACTTTAATCCTTTCTAAAAATAATTTTTATTGAGTCTCAAATGGATACTATGATTATAAACAATAATTAATTAGAAATGATTGAAAGTGGAACTGCTAGTGATCTTTAATGGCAGCAATTATAACAAGCATTATGATTACTCAGAGCATGATTTTTAAAAGGTAGAACTTTATTTGGTCGAAATATAATTAAAAGTGTTGATAAATAAACTCTTTAAGGTCAGGAAATGCGATTTTCAACCAAAAGTTCCTCTGGAATTATAGAACTAAAACTTTTTTGCAGCTGTTATGCAGCTTCATAATAAAGCGACTCATTCTTAAATTCAGTGCTTCATTTAAACTTGAAATGCTTTGAAATATTTTATTGAACTTTTTTTTTTCAGATTCTTTATCAATTTTCTGATATATTTTTCAATTTTTATTTAAATTATCTTGTTTTTAAAGCAAAATTATTTTTTACAACGCTGCTTTACTTAGGCTTTTTTGATGATCATTAAAAGTCTAAGAATATGCGTTATGTACATAAATGAGTAAAAAAGTTAAAGAAAAAACTAAATTAATGAAAGATTTAAGCAATAATAGAAATATTATGAACTACTTATATTAGAGTAATAAAATAATATAGAAAAAATTGGAAAAATATATATTTTTTGAAATTTTACTGAAGATACAGTGGAAAAAACACAGTAAAATTTTGCAATGTTTTAAAAAAAATACTTAAAAAATTTAACCTACTTTTTTTCTTCTTCAAATTTCTGCCTTTTGATTAACACAATTAAATGCTCTTTCTTTTGGTATATATAACATGACATGTTTCTGTTCATTAGTTACTTCAGGATAAGGTTTTAAAGCTGTTTATATTATTTTCTGTAAACACTTTAAAATAAATCTGGCACCATAGTGAGTTCAATTTTAGAAACCTGACACTGTAAGGGTTAACCAACCATCCAATATTTTTACTATTCATTATATCCATTGATTTTGACCAAGTGTTAAAGAGAATGTCTGAACTAATGTTTTTCAAACTGCGTGCTGCCAGTTAAAATCAGGTGTGCCATGAATTTTCTGAAACATTTTTTCCTAAAAGATTTTTGAAAAAATATATTTTAAAAACTTTTTATTGAATTTTATATTTAGGTTTTTTCATTTAATGTTATCACTTTATTATTCAAGTCAAAATTATGTGAGACAATGGAATCAGAGCCTAACATTTTAATTATGCATACAGGAGTTCAGTGGTTATCAAAAAGTTATGTGCTTGCATGTGTGTATGAACAAACAAAAAAAACTTCATTAGAAGACTGAAAATATTCTGATTTGCTTAGTGATGATATATGGAATGCTAAACTAGCATTTTTAGCAGATCTCTTTGATAATTTAAATAAATTAAACTCTAGTATGCAAGGAAAAGAGAACATTCTTTTGTACAAGATAAAATTTTTACCTTCAGAGAAAAACTAAATATTTGGCTGAGGCATATTGGTGCACAAAATCTGGAAATATTGCCACTTAAATGGAACCAAATAAGTTTTAGATGTTATTAAAATAAGAGACTGACCTTAGAAGCATTAAATATGAAACTTGACCATTACTCCCCATGAATAGATGTAAAATATTTTGTTTGGTTTGTTATAATTGAATTGTTTAGAAATATTTTGTTTTGGTTGTTATAATTGAATTGTTTAGAAATTTTTTGTTTAATTTTTTTGCAAATTTTATTGAAATTTGGAAAAAAGTACATAAATTGAAAAAAAAAAAATTTTCATTTATATTATTGAATTATCCATATATATTTTAGGTTGCCATGTTAGGAATAGTAGCTGATTATATTGCATAATGAAATTAATTATTTTGTTTAAAAAATAGCTATGCATGTTTTTTTTTTTCGTAGTGTGCAAAATGTACTCCTGACTTGAAATGTTTGGGAAGCACTGATCTCTACATTTAATTGTGAATCGTTTTATATATATGTATACTTTGTACCTTTGATGTTTTGCATGTTATATAGTCTTATGTTTTGCTATTTTATTATGTAACATGATTCAAAAGTCTGGAAAATTTGGACAAGATAAGTGAAAATTGGAATGCAAGTATATATTGATATGTGTAGTAAAAGGATATGTGGTTCCTTTGCAAAATGGTGAAGTCAACATACAATGCTATTTTATGCAATTGAACAGCCATGTTGCAATCATCACTACACTGCTGTTTGCATGAATGCTGTTCATAGCTGCAAAGGAGATCTGAGACAATGTGTATGCTTCATGAAGTTCATTATACTAATATTCTTGTGCAAATTATTTATCTTCTATGCTGAGCATGGTCATAATATAACAGTCATAAGTTAAGCTGAAAAAGTTTTTTTTTCCTCATGCAAAAGAATTATAGTGTCAGCAATGAGGAAAATCATAAATGCTTTGAAGAAACAGGATGAGTGAATGATTGAGCAAAAGCTGGTTGCTCTACTTGGTGACAGGAAAGTTTTCTACCATCACTTGTTGCATCCATAGTTGTAAATTCAAAGAAGTTCCATGACTAAGTGGTTAGCAAGCTTGGCTGCTGATAAAAGGGACCTGGGTTCGAGCCCTGGATAAGGCATGGATGTTTGTGTTGTTTTTCTGCTGAGATTCTGATATCCTCACAGGACTTCTACTATGGCATATAAACTGGCAGGTTCCTGTCAAAGGTCTGTGGCAAGTAGGTGCTTGAGGGGGTATTTATATATTTATTTTAACCTGCAAACTGGTACAGAAATGTAATGTTAGCCAAATTTCAGTGCATTGTATTCTGAAGAAACATGATTAAATCTAGATTATTATGACTGCAGAATGGTGTTCTCTGAATGGGCACTGGCTCAGCAGAACGTTAGACACCAGATTATCTTTTCTGATTAGATAGTTTTTCATCTCTCAGGCTATGTCAGCCATCACACCTTCAAGTACTGGTGTGAAGAGAATCCACATTGGATACAGGATCAGGCTCTTCAAGATCCTTGAGTGGTGGTGTGGGATTCATTATGATCAAATCATTGATCCCTTTTCCTTTCAAAAGAGTGTGAATGCCCAGAAATTCCTTAATGTGTTGGACCCTTGTTGTTTCCTAATTATTCTAATATCACTTGTGACTCTTAGCAGCAATCATTGACTTTTCTGCTTATTATATCTTTCACATTCATATACCAATGTATGTTCTGATTGCTGTATTTTACCAATTGTTCAGGCTTTTGCATTACTGTATTTTATATTTTTTTACTGTGTTTGTCTAATATTTGAAGATGATGGAATAAACAATTATATTTTGTTTGTATAGGGCAACCAAGTGCAGATCTTGTGTACAGACGAGGTATTTTAGAACTTAAGTATACATCAGGATCAGGAAATTGCCATAAGAACTATACTAGATCTACAATTATATCATTCACTTGTGATCATTCCAGTGCTGAAAACAAAAAGGGTCCATCCTTTGTCTCAGAAGAAGAAGATTGTACCTATTTGTTTGAATGGCCAACAAGCTATGCATGCCCTCCTTTTACTGTTACTGAATGTGTTGCTGAAGATAATGAAGGACAACAATATGACCTTAGTGGCCTGTCACTTACAAATGAAAATTATTTTGTGAAAAATCCAAATGTTAAAAATCAAACATTTATCATTAATGTTTGCAGGAGTGTTGTTCACACACCAGGTATGTATGTTCCAGTACTAGTTTTATGGTGTGAAATATTCTACTACACTCAAAGTTATTTCTAAAGCCATATGAAATTCCAAATATTTTAATATGATAATTAGTGTGTGTTCAGACCCTGGCATTTTCATTGTATTATTTTTCATTGTGTGTAACCCTGGCTTTTTCAGTAATTTGTTACACATCTTTGGAAAATTTTATATGCCCTGACAATTTTTAAATGTTTGCACTCTGTCATAAATAAAATTTTAAAATTATGCAAGCTAAATGAAACAATATTTTGAAAAATTTTTAAGTTCCTATAAATCATTTAGTGTGTTCAAAGTTGCTATAGTCATTTTCAGTTTTTAGGCTTATTACTTCCAGTTATGTTTCCTGTTCTGTGGGAAGCTGACAATTTAGTTATTAATAGAAATAGCATAGTTGGATGAGTCAATGTAATGGAATTTAAGTTGATCAGTTAGGATTTTGTTATATTATTCAATAATGATTGCTCCTAAGTAAAATATTTTAATAACATGAAAAGAGCAAAATTTCTTTTTTTAAGTGTAATTTAGATGAAATTTGCTAAAACTTGTTTTATTAAGAAATTTGAAAAGTGGTTGGTTCAAGCTTTGTTAATACACTGACATATGCCATTGAATTAGGGATAGGGGATGTTATCCAAATTCAGTACCTCAAGTCCCACATTTGCAAGCATATATGGCTGAAACTCTGGTCACATATAGCTGTCAACTTTGGCTTCCCCAAGCATTTGTCGTGAGAAGTGTAATGGGAAAGGCGCTGGATTTAGATGCATTGACAGAGGGCAGATCATAGGTGTCCGGCAGATGGGACACTTGATCTCCGAAATTGTTAACGAACTTGGATTTTCTTGTATGACAGTTTCAAGAGTGTTCCAGGAATAGGAAAATTCCTGCAAAAAAAAAAAGCACCCTAACAAACTGCAAAGGACACTATCCTTTAATAACCATGGGCTTCGCTATCTGACCCACATCTTATAGACCGATAGGGGCTAGACATTTTCTGAAATCACCTCCCATCTGAACACGGGTTCTAGCTGGGAAGTCAGTGCATGGACAATGCAACGCTCACTTCATTGTCTTGGCATCAGGAGCTGCCGACCCACAAGAGTCCCACTTCTAATGGCATGACACTGGGCTTAACACCTTGTCTGGGCTAAAGAACATCGAAATTGGACCATTGTAAATTGGCAATGGATAGCCTGGAGTGATGAATCCCGATTTAAATTTTATCTCGCCGATGGGAGACTGAGGGTATGGCACAGCCCCATGAAACCATGGATCCTGCATGTCAGGTCGGAACAGTACTACATACAAGCTGGTGGTGACTCAGTGATGGCCTGCGGTGTCTTCAGTTGGATGTCTGTGGGATGTGTCTTTGGTACATGTACCGACAACTCTCAATGCATCCCGGTACGTAGAATTTATGGCTGACCATTTACACTCATTTATGGCCATCGTGCATCCCAATGGAGATGGCGTCTACCAGCAAGACAACTGTTCATCTCACAGGTTGGCTATTGCATGGTTGCAGGAGCATTCTGCTGACTTTGAAATAATGAATTGGCCACCTAGAAGCCCGGATTTAAATCCCATCAAAAATCTTTGGGATACTGTCGAGTAGAGTGTTCAGGCCTGTGTCCCATCAGCGATGACCTCGAGAGAATTGTGGACAGCTCTGGAGGATGCATGAGTCGCCATTCCTGTGGAACATTTATGCAAGCTTGTGGAGTTCTTGCCTCATCATGTGGCAGCTGTTGTCAGGACCAGAGGGGGTCCAACACATTATTAGGTTGCTATTCCTAATTCTTGTGCCAATCATTGCTGTCCCACTTGAGTTTATGGCTCAAAATTTCCTCTTCCTTTAAAATCTTAGAAGACTGTTGACCACGGAGAAATGTTATCTGCTCAGTCTTCATCAAATAATTACATGTTTTGAGCATGACAGCTATAAAAATTTTAGGCACTGCATTAACATAGCTTATAAATATGGATGTAAAATTTCTGGTTTTATAAAATTCTATCTTTTATTTAGTGGCACAATTTATTTCAGTTTGTTTTTAGCTCATTAAAAAAGAGCCAATGTTTTCACCTTTCTGCTTTCTACAGATGTTCAACTTTTTAATTTTAAAGATAAGTTAAAAATTCTTTTTGGTTGGCTAGATATTGATGAAGTACGATTTGCATTTTTTGAATGCTCCAGTACTTTATTAGTGCCCTCTAGTGGTGGAAACAGTTGGAGTATTGCAAAAGATCTATTCTAGAAATTTGAAATTTTGGTGGTTGTTGGGTTGTTTTATCTCTGAACGACACTTTTTTGCACACCATGGGCTAAATGGCCAGGTCATATGGACCCTGAAGGTTCAGAGAAGGTTGGGGGAGAGGACCCACTGAACAGCTGCTGGGAGACAGATGGTAGCCTCCTGTCAAGGCCATCCAGCGTGTTCTTTAACATGCACAGGGTATGGCTCTCCCATACACAGGGCCACAGCTTAATGTCCCATCTGACGGATGGCGGCCTTTCTAAGCCCATCAATGAGGTTTTGGTGGTAGAATCTGACAGTCACGAGTGTTTTTTATTGGTAGCAATGATTTGTACCCTTGAGGTGATGATAAGGAATGAAAAAATGTAACAGTTTGCTTAAAGAGATTAATGAAAAATTCTTTTTGTGTGTTATAAGTATTAATTAGTACATTTGTAGGTACTTTTGTAATAAATTATTATTTGCATTTATCCAACAATCAGTAAGTTGAATTTCCACTGATAATAGAGGGTTCTAAAAGTAGAATATAAAATCATTTATTATTTTTGAAAATTATTATCCCATACTCAATAGAGGCAATATCTTGTTCTTCTAATTGTATTGACTTTTTAATTTTAATATTACTGGGGACATATGGTAATGATACATATTTTATTTCCAAAATTATATGAATACTTCCATATGTCAGTTGCAAATTTGCAGCTCAATAACTTTTACATTTCTTATAGCATAAATTAAAAAATCTGTGTCAAATCTACTTGAAAGCCCTTTTTGAACAGTATTTGTTCAATGCTAAAAGAAAGAATGCATATTGCTTCTAGTGAAAATGGGAATCTAATGAAGTTTTTCATTTACCTATTTTTTTCCTCCTTAAAAGTTTTAATTTTAACTAATAAATGATGGGGGAAATGCAAATAATAGCATTTTATTAGTACTTATAAAACATAAAAATTATTTGTCTTCTAGTCCTCCAATTTAAAAAATTGCTTCTCTCACACTCATTTGAGAAAAGTAGGCAGATCGTTGCTGTCAGTGGGTTTCTCAACCACTGAAATTTCAAATTTCTACCGTAAACATGACTTGCAACATTGATTTAAAATTTCACTGTTTCCATATTTAGTAACCTCTGATATAAACATAACAATATAAATTAAAACAACTTAATTATTTGAAAAATGTGAATTATAATATTTCATAGGACTATTCCAACTAAAAAAGAGTTTTCTAATTATCTCTTAAAGCAAAACAGTTATGTTTCCCACCCACCCTGGGTGTAAGAGGTCAAGCCATTGTTACCAATGGAAAATTCATAACCTTCACATTTCATCACCAAAATTTCTAGCATAAATACATCAGTCTAAAGTCACACTATTATGGTGTAAATGTCAGTGCTCTGACCACTGAACTACCAACTGCCCTAATAAATATCAATAGGACAGCATGTAACAAAAATGGACGAGCATTGGCATGGTAAAAACTTTGTGTAAATGCCTAAACCAGGAATGATGCTTTATAAATTTAATATGATATGTATACATATATGAAATAAAGAGAAATTATTTTTAATTTGTGCACCTTAAAAAATAAATGTTTAATGATTGTCTTAGCATGATAAACAAGACAAATACAGCATAATAGTGTGACTTTAGACTAACAATTTAAGCTTTGATCAAATATGATAAATATATCATTTGTAATAATTGGTTAAAATTTGGGAATTTTCAACTTTTTCCACCATTTGAAGATGTCATACCTTTTAGGAGATTCAGAAAGTGTGAATCATAATATTTCATCAATACCTATTCAGCCCAAAAATAATTTTTTTATGTTTCTAAAAACAATGATGTTTACAGACAGACAGACAGACAGAGGACAAAGTAAACACTTACCTTGTCTTTTTTAAACAAGATAAAGATGGAACATTCAACTGGAGTATTGCTGTTATTAAATGTTTTCCAAAATCTAAGAAAACTGAATGAATTGTTGTATAGCCTATATACTTTAACACTTAAATAGTGTCTTATAATTGTTTCCATTGTTTTAATTTTTTTTACATCTATTTCTAAACTGGGAATGTTGCTCTTGACTCCTTTAGTAATAACTTTATAATCAAATATCAGGGAACTATTTGCTCTTAGTTTACTGTTGATATCAGTTTTTGATGAAAAATTGTCTTGAGCTGGATGGGATATGAACCTCTAACCACCTGGTAAAATGTCAGATGCTCTGATCACTGAACTACTGGCATCCAATCAAGATCTCTTTTTGGTGATACAAACTCTACTTACAGTGTACATTTTTCTGTGTCTTATGAAGGCAGGTTCTTTGCTGCCAAAAAAACTGCTGCACAAAGCTGATGACAAATATGCACAAGTACACAATTGGATAAATTAAAGAAATCCATTGACATTTTTGTTCAACTATCAGGGAAATATTCACAGTTAGTTTACAATCAATATCAGTTTTGCCAATGAGAGTAAAATAAGAGTGAATATTTCCCTGATAGTTGAACAAAAACAGACAGATTTCTTCAATTTATAATGAAATGTTTGTGCCCTGTGGATGGAATCTTGCGTGAATGCAGATATCCATTATAAAAAAAAGCGTGACTAATAAAATGGTGGTGTAAGTGTTTTATAAATGGAGGGATTTTGTACTTAAATTTGGGAAATAAATTGCTGATGATAAATGTTTTTCAAATCTCCTTTCCATGTTTTATAATTCACAAAAACTATTTTTTTTGATATTATTGGAAGGCAAAAAAAAAAAAATTAAAACTGCAAATTATTAAATTTGCAATATCTGTGGATGTAGATATTAGATAGGGTTTGCAATAGGAGTGTGAATAAAAACCTGATTGGAGCAGTTATGTTCCTGTTAGTTCCATGTGTTCCCCATATGTTCCGTGTGTCGAGAAAAAACACAATTTTCTAATAAAATTAAATGCATTGCCTCTAATACTTGTTTTCTGTTACAATTTTTTTAATATATAGTTGGCAGTTATAGATAATTAGCAATTCAGGTGGTTGGCATCAACAGTTATAGGACTAATAACTTGCAATATATCATGTCTGGCTGCTTACCATTCAAATTATTGATTATATTCATTGAATTTGTTTCACTGTCCTTTTTTTTCTCATTTTTATTCTTGTCATATTTTTCTCTATATCTGACTGATTAGGATAATAATGCTCAGTATCTTCTAAATCAAAATCTTTGTCAAAAATATTTTCCTTATGCAAGAATGTAGAATGATTGCTAGAATGTTCATCCAACTGGTTTAAATCACATAAAATTAAATGTGTGCTAACCAAGATGAAGAAATCCAGTATGAAGAAATCCAGTAATTGTCAGAGCATTGTTTTCTTTTTTTCCTCATAAAAGCAAACTGAGCTAAATTCTGCCTAACCAAAAATTTCTCCCAAAAAACAACACTTCTAAGGTGGTTGTGTGAGCATTCCTCTAATGTGTATCCATGAGAAAGGTTATCTTGAAATTGGCCCTTTCAGAATCTATTTATGAGGAATATAGTATGTTGAACAACACTGGGCATGAATCTGGCATAACCTTATATTGTGATAAATTGTTTTTGATGGAGCTTTGTACATGTATAAAAATTTATACATTTATAAAAATGTAATTTTTATTTTTGTATATAAATATATAAAAATGTCATTTTTACAAATGTTGCAAGTTGGAGAAAATTTAAAAAAAGGGTCTCTACACTTTTGCCATATAATATGCACACTATTTTAATATGTAATAATGATTTCAATTGGGCTAAGTTTTATTAAAAATGTATGCTAATTTTATTCATGTGTCTTTGTAAAGTGATGTCCTCTTTTTTGAAGCTTAATGTTTGCTTTCAGATTCTCTCTGTCCTTATAAGGCTGCAGCCTGTTTGGTGGACTCATCACGGAAAAGGTATTAAATTTATAATTAAATTTATTCTCACACATATGAATGCTGCACAGTTGATTATTTTATAACACTTGATATTATTATGTGTTATAATTAAATTTTTATGATTTACCACAAAATGTAGTTTCTGATTTTGTAGACTTTAATGTTTTGGTACTACCCCTTTCCTTTTATAGTGAGACTTCATAACATTATCAATATATACTGCATTCTTAAGTTCATTAAATTTAATTGCAGTAGTTATTCTTGCAAAAAGTTATGCTTAAATTTCTTTAATTGGTGTGTCATGGGAACAAGTAGTTTTCTTGGCAGTTGTGTGACACAGGAAGAGCATGTACAACTAGGGATAAACTAGAGCAGTGGTTCTCAACCTTTTATGCTTCACTTACCCCCTGGAAATGTGTATGTAACTGGCGTACCCCTTGTGTAGATAGATAAAACTATAGTTATAGTATAGCAATGGGAATAAAATAAAACATATATATATATATGCACACACACACATTAAATTTTGTATTCATAAATTACATATATCGATAAACACTAAAAGGGACATTTTTGCTCAGCAGTGTTGCCAACTTAGCGACTTTGTTACTAGATCTAGCGACTTTTGAGCCCTCACGGCTTACCCCAAAACTTTTTACCACATACCTCACGTTGAGAACTCCTGAACTAGAGGAATCCCTATTTTTCTGTTTACCCCATGCTGGAACCTTCAGTAATCTGTGGGAGTGTGTAAGAAAGGTGAAAAAAATACCAAATATTATTTTTAGACTTAATAGTTTACCTGTCTTGCCTACATGCCTCTTGATTCATTCACCCAAGCAGTCATGGGCTATAGAAGTCCAATCAGACTGTGCAAAGCTAGAGCTGTTGCATTTGGCCACATTGGCACATTATAGCCTTAGATGCTAATGTGCCTTAAAACCCTAAACAAATGAAAGCTTTTGGCCACTGTAAGCCAATTTCATCAAAGTCCTGTTTAATACTGTCTACACAGTGCATTCTAGCTTCTGTCTGACACTGTACATACTGTATTATAGGTCCTGTATGATACTGTCTGCACACTCTTCTAGCTTTTATTTCACATTGTGTGCATACCACAGTCCCTCTTTACCTGAGTTCATTAGGCACATTATTCATAACTCTTCACTAATTTGTAGTTATGCATATGGGCAATGTAGCCAAACCAAGTCTCTCCACTGATACTGTTCAAAGATGGCTGATCTAAACCTTCACCTAAACTCATTACTTGATCCAAACTTTGCACCATAGTAAATTCTAGAAAGAACCAAAATATTATGTAGCCTAATTTTAGTCTTAGGTATATACACCTATTTTTTAACAATCTCCACAGATTCTTAAAAATCCCAGCAGCAATCCCTATTTTTCTGTTTACCCCATGTTACACATCATCACCAGTATCTGTACTGTTACACAACTCCTAAGATAAACTGAGAAACTTGCTGAAGGAAGCAGTCACTCAAAGGAACTGAAGGACTATCAGCCTGAACAATTTTTACCACTTTAGTTTGTCTCTGTTTATTGCCAAACCAACTCTATTACCAGTCTCAACCTGTTGTAATGAAAGAGTTCATTTTGTCAACATCATTTGCCAAAAGGGAAAACTCATCAGCATAATCGAAATCAGAAATTTTCAAATTGTAGACCATTTAAGACCAACATCAATAATCATTAACCAAACTGAGAAAAAGTTATAAAATGCACCCTTGTTAAATTCCAGTAGTAATGCTAAACCAATTGCTATAAGCCTTATCCACTCTCACACATTTAATATTATTGAGATCCATCATTATGTTAACTAATCAGTTGGGCCATATGACCTCACAATCAACCACAAATTTGAAACTTTAAGGGAAAGTTGTTGATAATGCCTTAATATGACTTGTAGGCTTAAATTGGGAGGTTGCTTCAATGTAGAGTAATGTTAACAAACAAATCGGCAATATCATATCAATCAGATGTCTTTGACGAATTATTTATGTTGCAGCTTAAAAAATAGTTATCAAATTAAAAACATAAGTATTATTTTTCAAGCATGAATAAAATTTTTTTTAAGACATGTCAGAAAATTTTTAAATAGCAAAAAAAAAATTGAAGTTTTCCGTGTTGTACTGAAAACTGATATAAACATTGTCTGTCTCTCATTTTGGATTCTTTCAACTTGTAAAATGGCCCTGGAAGGGTTAATTAAGTGTAAAAGTAAAATGGGTTTAAACATGAACTTAGGTTCTTTTATAGATAGAGACATGAATGTAATGCAACATGAAGTCCAAGAAGGATGGAGGCAAGAGGAATTGTAAATTTTCTGTATAATTGCAATACACTATGTAGTTTAATTTGTAGTATTTGCTATATAATTATGGTACACTATAAATATTATAAACATAGTTATGCAATTACATAGCAAATACTATAAATCACTCATACACTGATATATCAATTTATTAGGTACACTACCCCTTGTCACATAAATGGTCATTCCAACATCTAATACATTGCTTGACTGTGGTGTGTGGTGTATATTAGGCAGACCAGCTCTTTGAGTATCAGTTATAGTTAGATTGAGTGCCAGAATGGGCAAAATGAGCTACCTGAATGACTTTGAATGTGGCATGTTGTTCTAGGCATGCTTTCTAGTATTTCCCAAATGGCTGTCCTCCTGGGCTTTTCATGTACAACCATTTGAAGGGTTTACCAAGAATGGTGCAAAAAGCAAAAAACTGCCAGTGATTGGAGATCCTGTGGATGAAAACAGCTTGGATCAGAGGGGTTCAAGGAGACTGGTGAGAATTGTGAAAGTGAACAGATGTGACTCTACCAAGCAAATCACAGCAGAACAGATGGTTGATTCTAAACCATCAGGAAGATCCATTGGCAAGTGGTATTAGACAGTATGTAGGGATCATCTGGGACCTACAATCCCAGATTTTGTTATCTCACTCAAAGATTCTATAATTCTATAGAGATATAGAAATTGTCATTCTATATCAAAGGGATACCTCTGTACCTGAAATATAGACAAACTAGTCTTATATGCCATATTGGCACATTGAAGAACATGCTGGATGGCCTTGGTGGGAGGTTACCATTTCTCTCCCAACAGCTGTTCCAGTGGGTCCTCTCCCCCAACCTTCTCTGAGCCTTTGGGGTCCTTATGACCTGGCCACTTAGCCTGTGGTGTGCAAAAAAAAAAAGTTCTGCTCAGAAGTAAAACAACCCAACTCATATTGGCATCCATCTTGTAAATTTTTATTACCATATTTTCTGATATTCTATTGTTACCATTACTGGTAGATCATGCTGCTGTACTTATGCTATGTTTTATTTATATATAGAGTTTTATTAAATTTATGATCTGTGATTTTAGTGTATTGTAATGTAGAAACTATTGATTGAAAAAAATATGTCTCGGGAATAAAATTTTGCAGTTGAGTTTGACTTTTGTAGGTTTTGACTGTTTCAGGGTTTTGTATCTGCACATGTACAGATAAACCAAATGTTCCTAGACAGTTTTAAAATTGAAAATTATTTATTGCTGAGACATGGTATACTGCATTTGATACTCCAATTCAGTAATATCTTTTAGGTTTTGTTATAGCCATTATTATAGCAAACGGGTTAGATATTAAAGTGGTGAATCTACAGGAAAAGCTACCTGCATAGGTTTTTTTTTTTTTGCTGTCCCTCAGGTTTGCCATGTGCATCTCCATGTCATTCCCAGACAGATGAATTGGAAATTAGTTAATATCTGGGAGAAAATTCCCATAAAAAATGGTTAGGGGACTACAAGTTCCCCAGACATTACACCCATTGTTTTTTATTTCCTTGTAGAGCTATGACAAATTGTATACAGGGGTTGGCTTAGTTGGCCAGCATGCCAGGCTCATAATCTGCAGTTCCCTGGTTTGAGTCCCACCTGTGCCAATGTTGAGATTTATCCTACCCTTTGTCAATAGGGGATGCAATGGGCTTGGTAAAACTGCCACCCATTGGACTTGTGGGTATGAGACCATACCTTGTGCATGTTAAAGAACTTTCTGGGTTGCATGTTCTTTAACATGCACAACCATAGTGGCACCTCCATCTCCCTTTAAAATAGACATATTGGGAGGCTACCTTCTGTCTCCTACCAGCTATCTAGTGGCTCCCCTACCTCAACTTTCTCTGAACCCTTAGGGTCCTTGTGACCTGCCCATTTAACTCAGTTGGTGCTGCCCAGAGTTAAAGCAAGCCAAATTGTGTACATTAAATGTATGAAGTGTTGGTGACCTCAAAATTGATTTCACTGATGCAATTGCATCAGTTAATGAAAGCATGTTAGAATGCACATGGAATTAGATTTATGTGCTCTGGACCACGTAAGGTGTTCACTTTGAAGTGTATAACTTTGTGGGAAAAACTTCTCAGATTGAACTGTCAAATGCAGTGTACCATATGTCTTTTGTCTCTGCACTATTTTATTTCAGTTGTCAAATTGTCTGAAGACTTTTGGCTTATGACGTACATTTGAAGAAATTACAATTTTTAATGATTCAGTTTATTTTTGAAATCCATCAGAAGTTAGATCACCCATGTTTTGTTATTATATCATTACAGGCAAGAAAACCTTGGTGAAGTAACTGGAAGGCCATATTTTGAAAATAATAAGCTGAAAATCAAGTATACATTAGGTGATAAGTGTATGTATAATGGAAGAAACTCTGGTCAATTTATGGAAACAGTAATAATGTTTGAGTGTGATAAGCAAAAGATAGTAAGTAACTTTCTTTTTTAATTGAGTAGTTATTAAAATTTTAAGTTTTTATATGATAGTGGTTAACGGTCTTAGCTGCTGATCAAAGGGATCTGGGTTCGAACCCTGTGTAAGTCATGGATGTTTGTATTGTCTTTCTTCTGAGGTCTGTGAGGCCAGGGCCTTGCTCCACCCATTATAATTATGTAAATAGTACATGTTAGTTTTTTTTATATAATTTTCATTATATCAATGTCGTGTAGGCTCATCATTGTACGTGGCAATATAGGCCACAGGGGAAGGGTCTCAAGGAGGTTACTGCTGTTCCCACTGCCCATCTGCTCTTGTAGCTCAGGACAAGCCCTCATCCTTGAAACCCTGAGGGGGGTGAGTTGGAAGAGAGAAAACTTCATGGGAGAATACAATGGAATGCGAGAGGAGTGGTAGTAAGGGTTTAACTGTTGGACAGTGCAGATGTGTGGTGATATTTGTCAACATTGTAGGAATTCTGCCGGACCTAGGCCGAAAAACAATGAGCAGTGGAGATCGCCCTTCAGATGAAATAAATTAAATGCTCTGATTATTTTGCCTTTGGAAAGTTTTGAGTATTCAAGTGCTCAGCAGTAAGAGACCTCCCCTTGCATAGTGAAAGGTACAGTGATGCAACAGGCATAACTGAGCTAGTTGAGCTATGTGTAAATACACATAATAAAACTGTAAATATCTCCAACAGTGAAGTGCTTTGTTATTTTGGTGATAGGTTAACTCCGTAGGAACTTAAGCAGAGGAAAATACTTCGTAACTAGCTGCAATTCAAATACAATCTTCACCCTCTGTAATTTGTCGTGGAGATTGCCATGGCACATTCTGAACTAGAAATAACTACAGTCTTGCTATCCTCACAGATCTTCTGTTATGGCATATTAAACTAGCAGATTCTTGTCAGACCTCTGTGGCAAGCAGCTGCTTAAGGGAATATTATTATTATATATTTATTATATACACTGGACAAATTATTATACACACCCTGATAATAATATGCAAAATAGAAATATCGCATCCAGTCATGTGGAACGCTTAAACTGGCAATACCTATAAACAGAGCAGGGCTCTATGCATTGGAAACCAATCATGGGTAAAGGCAGCGATGTAAGTGAGTTTGACCATGTCCAGATGGTAGGTGTGAGAAAGACTGGTTATTCGATCACTGCAACTGCTGAACTGTTGGGATTTTCGTGTCAGACCATCTCACGTGTATACCAAGATGTTACATCTAGTTTTTCAGTATACCATTGTAAAAAATCTTATTAAAATTAATGTTTTCACAATGTTTAAATTTTTTACTTTAATACAATTCAGAATTAAATTCTTTTTTATTTGGTAAATAACACAACCTATTTCTGTTGATTAGTTATTTATTAAAATATTCTAAAGTTGACTTGTTTGTTGGACTCTGCAACAAGCTTGGACTTTTCTCTCAAAGTATGGTACGGAGAAAAAAATAACAAAATTGGAGAAATGTTTAAACAAGAAATTTTTTTTGTTATTCGGAAATAAATAGCCTTTCTATTCACATGTATTGTAATCATTTCTATCTATTGGTTTTTTAAATGAATTTTTATTTGCATTTCCAGATGCATTTTTTTACTACATGACTAAAAAAATGTCCTATTAAAATAAAACAAGTAATCTATTTTGTCAAATATTTCATTTTCAGAAAATCAAGAATTAAATGCTGATTGATTTGGCATATAACATGCCATAATTCCTTTCATTAGTTATTTGGCAAAAAAGTTCTAAATTTAAAGTTTTTTTGGACTGAGCATAGGGAGAAAATAGCTTGGCCTCTGGATATAAACCTGTTTTTCAGGCTGGACACTGGAAGGGTTAATGTTAAGAGCATAAGAAAGTGGAAAGAGAAGACCAAAAGTAAAAGAGAAAATGAAAGTAGAAGGCATAAAGGAAAGCTGAGTTAAGCCAGGAGAATTTAAAGAATCAGTAAAGAAAAGATAATCTACCACATAAAAAGTAGTTATCTTACTATCTGATAAGCAGAACAGTTTTGTTGATTTGTCAGCTTCATCAAAAATGAAGTCCATAAATATGTGGACTCATAGCAAAAGTGTTAAAAAGAAATTTAATTGGAAAAGTAACATTTATTAGCAGGAAGTGTTTCTTTTTTACTCCAGTACTGTAGGATTTTCTGCATGTCTTCAGAACCTGCTTTGGTAGTGATTTTTACTGAGAAGCAAAAGGGTAAATTTCCAAGTGACAATGATTAGACAATTCTTAGTCACTCTTAGTTTTCCATTTTTGAGCAATTTTGAAAAAAAAATATTTTCTGAGTAATCAGAGAAAATTCTTAATAATGTACCTTGTCTTCTGAAACCTTTTTGATATTATTTAATGATTCAAAACTATTTTTAGGTTTTCATGATCTGGTTCACACTAATATCATTGTAGTAGGGGGTTGACTCTTTTTTGTCTAAAATTGGAACTGCTCCCTTTTGCAGCAAACTCCTCAGTCATTTTGCGTTAAGGAACTGGAGTATGGAAGTTAAATAGCATCTCTTGACTGTGTATATACAGGGTGAACTACAACCCATGGAACAAACAGGTTGTAGGAAAGTTCATTTTGGGCAGAAAATGTCAACTGTATAGTTCGATTTGCTAAACATTAGATCACTGTTGGCTATTTAAGTATTATGATAATGGATGTAGAGGAAAAATTGTCTTGAGGTAGGTGGAATCCAAAACCATGATCTCCTGATGATATTTCAGGTGCTTTGACCACTGAGTTATCAGCCACTGATCATTATTATCTCTATTGCTGATATTAAGATATACACCATAGGGCAAACACTGTCTTGGAGTGCCTTTGGAGACTACCTTCAGAACCAGTACAGACATGTGCACATGACTAGCCATGCTTCAAGCACATCCTGATTGATTTTTTTTTTTTGAGCAAATCTCAATCTTCTTCACTTCTTGTGTAATCACCGGTACTTTATAGTTACACAAATTAATCCACAGTGCATCATTGATTTACTAAGCATTTAATAAATAGTAGGTGGTTTAAATATCATGATGATAATGCGTATAGATGAAAAATTAGGATAATAATCAAGATGTTACAGGTTGAAATCCCACCCGGCTGAAAACAATTTTTCCACTGTACTCATGACATAGTACTTTAACAGTATTATTGTGATTAAATATCTTGTAATTGAATTCAGAATTCTACTCTACAGATTTGCGGTGAACTTGAATACATATTTCAGGCCTGAAACTCCCTCATATGATGCTACAAAGTCTAATTGAAGTATAAAAGTTGACCAATGCAATTTTTGCATGTCAGGAAGGTGGTCACTTTAAGCATTTACTATAATTCAAGTGGTTATTAAGCAGTTATATTAATGTGAAATATAATGAGTTAGTGTAATTTAAGAGGACAATAAAGAGATGTTTTACAGAATTCGTTTTACCACATAGCTCAAAAGTGAAGCCAAAATCAGACATATTCCAGTCTAAATGACCTTCCCTACAATTGCAGTTTGCTCCACAACTTGGAGTTGATTTTATTTATTCGGAATATAAAATTAATCCCAGAAAAAAAATGTTTCACCAAGCATCTGTTGAATACAAGTCATTGCCAAATCAGATTTCAAAATATTTTAAAATTTATGTTTGTGGAATGTGTTTCTATTAATACAAATATTTTGCAAGAGTATTAGTTTTTCAATGTATAATAAGGAATTTCTCTTAAATAGGATAGTAAACCAGAATTTATAGGACAAGACAGCTGCACATATCATTTCATCTGGTATACATCTTTTGCATGCCCCCTTAAAGCATTAGAAATTACCAGTGACTGTAATGTAGAAAATCCACTAACAGGTAAATTATTTTGCAGATAAATTTAGGTATCTGCCTTAAGTTATTTTTATAGAAATATATTTATCAATTTGATTAGATCATAGAACTTCTTTATAAGCAGAATCTTTTTTCCTCTGTCCTTGTTTGTTTCTAAGATGAAATCATTGAGGAAAAAATCTTTGTTTTTCCTAATTTTAAGGTATTGAACAAAATTAATTATCGCAACCTAGTGCTTATGATTACTTTTCCCAATAAATACCAAGATTTACTTTCACAGCTATTAATAAAAGTATTTCATAAACTAATCTTGTGTTATCAAAATTTGTATTAGCTGTGTTTTCTATATTTTGTGTGTATCATAAAAGGGTGAATTTAGTGCATATTCTTGAATTATCTAAAGTTGGAATGAAATATTTTAGGTTGGTGGCAGTGATCCTAAAAAATAAAACTTTATTGATATAGCAGTAATATATTCCATTGATCTGTTCTGTGCTTTTTAGCTCATTAAAAAAATGAGGTAGTATTTTCATTTTGTTAATCATCTATAGACATTCAACTTTTTTTATTTTTTAGAAATAAAAAATAAATTCCTTTTGGGTTGGATAGGTATTGATGAAATATTAGGATTCACTCTTTCCAAATCTTCCTGGGGTGGGAATGACTCAGTCGGTAGCATGCCAAGCTCGTAATCTGCAGTTCCCAGGTTCGAGTCCCAGCTGGGTCAGCATTAAGATTTATCTCTGCAAAACTCCCCGCCCTGCCCACAGTCAGTAGGGGACACTGATGGGCTTGGAAATGCTGCCGTTCATCAAGCGGACGTTAGGCTGTGGTCCCGTGTGTGGGAGAGCCACACCCTGTGCACGTTGAAGAACATGTTGGATTGCCTTGACGGGAAGCTACCATATGTCTTCCAACAGCTCTTTCAGTGGGTCCCCTCCCTCAACCTCTGAGCCTTCGGGGTCCTTGTGACCTGGTCATTTAGCCATTATATGCAAAAAAGTGCTGCTCAGAGGTAAAACAACCCAATCCAAATCTCCCAATAGTTTTAATAGAACCCTCTAGTGGTGGAAAAATATAGAAAATGACAAAACTTTAAACAGATGCTGTAAATAATCTATTAAGTTCCAGCTTTTCCACCCAACAATGGATTTTAGTGGCAGAAGTCAAGAGGTTTATATTGACAGTGGAAGGAGCCCCCTCCCTCCAATCCTTTAACATCAAGGGTGGTGGGAAAACACAACTTTTTCCATTTTAAGAAATAATGAAAAAAAAAAGTTTTTTTTTTCATTTTATATGTGCTAATAAAATAATACTTTTGTATTATCCATTAGTTAAAATTTCCATTGTTGGGTTGAAAAGCTGGAAAACGAAAAACTTCATTCTCTTTGAAAATGATCATTCCATATTTTCCTGGCATGATATGTGTTTTTTGAGTTAAACTTCCAGAATACTTTTAATGTGCTAGTTTGATATTTGTGTATAACAATTTAAGGTTGTGTATAACTAATCTTAGGTTTCAGTACTTATTTCTTCATCTATTCTTCATGTTAGCCCATGTTCTAAGGTGTTTTATGTAGAGTAGAAAGCTGCAAACTACTTGATGAGGTTATTTTCCAAATTTTCAGCATAGCCATAATAAGACAGTAAACTCTGATTAGAGACAGTTTTTGACATCCATATGGAAGTCCTAATAAATCAGCTGGTAAAATGCCATATTCCTTGTGTTAAATTAATGTTTTTAGTTTTCACTTGTTAAATTTTATAGATATATTAGAAAAGTTGTTTGATTTGTGCAAAGATTTTGGTGATGGATAATAGTTTAGCATAGTAGACAGTTTGGCACTGAAAAATTCAGAACAGTGGACACATGAGAACTATTAAATTTGTGGTAGACAATTTGTTATTAGATGTTATAATGTGGTGAGCAATTTCGTGATGTACAATTTAATGTGACTATGATTTACAGCAGTCAAAGTAAAGTGCTTTGTGTTGGTATATGCAGATGATATATTATTTTCTATATGATTGGAGTTCTTTGATATTAAAATTTCATGTTCATCTTTGTGAAGATCAAAAAGCTGATTGTACAGCAACAGCCTTTCAAAACAGGCAATAGAAAAGCTATAAGTTGACCCTTTGACTATGAGTTAAATGTGTTTGCTTTAGCACAATTTTCAGATAATCAATCAGCTTTAATGAATTGAGAGTAGTGTTTATCAACTGGTGTTCTGCAAGATAACCTACATTTTGCAAGCTTCTGGAAAATTGATAAAAAAATTTTAATCACCTGTACAGACCTTCTCTATGACGTAAACTGACACTCTCCTGTCAAACCTCTGTACAAGCAGCTGAGGGGGTATTTTTTAAATTTTAATCACAAAATGGTAAATTTCTCACAAGTTGGCTACATTGGTATCAGTTATGAGACTTGTTTCGATAAAACTTATAGGATGAATTAACTGTTCAAGCATACATGTTCGAAACTCCTATTAATATTGAGTTGCACACTTAAAACTTAAACCCACAATTTAAGTTTCATATGTGTAATAATTATGTATCTATTTTTCAAAAATAAATGTATAGAAAGAAAGAAAATTGTATTTAATTCAGTTTCCTGATCTTTTTTGGATAAATGTAATATACAGATATTATGGACAATGCAGCTAGTATATAACAAACTTTTTCGAGAAAATTTCACAGGGTGTTTCACATAAAGTAGGTAATATCTTTAGATGTTTCCCTGCCCACTAAAGGTTAAACACTGTAAAAAAAATGCATAAAACAGGGCACATTCTTTAATGAGATTAAAGACTGTAGAACCTCCTCTATACCAGAATGGAGTTTAAGGTAGGACTCGTGTCAAATGAAGATAGTGAAAAGACAGACTAATTCATGTGATGGTGGTATGTGCTATTTGCTATTGAGTGCTTACAGTCTCCAGAACATTGCTCAGAACTTGGGCAGGATGAGAATGTAGTTATGACAGATCTAATGATATTTAGCCTCCAGTAGATGGTATTTGAGGACAGTTGTTAGAAAATTTGTCTGAACTTGTGCTTTGTGATTATTATTTGATAAGTTTCAGATCAATGTAAGCATCCAGCCTCTTTAGGACATTTTAATATTACAACAGCAGCTGTGGTTGTGATTCACCAAAAGTAGATTACAGAAGTAGTCATTAACATACTTGGAACTCTTGACATCTTTACTGATCATGCACACATCTTTCTAAACATACAAGAGGTAGATACTAAAAACTAAGGGATTCAGATTAGTTTGTGAGCTCAATACTTTATTTCAGTCATGAACCTCCTTTTTTGCTATTTTATTGTGATTCAGATTTTATTATTTTTCAGACTGGTTTAATGCCCCATTGCTTTCTTGTGCCTAAAACCCCAACCAATCAACCAACCCTATTTCTTCCTACTTATTTTTTTTACTATCCTTCACCTTTCACTGTTTTGTTAGTGCAGCAGGGTAGCAGATTTTCAGGGGATTATTTTCTCACATAACAGCCAAATTTAGCCAAAGTACAATGATACAAGTTCTGCCTGTAATTTGAAGATTATTTCAAATTGGATTAATATTTTGAAACTTAGGCCCACTGATGAAAAATAGCTTTCTGAGAGTGCTGTCTGAAGAATGAATGGCACATGAAGAATATTCTTTGAGAATTTATTATTTATTACTAAAATATATTATTTACTTTAGTTTTATATTAACTGATATTTTGCCTTATCTGTTTTCATGTTAAGTTTTTTTGACTAAAGTTGATATTAAACTCTGTGTCTATATAGCTTGCTTTTTCAGGTACTATAATTGTTCTGTAACACTTTAATGTTTTGTAAAAGCTGATACATTAATTTCTACAAAATTATCTTTTTTTATTTTGTAGTGTAATCCAATAAACAGATAAGTTTAATGTCCACTAGAGGGTAGTTCAATCTTTATTAATACAAGGCCACACTATTTTTAAGGTTGTCATAGTCTTTGGTATAACTTGTGTTGTTGTATTGTGGGTTGATGTCCATTAAACTAGTATAGAGAGATGAAAGACAGGATTATCTGAATTGTTTCACATGTTAACCAAAGAATATGCATACTGCCAACAGATGCCACAGCTTTTCAAGAAAAGTGATTACTTTATATTAATACATAAGTGATCTTTGAACTATGCATTTCACATTGTTCCATTGATGCATCATCAGGCAAAGAGTTGTGCTATGGACACAGATGTTTTTAGTGCAGTGGGCATTGTTTGTTTACATTAGGTGCACAATATGTGGATGGGCATATAGCGCTTATGTATTAATATACAGTAATCACTTTTCTTAAAAAGTTGGGACATTTTCTGGCAGTCTACACATCCCTTGATTAATGTGTGCAACAGTTCAGATACTCTAGCATTTTGTCATCCCTCTTGTGTTACTGTCCAATGGATGCATCCTCACAACATTGAAATCCTTACCACAGACAATGACCACCTCAAGAACAGTGTGAACTTGCATTAATAAGGACTGAACTACCTTCCAGTAGATATCAAAACTTTTCATTGCAAAAAAAAAGGTAATTTTTGTAGAAATTAATAAAACCATCTAAATATTGCAACTTTTTTAAGTCATTACAGTGTTATAGAGTAAATTATAGTAAATAAAAATAACTTAAAATTATCTGGTATTGAGCAATAAATTTTTGAAGCTTGGCCTTCAAACTATTTGCATGTTAAAAGTTTTTGGAAGAAAGCTCAGAAGCTTTTCAGAGCAAGGACATAGCTCCATATTGTGCCACTTCACTGAAGACAGAGTGCTGTCCTTGCTCCAAAAAGCTTCTGAGCTTTCTTCTAAAAACTTTTAACATGCAAATAGTTTGAAGGATAAACTTCAAAATTGTATTGCTCAATGACAGAGAATTTTAGGTTATTTTTAATTAATTTCTGAGCAAGAAGGTCCTTTTAATTGTGTAATTATAATAATTTAAATCTACACAGTGACTTAAACCACCTCATTTTGCTTTTAATTTTTTTAAGCTGGTCTTCATTTAGGTTACTTTTACAGTAAAGAATAATACTTGTATATGCTGCAGTTGTCTGGTAAAATTTAGTCATGCACTGTTTTTATTTTTTTTTTTCAGTGGTAATAAAGATTTTTAATTGGCTGCATAAAATGCATATAATTTGTTGTCATATTAATTGAAAAAATGCCTTTATTTTTGGTAGGTTTCAAATATGATCTGTCAATACTTAAGAAAGATACTTCATATGTGATTCAGAAGGGAAATCATAAGTTTTCTTTAAATGTGTGTGGTAATCTGAAAGACAGTTCTTGTGGACCAGAGAGTGGTAAGAATCAACTGTTCATATTTTAAAAATATGTCAATATTTTCCTTAAAGTTTTCCTCTGATGAGCAATAGTATTACATTAAAACATTGTCATATTTGAAGAAATGAAGCATATTCTCTGTTAAAATGAAAATTCATTACTATAAAATGACAATATGTTGGGTGTCACAAGTAAAAAATGTTTATATCCTGAAAGTATTTCCATTAACATTAATCTCATAACTAGAAATTACAAATCTGATTATACTGAGCAGCAAAATTCTTAGTTAAATTGAATATGAAATGAAAACATGCATTAAAGGTAATATATAATAAGGCAATTTCTTTAATTTTGTAAAAAGGTACCAATAAAATGCTATGAGTAAAGCCACTATGAAAAGTTAGATTTTATTAAGATGTTTTAGGATTACTTAAATTCAGCTTTTGTTTTCAATCTTATTCGTGTAGGTAACTTAAATATTTCTAGAGCATTTTTCATTTATTAGATATTAGCCTTCATACTGGAAATGATTTCTAGTGGACTGTCACAGGTTAGCATTGTTATTTGTTGTATATTTTCCATATTGAGTAATTTTAAGATATCATTGAAGTATGAACAAGAAGTATTAAAAATTTCAAGTAGATGAAGGAGCAACAATCAGAAGCTTACATTTGTCATCCTATTCTTTTTCTTATCTTTTTGTGTGTGTCATGTTTACAGAGCTTTCAAGTTAACTTCATTTTCTTTCAGTTTATCTTCTAGATTAGTAAAAAAAAACATACACATACAAAAAAAATCACAAATATTAATTGAAAATAGAAATAAAGCTAATTGTGCTCTCAATCAAACAATTTTGCAACCTCTTATTTCTTTCCATCATCAATTAGTTTATTGCAAATTGCTGATTACTGTTTTAATAATACTTTAAATAATGTTCTAAAACAGAGGTTCCCAACCTTTTTGGCGCCATAGACTCTCTATGAAGTCTCATTCTTTCTGCATATATTTTTTAAAGTAAAATATAGATCTCTGCAAAAAGGACTCCTGAAAGTTCCACGAATGGGTTATATATATAGTTCTTTATCTGCTGTTATTTATTGGCTATTCTGTTATTTGAATCTAAATATTTGAATGGAGAAATTCATTGCAATGAATTTTTATTCAGTTATGTACTGTTTCCATTAAATCTTTCTGAAATATTAAAGACATGCTCATAATTCTGAGCCTATGAGATTAACTTTTGTATATCTCAGTGCTACCAGAGATATGATTCACATTCCATTACATTAGTACTGATGGTGAACCTGAAACATACAATACTATTTTTTAATGGTATGAGGACAACATGATCCCTTTGTGCATTGAAAGTCAAAGTAAATAATTTTCACCCATTGTGCCCAAGCATTGTTTTCACATGTTTATTAGTTCAGAAGTCTAAACAGCTGAATAAACTGTCTAACACTTCAGCCACTAAAAGATAATGCAATTAATTCTTTTTATAACTAAACACAATGCTATTTTATGTATTTTTATCATCACAGTATTTCCTAGTTATACCAGTGCAATTTAAAAAGGTATTCTTGGTTTAATGGTTGGTCATTTGGGGTATGTGGTACATCAAAAATGTAGGTTAATGTGCCAAACTAGATAGAAACAAAAAAGATAAAAAACACAAAACCCGTAAAATTAAAAGCTGATGACAAAGCCATACAAAATAAAGAAATATATGACATTGGGTGTAAAGAACTTGTAAAACAAAGGTATATTCTAAAAGACAAAGAAGTAATAAGAAATGTAATTATCTACAATTTCACTGTATAGGAAAACTTAACTGTTATTAAATGCTTATACTTGCTGAAGATTATGAATTAATCTTGTAGTCCCACTGATGAAAATACATTTCTTGACATTGCTCCAACTGCAGTGGAAGGACCTCAGTCTCATTGGGGAAGGTATTCCATCATGGTTAACTTAATAACATAAATATATAATTTCACAGTACTAATTGTTTAAAATATTTAATTATGACATTACTTTTGATTATAAAATTTAGAAATAACCACTAGTCTGGAATATTAAATGACATTAATCTTCCATTACATGGAGTTAAAATGACTGCAAAAGTGGACATTAACAATGGACTTAACTGTGTTTAAGCACTTTTGTTTTGGCAAAATATTTCTGTTGAAAAAAACTCACTCCAGCAGTTACATACCTCCATTACATCATGTAACAGATGATTAACATCACTTAAAATTCCAGATGTAGTTATTTTCAAATTTTACAATCAACAGTGATATTGTTGTAATTAATTATTTGATTTTATAATGTAAATTCCTAAAATTTGTCTGATAGTCCTTGTAGTAGGATGCTGGTGCCAACTTTCATTTTCATCAGTAGAGTTCAAATTTGTAGAAGTCTGGCTCCTCATGAAACCTGATGAATATTTAATAAGCATGGCAACAATGTTATAATGGATGAAAAATGTGTCAAATTTAGTATAGTGACACATAGTTGGGTATCAGTCCTCACAATACATACTGCAGATGCTGATGGTAGTTGTCACAATGTACTAGATTCACTGGATTATTCTGCAGGTTTGACAAAATTCAAAACTTTAATGAGTGGCACTGGTGATTAACTTTAATACATCTCACAGTGCATACTTTATTTTTCATTCTGAACTCTTGATTAAAGACAGTTTTAAAGCATTTAACAAAAAACTTCTTAAAACATATTTACATGCCATAGCACATTTCACTACTAAGTTGTAGAATCATTAAGTGACTCAACAAGATTGAGATGTTTATGTTACATATTGCAATATCAAGAAATATTACTTTAATTAATGGGTTTGTAGGGTCAGTTAATGATCTTATGTAGGTATAAGCATTTTAGAACTGATTAGTTTTACTTTCCAGTGAAATTGTGATAACGAAATTTCTTAATATCATTATCACTATGTTTTAACTATTAGACAAAGAATATAAATGACTCAGGTAAGACAAAGAGTATAATTGTGGCGTGCTTCCAGTCTATTGTTTCCATGTGTTGTACTGCTAGCTTGGCGGTGGGCGTCGTTAGCACCAAATTGATGTCAGCCAAAAGAAGCTAACGATGGCCGCCACCAAGCTAGCAGTACAACACACAGCAACAATAGACTGGGAGCACGCCACATTGCTTGCACATGTGTCCACTTTCTATGGAACCATAGTCCTCTAGGCTATTGAAATAATGACCTTGTCCGTCCCCACCTGCAACCGAGACACTGTAATCGTCCTTCATGAAAAGAAGCTCTTTGTCTAAACAGTCCTAACATCACTACATAGCATCACTTCACTGAAGATGGAGCGCTGTCTTTGCTCCAAAAAGCTTCTGAGTTTTCTCCTAAAAACTTTATGCAAATAGTTTGAAGGATAAACTTTAAAATTTTATTGCTCAACAACGGAGAATTTTAAGTTATTTTTAATTAATTTCTAAGCAAGAAGGTCCTTTTAATTGTGTACTTAAAGGGATTAGTATTGCACCAGGCTCATAATCTGATGTTCCCAGGTTTGAGTCCCAACTGTGCTTGCATTAAGAATTTTTCCAGCTGATTCTTATTCTGCTCTCATTGAGAAAGGTGATAGTAAAGGGATTGGAAAGACCACAGTCCATCAAAAGGGACAGCTGTGGATATGTGTTAGTGAGAGCCACATTAAAGACACATGGAATGGCTTTGATGAGTTTTGTTGTTTTACCTCTGATGGGCACTTATTTTGCCCACAATGGACTAAATGGCTAGGCCACAAACACAAAGATCTCAAGGGCTCAGAGGAAGTTTGGAGAAGGTCACTCACTGTTAGAAGACATGGTAGTCTCCTGTCAAGGCCATCCAGTGTATTCTTTAATGTGCATGGGGTATGGCTCTTCTGCACATAGGACCATGACTTTATGTCCCATCCGATAGACAATGGCCTTTCCAAGCCTATTGCATTTTTTTCTCACTGAAGGCAGAATGAGA
Source organism: Ryuthela nishihirai (assembly GCA_038380435.1). Taxonomy (NCBI): domain Eukaryota; kingdom Metazoa; phylum Arthropoda; class Arachnida; order Araneae; family Heptathelidae; genus Ryuthela; species Ryuthela nishihirai. The sequence goes on from JAWZYU010000001.1 coordinate 116,712,244, forward strand.
GTTAGTGGAGAAAAATTTCAGTGCTGGAACAGTTAGAACTTAAGCCTGGGAACTGCAGAATACATGCCTGTCATCCTACTTTTTTGTGCCTTTCTACCAACTGAACCACCCCAAGCCTTGACTGGAAGCTTTCATCTATATCCTAACAGCTATTCCAGTAGGTTCCCTTTCCTCAACCTTTTCTTACCCCTTGGGGTGTGGCCTGACCATTTACCCTTGTGTGTGCCAAGAAGTATCTAGAGCTAAAACAGCCATCCAATTGTTAAAGACTTTCTGGCAGCATAACAATTTGAAGATATGAAATAACATTAGTTGTATAAAGAAGGTGTAGATTGTAGTAATTAAAATTAAAATTAAGTCCATTCACCATCATAAAAAATTGCATGGTTTGAGATAAAGAAAAATTGGGAATTGTGGTAATTACAATAATTATGAGTTGAAATTTACAAGTTTTGAAATTATAGTAGAGTAGAAAAATGATTCTGAGAATGTGGCATTTTACTCAAAATAAATTTACATTTTAGTGCAAACTATGAAAAGTGTTTGCCATCACTGTACTGTACATCACTGGATGATTAGATATTTTTGTATTGGAGCTTAATGCTGTGATGTCTCAGAATGTTGTTCATGATTGTATTGAGTAGGCAGTTTAAATTGCTTCAGTTTGTTATACATATTTTGGATAAAGTAAAATGCACTGAAATACAAACACTCAAATAGTGTTCTTTTAGCATCTGTTCCAGACTTTTAAGTTTCATTTGGTGTAATGATGTGTTTTTAGTTGGGAAAGCAGAAAATGCCTTATCTGTGACATGATATTAAATTTTAAGTTATTCACCAGGAAGAAGAAACTGCATTTTAATACTCATATATTATTTACTCATGGGCATGCCAAGGTAGGGATGAGTGGGGGGCATCAATTTTCTGTGATCCAATGAATAAAAACTTCAAAAATTAAAATTAAAAAAAAATTGAAATATATTTTTGTGTCTGATTGCAAAAAATATATTATTGAAGTTTATGTCAAAAAATTATGGGTATAAAATTCGTAGTATTTTTAAGGACTTTTGATTTTTGGTAATTTTTACAGAGAGTTGGCAACCCTGTTACCCACCCCTCTTCTCCTATAGCTCAGTTAATTGAAGGTTTGATGCAGTACAATTTGCTGTAATGAAAGGTAGATAGTAACCTAACTATGGCCTATACCATATTATTAAAGATAAAAAATTACTCAGGATTTTTATCTTTAATGATATAATAATTGAGTGATGTGCATATAAATGTACAAATTGTTTCAGATTTCATTGTTTTTAGATTTGGGTAATTTTTTCTTTAATAGCATAATAATGAAAATAAAAAATTATTTTGTCCCAATATCTATTCAGAACTGTCCATTGCTTAAAGGTTTTAAATATTCTGAAATATTTTAATATTTGGGAAAATTAAATATTGAATGCTAATAACTTATATTGCAATGTAACATTAATAACTTTATAATATTAAATGTTGAATATTCTAAAGCTATTTCTTGTGTGATAGCAAGGAAAAGAAAATTTCAAACTGTGAAAGTAATATACTTCCTCATGACCTTTGTACCTATTGTCAAAATTGTCAGAGTAGAAATTTCACATGTTGAAAAGCAATTCTCCGTGAACTCAGTTTCAGATATTATTTCAATGTTTTTTTATATGAGGCTATGAGAGTGTTATAATGTAATATACCATTTTAATTTTAGGGGCTTGTCAACAAGAAATGACTAGTCCTGAAAGACATTGGAATGCTGGAAATTCAAATTCAGAGCTTCATTTTCATGATGGTATATTGTTTTTGAACTATTCTGGAGGTGATTATTGTCATCAAAAGCGTTTTCAGCGTAATACAATAATTACCTTCCATTGTGGAAAAGACTTAGGAGAACCAACATTCCTTTATGAATCTGATGATTGTACATATTACTTCAACTGGGATACTGAACTTGCTTGTGAAACTTTGGTAAGTCAAATTTTTTATTATGAATTTTTTTAATTTAAATTTTACTCCTTTTAAGTTCGTATTTGTGTGATAAATTTAGTAGAATCAATATTAACCTTTTCAGTATTTATGATGAGTTATCTTCTCATGTCTGTTAAATGCTTACATGGCAATGATGAGATATCATTCATTATTTATGTTCTCTAATAAAGTGCACTTCTGTGTAAAGGGGGAAGTGTATACTACTTGCAAAGTTCCCGAGGGCATCACCTATTCTGTGCATAGTTAGGAGCTGTCATTTTCATGTACCCAATTAAGCTTTAAAAAAGTCTTGGAAACATTGAAAAGAGACAGAAATTGTTGGTATGTTTTTTGCAATGGCAAAATAAAAAAACATACAACAATGGCTTCTGTTTTCAGATGAAATCGATACTAATACATCTGCAGAAAGTGATTTTGAGATGTTGGCAGATTCTGTGGACAGCATATCTTTTGATTCAGAGCTTGAGTCATCTGATGAAGAGGTTTTTGCATCAGCTCACCAGTGGTGGGAAATAGATGTCGATAGACTAGCGCTAGTGTCCCCTCACTTTTCATTTACTGCTACTCCAGGAATAAATGTAGATGCAAAATCCTTCAAGCTTCTTAACCTATTTAGATTATTTTTGACTCTGTACCATGTCAACTTATATGCTTGGAAATAAGTTTTACCAATGCATATGCAGTCAACTTGAGTAAGTTTTCATACGCTATATCAGGAGTGGATAACTCCTAAAGAATTAATGTGCTTCTTTGTAATACAGGTTCTTCAAGGAACCATCCATAAACCTGTAGAGAAGTGGTACTGGCCCACTGAAAGAATGATTCATATGCTGCAAAGATTGTATCATGTGTCACACCATGTTTCAAATTTGTCACACTGTAAGAATTAAATACAGTAAAAAAAAATCCCCCTTGAACAGTTCTTTGCCACAGAAGTCTGACAGGAGCATCATGCACCAGAGAAAAGTTCTGTAAGAAAGGTGAGACCTCAGGAGCAAGACAACACAGAAAATAGACATCCATACCTTATCTGGGGATTGAATCCAGCTCCCTCTGATCATTAGCCAAGTACACTAACCACTTAGCATACAGAACAGTTTTACAACAGGGATAGAGTAAAAATATCAGAATAGCTATAATCTCATTTAGTAAATGCAGTTTTTTGAAAAAATTTTGTTTTTTATTTTTATATTGTTTTTTTTTGATATGCACTATATTCAGTTAACATGGTTTCAGTTTTACACATTCAAGAAATTGCAATCAGTTTCATTCTATGATTATAGACTTAGTTTTACATGGTAAGGATTGTTTTTTTTCTGTATGTAAGATAGAAATACATATTATGAAGTTGGGGTGGATGTTTTACCTCTGAGTGGCACTTTTTTGCACACAATGGGTTAAATGGCCAGGCCACAAGGACCTGAGGGCTCAGAGAAGGTTGAAGGGAAGGGAAACATTGAACCGCTTTTGGGAGATAGAAGAAAGCCTTTGGTCAAGGCCATCTAGTGGGTTCTTTAATATGCACAGGTTATGGCTCTCTCACACATGGGGCCATGGCTTAATGTCCCATCCAACAGATCAGATGGCAGCCTTTCCAAACCCATCAGTATCCCTTACTGATTAAGAGCAGGGTGAGGAGTTTTGCAGAGGTAGATAATGCTAGATTACAAGCCTGGCATTCTCTGACTGAGTCACCCTTGCCCCACATTATGAAGTAGCAATGGTATATTGTCAAGGGAGATAAAAGTGCCATCTCAAAGTAAAAATGAACTAAAATGTTTTAAATGATATTTATTTTGAAGAATAAATAGATAATAGTGAATTTCTATATTACTAAGATCATCATCTGTAATAAGTTATATTCTTGCCATTTTGATGCAGTCTGTCTTGTGACATCTTATAGAAATGAAGTCTGTTTTAAATCGGCAGCAAGATCTGACTTTTCTAGACTGAATTTTTGAGACTAGTAAAAACTGAGTTTTATCTCATTTTTAGGAACAAGTTTAACTTTGTAAATTATTATATAGGCTAAATATAACTGATTCATAAGTGCACTAGTTCTTAAAATATATAAATACTAATTTTGCAAAATAATGCACTAAAATGTTGGTATAAATGCTTACTTTTTAATTTATATTCAGTTCATAAATATCTTTCAGTTTTCGTCTTCAAATTCGATAGTGTACATCTACATGAATGATGAGTATTTTTTGTGACCAAAAAGAAATGTATGAGAAATTAAGCTTTACTGTATCAAAATTAGTGTAAATAAAGTAAAAAAATAAATGTATGTATGTATAGGTAAAACTTTTAGTATGTGTTTTATTCATAACAAGAATTTTTTTTTCAGAACCTGTCCCACTTTTTACATAGTGTTTTTGGTTTCGATTTATGTGGTGATTTCTGGAAACCTATCTACCATCTAAATTGAGGGATGGGTGTATATATAATTTTAGTACAAAATCTTTGAAAAAGTTGCTTTTTTTATGTGAAACATTCTAATTAAATTTAAAGCATGAAGGTTTAATGCTATTTTAGTTTCAATCGAGTAAATTACCTTCTTTAAGTTTAGCATTTTTCAACAGTTCACTACTATAATTGTAGGAAATTTTGGCATTAAAAAAACTCTATTTACAGATTAAATGATTACAAAGCATTTGTACTATTATGTGTATTTGTTTGCAATATCCAGAGCTTCTATTTACTTAGTAAGTGAGTAATGAAGCATAGCTTAATTGTGGAAATCAGCAATTCTAATTTTTGCCTTGAGTTTTTGCATTACATTAATAAAAGTTGTCAATACAAGGTGTTGGTGTTTATGAATATTATATTATACATAGAATTGTATTTAACAAACCTTCACAATATTCCTATCCCAAGCAGAGTTTGCAGTTGAGAAAGAAATAATTCTCAGTAGGGAGTGCAATTCTGCACCCTTGGTATGAATACCATCATTTGAAGGATAGGAAAAAAATGTACATTACTTGCATAAAAAGAACAAGATTAATTCAGAGTTTATTTTCTACTATTATTTATTTTAAGTGGCAAGCAGCTGCTTGAGGGGGTATTTATTATTATTTTTTTTATTACAATGTAAGATAGAGCACAAATTCTTTAGATTTAGAAGTCTCTTTTAGATTTACATCCATTGGTAGAATGGTGAGAAGGTAGTTATACACTAATTGTGAATTGACACTGTGAATACTTTCTTTCTTGAAAAGCTATGTAGCATTTTAATAACGTTCCAATTTTTTTAAATTTTTGTTTATTGGTGTGTTATATTTCTAATTCTCATCTTTTCATTTATTGTCATGTAATTTTTTAAAATTTAATACTGGCAAGTTAATTTATGATATTTAGATTTTGTGAACAATATGACGATGAATGGTAACTTGTTTTTACAGGTTTGGTGTAATTTGTTTGATCGAAATTTGTTCAACCAAAATGTGTTGGAAATGAAAATTTGTTTGGGCAACATTTTATTGAAAGTTTGAAAAATTTTGAAATATTGGGAGGCAGCTAGAAGGCAACTTGATAATGTCTCTTCTGATTTGTCACTGGGGAATTATTGAAGTCGGGGAGGGGATCTGAAAAGAGAAAGCTAAGTTTTAGATTTGGTAGAATAAAACATTACTTGTTTTACAGACAATCTAGACACCGTTTCCTTCCTCATTGTTTTCACTATTCTTATAAGCTATATTCAGAGCTTTGTAGAAGAAGAATAATGTTTAAAATTTAGAACTGGACTACCACAACTGTACTTTGTTTTTTGTAAACATGTTCTGTTCCGATTTTAGGCTGATATGACTATCTATCTTGGACAGAATTTAAAGCATTGGTAAGTAAAAAGATTGGTAGTTTAGTGATAGTTTGAAAATCTCAGGAAAGGTTTAAAGTAAGGGAGGGGGAAAGGACTCATTTGTTCCGAATTCTTCATGTTTTTATGCTAGTTTTTTTCATGTTACTTCCTGTTTTGTTTTCGTGTATATTACTTTTATTCATGTTGCTAATGTTTCATATTTTCTGATTCGACTTTGCGTTAATCTTGTCTTTGTGATATTTTCTGTTTAATTTTCTTTGTGTCATAATTTTTTGTTTTGGTATTGTATTTTGTCTTTGCTTTGTAGCTTAATTTCCTATTTTTGTTAGTATAATTTATTTTTTTTCTTTTTCATTTCTTATTTTCTAGGACTTTATCATTATATATATTTATTTCCAGCATTTATTTTTATTTGATTTTATCTGGTTTTTATTTTTTTGCTAGTTTTTTTTCTCTTTTCGGTAAGTTCTCTCTGCTGATTGTTTTGTCTCAGATGACTTGGGTTTCAACTGCAGAAGCTGATGTCCTTTTTATCTTGTGGATAATACAGATTTGTCTGTGGTGGATAACTGCTATCTTTGGAATGTTGGAGTGCTGTTGGTGGGCTTTGTTTATTGGGATGGTGCATCTGGTATCTTCTGAGGGCTTTAGGCTGAATGGAGTATAAGTGTCCTTGCATTTTTAACATTTTTTGAACCAACTTTGGCTGTTGAAAAGTAAACAACATTGATGTCCTTTTTTTTTATATTTTTCATTATTGACTGTTTTTTATTTGATATTTTTTCTGCCACAACATTATGTTGAGTGATCATTGAAATATGGTCATCCCATGTTATGTCAATGGAACTCTAATTTTGGAGTCCTATAACCTTTAAAAACTTCTTTTTATGGGAAACTGTAATGAAGGTAAAGCTCTAAATCATTTCTACCTAAACATTCATTTTCAACAATATTCCTTCAGTATTTAAAGAATTAAGGAAGTTTGAACATATCACAATAGCAGTATTTTACATATCACAATAGCAGTTTGAACATATCACAATAGCAGTAAGTTAATTGGAACTGAAAGTTAATTTGAACATTGGAATTTAATTGAAACTGAAATAAGAAATATTATTTCAAATCAGTTCATATATAAATACATACTTTAAAAGTGTGTGCAAATAATTTAAATATTTTTTAAAAATAAATTTCTTAAACAGATTGATGCTCTGAAAGGTTTAAATTTTAGTACCTATTTTAATAAAATTTAACTTTAGTACCTGCTTAAATACTATGAGAATATTGTTAACAATCAAGATTTAGATAGTTTGATTCAGATCTTTAAATTATCCTCTGCTACATTTCTCACAAAACACTGATTTTAGAAGTTATAAAACTTCAAAGCTAGTGTCTCATTAACACAATAACATGGGGTGGTCATGTTGAGTCAATATGATGTTAATTCAAACAGTTACACTGACTTCAATGATTATTCAGCATATGTCTTTTCTAACAACCTATATCTTGTGAATACATGAATAATTATTTTGGGTTTTGGGAGGAGGGCCAAATGGTTATATTGAAGCAGAACGAATTTAAGCGCACTTCCAGTGTGCATAAATTCCATTTTAGTGTTCTTTCAAGATTTTTATACAATATTATATTTATATATATCATTAATATTTTTAACTACATTTCCAGTTATTAATATGACCATGGTCCCCTAAATTCAAAGAGAAAAGTACAGATGGGAAGAGTTGCGCCCCTTCCACCATATACACACACACCATTCCAAAAAATCTGTTATTGTATTCCAAGACTTAGCCTCCATGACTGTGAGCATTATTGCCATGGCTATCCATATTTTCACACAAAATCAAATGCACACCATTTAACAGGAAAGAACAGAAAAATAACGACAGAATTAAAGGAAAATAAAAACTACCCCACCTCACCTAGCCCTCCATTGTAAATCACACTAAAATCTTTTGCACTGGAGAGATACACTCATCCTGGCACTTTTCCTAAAATAACTTTGATTCTGTTTCAGAATCAAAGATAAATTTCTGTTTTGAAAAAATTTCTGTCGAACAAAATTCCATTTTGAGCAAATTTTTACTGAACAAAATTCTGTTTTGAACAAATTTCTGCCGAGCAAATTTCCATTTCGAACAAAAATCTCTTGAACAAATTTCCATTTCAAACAAAATTCCAGCAAACAAATGTTGTCGAACAAATTTCTAGATGCCATTTTTACAAGCATCATATTACTGATTGCAAAGAATGGTTCACAAAGGTGATTTTTATACATTAACTCACACTGTGGAGTGATTGCATATGTGAAGGCACCTACCTAATCAGTTGTTGAGAATTCTGTCATTATATCTATTCTGATGTTTATATCAGGTGCATTCTTTTATGAAATGGAGTATAGTAAACAACCATTCTTTGCATTATGCACTGTCACTTTGCCAACATTATCACCATTTGTGACCATAATATGAACTATATTGCCGAGAAACTTTGTCTTACTAGACACCTCATTACAGTGATAAACATTTTTACATGAATTCAAAACTGAATTTATTTATCATATAAAACTCTTTTTATATGAATTCAAAACTGAATTTTACATGATTTAATTCATTAAAAACTGAATTATTATTAAGTGGAATGGTATTTTGGTATTGAAAAATGGACCAATATTTGCAATTGCATTCTTTACATCTTGGGAGCATCTAAATCTGCATAATTTACACCGTTTTCTTATAAAATTACTATGAAACATTTATAATCACTTTTAGCATTTATTGAATATTTTGAAGTAATAATAACAGAGCTGCCAACTACTGTGATTTTATCGGATTTTCTCTAATTTTTGATTTAAAATTTGATTTTGTTGCTAAAAATACGAAAATCCAGTTTTGTTGTTTAAAATCTGATTTTTAGGGTTTTTTTCATTTTACACTTGAAAAACTCTGCCTCCAAATTGTACAGTAATTTTACCCATTTCCCAAATAGATAATGTTAATGAAAGGGAAGAATTGTTTCTGATTTAGGAAAGGTGCAGCTGTGTCCCCACCCACTAATCTATGCTTGCTTGTGAGGTTCACCTGCACATCAATCAGAGGAAATCTATGACTGCAGCTGACCATTTCTGGACAGAATACTGGTAATAATTTCCAGACAGAATATAATGGTGAAGTGCATATCTAAATTCTTTTAGAGTTGAAGATCATAGATTGTTTCTAAATGGGTGTTTATTGAAACTGAAAAATGGGTGTTTATTATACCCAACTCTCCAGGCTCTGGTCAACTAAACGCTAATTGGATTACTTAGAGTCGGAAACTTCAGAGTGAAGGAGATAATACAGATTAGAGAACTTCCCTCTGGACCATGATTGACACTGCAACTTAATGAGTCTCATGTATCTATTGTTATCAGGGTTGGTCTATTTGGTTGGTAAGGCATTAAAACTTTTCTTCCACTAGTTATTTTTATGAGCTTTATTATAATCAGTTATGCACTTTATGTTCTCTGCTGTTCTATTACTTATCTTCTTATTGCATTTTGCTTGTCATTTGTTGGCCAATGTCAGTTTTGTTCCACCATAACATTGTAACCCTATAGCTGATCACAAGAGGTGTATATTTGGATTGTTTTATGCCTGAGCTGCATGAAAATGCCTCTGAGCTGCTATTAATTGATTATTAAACAATGAATGATATTTACATGTTGAATGAGTTATTAATTATTAGCTGTTAACTTTCATTAGTATCAAAAACGTATGGATGCAGTGACTTGGCTATGGTAAGCCACTACTTCCCATTTCACATGACTAGCTGCCACTGGTGGCAATCCAAGTGCTTTCAAAAAAAAAAAAATCAAAGGCGCAAAATAACATTTGTTATTTCTGATGTATTGTAATGCTAACTATGATATATATTAATCTGTTATTGATCAAGGGATGAAGCCAACCTATTGAATATTAAATAGCAATTAAGTTTTCTTCAATATCAAAACATTTTCTTTAATATCAAAATGTGTGAATGCAGTTCAGTTGGATGCGGTGAGCACCATTTTCTGTGCTGCAATAAATATGAATATTCCCTATTATTGTGTTAAGTGAGAAATGGGATGATTTCTTCTTCTTTAGTGATATGCTCTGTTTAAAATTGTTGTCTCCAATAAGATAGATTACCTTGTTCTGTTTTTTTAATAATGCAGATGGCAATGCATTGTTTACAATAAATCATGTTTTTTTAGGCTTATTATTCTAATGGTATTATTTAGTTCTAGGGGCTTTTTTTATACTGCTGATTGGTGATAAATTATGTAACATAATTTGTGTTTTTTAGGCTTGTTTTCTCTGATGGGATTATTTACTTCTGGGCTCTTTTTTATACTGCAGATCAGTGATAATTATGTATGATAATTCGTGTTTTATAGGCTTGTTGTCTCTGATGGTATTATTTACTTCTGGGGCTTTTTTATACCTTGGATTGGTGGTAAATTATATATGATAATTCATGTTTTTTAGTCTTCTTTTCTCAGATGGGATTATTTAGTTCTGAGGCTTTTTTATATACTGCGGATCAGCAGTGAATTGTTTATGATAATTTCTTATTTTTTTTTAGGCTTGTTGTCTCTAATGGGATTATTTAGTTCCAGAGCCTTTTTCATACTGTGGATACACTGTTCATTATTTATGATAATTCATATGTTTCAGGCTTGTTGTCTTTGATGGAATTATATAGTTCCAGGGTCTTTTTTATACTTCAGATTGGCAGTGAATTGTTTTTTAGGTTTGTTATAAGATTAGTGTGTTTTGGGGGATGGGTAAAAAAGGGTGAACAATGCCCAATGCAATTCAAAGGGAGAGTGGAGCACAGCAAAATTAGCCTCCTATTTGGAGCTGCCCCAACTAGGGATATACCTACCATTCAATATGGATATTAGCATCCACTGTATCTTGAAATTAATATAAATTTAAGTCTAAGATCTCATTGCAAATCTTAGCTTTGGAATCATTTAAAATTGTTACAATGAAATTGTGTTATCATTTTGATCTGAAATGATAAAAACATTGCTGCTAAAAATTTCTGCATAAAATTTTCTGTAGATATTAATTGTGCTTTCAAAAGTGATAGTTTTGTATTAAGTTTATTAACTGCTACTTTTTTTTGCATTATTTTATAGTCTCCTTAGTGAAACTTACATTTTTAATTAATTCATTAGTATGAGACTGCTGATTATTTCCATGATTTATTTGCTTTTAATTGCTGAAAAGGAGGATTCCTGTTTTTTTTTACCAATATTTAATTATAGCTTTCAAAACTTATGCATTTTCTGTATTGGTTTATAGTTTTAATGTAGTATTTGCAAAGTAATTTATATTATTAACTGCCTTTAAAAAATGTTCATTCAGAATCCAGTTTAAATATGTAAATACATGTAATATAATCTTGTATAGTAATATCTATTTTTTATTACTGTGATAGTCAGACATCAGAGTATCAAGAGATAAATTCTGAAAGTGGAAACATAGTGCAAGAGCAAAAATGTGCTAAAAAAAGACATAATGCACCAAAATAATTCTAGTTTTTAAATTGTATTATTATAGAAATTTCTACAATTTAAATCTAGGAATATTTTCATCTAAATGTTTAAGCAACTTGGTTCTTATTTTGGGAAGAACCAAAGTTAGGTTAATGTTTAACCTAACTTTGATTCTTTTAGACCAAAGTAAAATAAAATCTTAAGGTAAAGGATATTTATTTAAAATATGAATATCGAAGAATATGAATAACATGATTACAATAGCAGTTTGAGTGGAATACTTCCAGTTACTAAGAACTGTTAAATTATCAAAGAATTATCTAAGAACTGTGAATTAATCAAGTTGAAGGATGAAAGCTAATTTAAAAAGGCTTAATAGAAATTAAATAAAGGCAATACATTAGTATTTTGTGGTCTCTACAATTCCTTATGGTAGCTGTACACGTCAACATTTATTATGATATATCCAGTTTAACTTGGGGGAAAAAAAAACGTTGGCACAGATCCATTGAAGAGAGCAGGCAACTAATTTCATCATCATCCTCAAGCAGCCATGGGCTACGGAGGTCCAACCAGACCATGCAATTTAGTTCTCCAAGCAAGTCTGTCCTGAGCTACATCAGCTGCATCTGGCCACTGCACACCAATTCTAATAAGGTCCTGTTTGGCATTGTCTGCCCACCACATTCTTGGTCTCCCCTCTTTCTGAAGCCTTTAGGCATGCTGTTCATAACCCTATTTACCAATCTATAATTATCCATACATACATTCATAGACGAAAAAGGTTTGTCTTGGTGTTCCGTATCTCCCATTGAAATTGGGACAGAGAGTTTTGAAACACCGTGTATATATAACTATCAAAGATGCTTGCACCATGATGATGTACTTTTATCATGTTACAGTACTCTTGGAGTTCATTCTTCATGCTTTGTGTGTTATTCAGAGAATCCATAGTTCACTATAATGCTGCTAAATTTTATTTGATCATTTAATTTATTTGTACCTAAGATGTATTAGCTACACAACCAATCTTCTTTAGCTCTGAACATTTTTCTCTTGTGAAATACCATTCTTTATTTTGAAACAATGCTACATTCTGTAATCATGAATCATGATACCAATACTCAAAATGTTTTACTGCTACTGTTACAGTTCTTTGATATGATTTTTTATAAAAATGCAATGACAGTGACTGAACAATACTCTACTTATGTATATCACTAAAATTTTCTCTGTGCATATTTTTCATTTTTTTTAATATCCTTGAATTTTGTGATTGACAAGTTTTAAATGCTGTTGTTACTGTATTTGTTGAAACATAGTTTTTTTTATTTTGTCTTTGCTAAATGTAATTAACAGTTGCAAAGTAAAAAAATTAGAGAAATATTGATATTAAAAAACTTGTTTTTGTTTATGCAGGTTCATTGTGCAATTAACAATGGAAGTTATCACTATGATCTCTTACCTTTGGCATCAGTCTCAGGATACCACACTGCAGTTTCCAATTTGCCTGATGATAATGCAACATATTATATTAGTGTTTGCCATCCATTGAATCCCACACCTAGTTCATGCCCTCCTGGTTCTTCAATCTGTCTTGTAAGCAATGATGGAATTGAACCACAGGTATTTTATTTAATTACACATAAATTATTCTGTAATAAAATTAATCCACTTTGTTTAGTCTGTTATAATGGCTTATATTCATACACATACTGAAGATTCTTGGAAATAGTTTATTGATTGAGCACACACTGCAAGTGTTGTCATGTGTTAGCTTATGAACCAAGTAATGCTTAGCAAATAATAATAGTGAAACATCAATTTCATACAGAGCTGGATCAAGGGTGGTGGGTGGAAATGCATGTTGCTTCTTGTTAAGCAGAACATGACTTGCAGTCTGGGACTGTAAATAGTTTAAGAACTATTCAAACTCTAAGTCTATCTTTGTTAACTTCAGGTGAATAAAAAATTAAAATGAATTCTGGGGTTTGACCTGCTAATCTGAGATGACACTAAAGTTAATTTTTGATGTAAATGTTCCAAATAGAATTTTTTAAATCTGTTATTAAAAAAATGAATGACAGATTTAATTTTAGATAAGCTTATGAATATATTTTGAAAGTATTAGTGATTTTAATTAATTGTATTTAATCTTTTATAAATGAAAATAATTGCTCCCTCAAGCAGCTGTTTGCCACATTGGTGTGACAGGAGCCTGTCATTTTATATGCCATAATATAAAGTCTGTGAAGCTGGTAAAACCTCAACAGAAAAGCAACAGAAACATCCATGCCTTACCTAGGGCTCAACTTAGACCCCTTTGATCAGTAGCTAAGCATGCTAACCACTCAGCCATGGGATGGCTAATCTTTTATGATTAACATAATTTTAGGGGAACTTATAAACTTATATTGATTTCAAAAGTAGTAGTGATTTTAATTAATTGTACTTAATCTTTTATAATTGACTATAGGAGTATTCCTGTATCAAAAGTATAAAGTTTTAAACTCATCAATGTACTCACTGCATAGTTTTAAAACATTGGACATGGCGGCTTCCACATGATATTTTGCCAGTTTTTATTGCTCCATTTTTTGTATGTATAGATTGACTGCATTACTCAAATCGATTGAGTGTGTGATGAAATTTGTATACACTAATCAGTAATAAGACTACAAAAAGATTAGATATATTTGTAAGGTTTTCAAATTTCTAAAGTGCAATGAAAGGTCATTTTAACAAAATAATGGAAAAAGTGACATTTCTCAATTGCCTGTAATATTCTAAAATCAGAAGTAAAAACTCATGGCAAATCACATGCAGTCTTTCAAATATTGTTGCATACAATTATCTGTTTTAATTGCATTTGTAACTGATTAATAATATATATTATTATGAAATAAAGAGTGATATAAAAAAGTACTATTTTTATTTTTGAAAGTACTTAGTTGCCTGCTTTTTTATCTTTTGCACTTGGCAAGCAAATCATTATTTGATGGATTGTTTATCACTTTGATTTTGTTCCACAGCCTAATCATTCCTATGTTGACCTGGCCCATTGCTGGTGAAAGTTAATAAACCTGGCTCTAGATATACTTAGATTCCTTATGTTCAAATATAATTTAGAATCTCATTAAAAAAGCTTAAATCACTCAGCAAGTTTATTGGTTGTTTAAAATCATAACAGTGACTTATGCAGTTTTAAATTGGTGTTTGTATATATATATATGAAATTAGTTCTTTTGAAGAAGATCTGAACTGTATAATAAATAGTATTAAAGCAAAAATTACTCTGATTATTTTCTATTTAAAAAACACTATGCTTGATTTTACTTTTCAAATAACATAATACTCAAAATTACTACTAGTGATGAAATGACTATATTTTTTCATAAATATTAATTTTATCCTTATTAGTAACATTTAGAAATGTAACATCAGTTGGAAAATAATGATGTATTGATAATTTGTTTTAAAATTGGAATTTTTTGTTACAGAATTTAGGACGTGTAGAATACCCACCATTTGTTGATTTTGAAGGTCATGCAACAGCCATATATACCAATGGATCTATATGTCCCAGCCATCCAGAAGAAAAAAACAAAGCCAGGATTATATTTATATGTGAGCCTGGTGCTCTATTGGTAATTTAATTTTTTATATTGACAGTCCAATATGATTGATGAATATAGAAATGAAAATTGAATAACAACAGTTTCAATGCTAAAATTAAACTTAATATTTTTAAAGCAATGTGCCAGTGAAATGTTTAGGAGTTTGTTACTACATAAATGAGATATATAAATAATTACCAATTGCTCAAGGAATGGGAACATTATGCGCTTGCATAATGAATTAGTTCATAACCTATGTAGAAAGCTCTGGGTGTAAAGTTTCTATAAATTACCCCTCAAGCAACCACTTATAACCAAACATAATATTTGTGTTGAATTGGAGATGATTGTAGGGATGATCCAAGGTTTTGAAATTTAGCTAGTTCACTCACAATGCCACCTGATACTTGTGACATTTGAGGACAACTATTGTTTCAAGTTGCTCCTTTGCCATTGTGAACAAACTTGTAGAATACTAATCCAGTTGTACTTTGCTGAGATGGTTGATATCCTGCAATACTGTTTTAAAATTATTGATGACCAACAGTACAGTAATAAAAATTTGATAAATTATTACTTCAGGCTAGTACTTAAAATTTCTAAGATTAAAAATTCTAAAATTGTTTTAAAAAAAGATGTCACAATGCATTTTGTTGATCTATAAAACATCATCAGGTGACTTATTAAAATGGCAATGGCATATCTAAAGCAAGCTATTCTAAAGCAAAGCTTTCTGGTGGTGGTCCTGTCATTTACATTTCAGTGTGTAGTTGCAGGAAATTAAATTCCAAGTGCTAGATAGAGGAGAGTGATATTTATTACGTAGTTTATCGTTGTTAATACTGATAAATTTTCAGAAAAATTCAGTTGAAAACGGGGGAGGGGGGAGCTATAATATATTTACATACTTAATCCTAAAGTGGGCATGGACTATGGAGGTCCAACCAGAATGTGCAATTTCATTCTCCATACATGTCTATCCTAAGCTACTACTGTTGCACTAACCACTGCAAGCCAATTCTAACAAGGTCTGTTTGAGGGGATTCTAAGTCTCTTCTTTTTGTTTGAAGTCTTGAAAAGTGAAAAAACTCATTGTCATAGGCCATGAAAAATTTAACCCTCATGCTTTCTACTTCCCTAAAAGGGGGAATTGTGGAAATGATGTTTCACTATATCTTCAGAGCATGATGACTGAAAGTAATGAGCTATGCATCAAATGAATGTTTGTGACATGGGGATGTGTCACAGGCTACAAAAAAATTAACCCCATATTTTCTTTTGCCTTAAAAAAAATGGGGTAAATTTGTGAAGGATTGCTCTACTATATCTTTTGAATGTTAGGGCCAAGCATAACAAGTTGTGTGTCAAATGAAAGCTTGTGTAGGGGAGTAATAAAAAATTACACTCCCCCATGCCTTCCCCGTCCCTGTAAAAAGGAAATGTTAAACGTTTTCTACTGCATTTTCTTGGAACATGATGGCCCACAGTTATGGGTTAGGTGTCAAATGAAAGCTTCTCATGGGAAAAGAGAGAGTTGTCACAGGTTACTTTGAATTTCCCCTCTACTCTTCTCCCCCCCCCCCCCCTTCCACAAAAAAAGAGTGGAAGTTTCATAGGTGTTGACCTCAATAAGTTGTACTTGAAATTAAAGCTTTTGGTGTCTACATTGTTGTTGCTACCATGAATCATGCCCCATCTTTCTCGCACCAAAAAAGGGAGAGGAGAAAGCTTTAACTGTCATGCCTAATAAAAGCTTTCTGAATATAGTGTTTTTAGTAACAAAGAAAAAAAATATTAAAAAATTAAATACCTGTCTTTCTATGTGGTACTAAAACATAGAAAATAAAACTGAAGCATACTAGTGGTGCAGTCAGTCATTGAATTTGTATTCATTTCAAAGGAAGATAGGAAGGTGCCAATTTACCTGTTCAATGAGATTGCTGTCACCCTATCTTCCTTTGAAGTGAATATGACTTCATTGACTGATTGCACAATTGGGTATGCTTTAGTTTCATTTTCTACCTTTTAGAGCACACATGGAAAGATAGGTATATTTAAATTTTTTAATTTATATTTTTTGTTGTCTATTTTCCATATATCACATAATATTTTGCAAAACCAAGATAGGAATGTTTTTATAATTTTTTGAGACTATTAAAATTGAATGTGAAATTATGAATATTACATGAAAGTGGTTAAAGATTGAGGCAATTTATTTAAAATACAGTTAGATAAGAATGTTTTTGTTTGATTTGTAATTTTGCAGTTGAAACTTAATATGTAGGCAATATTAATATAATATTGAGATTAAAATCCTGATTGCTTTTCCATAAGTTAATTTTTTAATGTTTTTGATATTTAATTAATTGGCATGAGGTGGCAGGGGTTTTCTCAGTTAGTAGTGCCAGGCTCATAATCTGTAGTTCCCAGTTTTGAATCCCACCTGTGTCAGTATTGATATTTATTTCTGCTAAACCCTCACCCTGTCCTTAGTCAGAAAAGGGGACATCAGTGGACTTTGCCTGCCAACAGATGGTGGCCTTTCTGTTAAGCCATGACCCCATGTGCAGGAAAGCCATACTGGCATGGTAATGAGCATGCAGGATGACATTGAAAAGAGGCATCCGTCATCTCCTAACCTTCTCTGAGCCTTTGGTGTCCATGTGACCTGGCCATTTAAACTAGAGTGTGCAAAAGAAAGTGTTACTCAGAGGTAAAACAACCCATCTCAGTTGGGATGAGAATATATTTTCTAATTTCACATATTTTTCTAACTCAACATAAATAAAGGGCTGCTTTTTAACCTGCAAAGGGAAAAAGAATCTGGTATCGTAGTAAGAAACATACTTCTAAGTTCTCTCATCTAATTTTGCCATTTTAATGTACGTTATTATTGAACTTTTTAGATCATTTCTAAATTTTTATTATATTATGTCTTGTATAATTTTATTAGGGTGAACCTGTCCTGATAGCAAAAGTTGAAGATATTTGTTATTATATTTTTGAATGGAGAACTAGCATTGTATGCCCAGAAGAAATTACTCCACCACCCCAACCAGAATGTTCTTTTGTTGACTCTAGAGTGGGGATATTTGATTTAGCACCTCTTCAGAAAATAGGATCAAATTATGAAGTATGTAATATTTTGCAACTGCACATTTGTAATTAAGCTTATTTATTTACGAAGTTTGCTTTAATAATTGTTATGATAATAAAAGAACTAGCCAGTAGCATTTTAAATTTCTTCTGAAGATATATATTTTGTTCATCTCATTGATACATCTTTAGAAAACAAAATGAATTTAGAAACTAAAATTTATATGGTAGACTATTTTAAATTTATTGTTCCATTTGCATGTAAAGTTGAAATATAAAACAGTTAAATTTTTTACAAGTTAAATGCAACTGAAGTTATGATAAATAATGAGATAAACTCTACTGTTCAACATCCACTAATAAATCAGCACTTTGATGTCGATTCTAATTTTAGAGGAAAAATTGTCCCCCATGTTTTCTTTTGCCTTAAAAAAAATGGGGTAAATTTATGAAGGATTGCTCTACTATATCTTTTGAATGTTAGGGCCAAGCATAACAAATTGTGTGTCAAATGAAAGCTTGTGTAAGGAGTGTAATAAAAAATTACATTCCCCATGCCTTCCCCGTTCCTGTAAAAAGGAAATGTTAAATGTTTTCTACTGCATTTTCTTGGAACATGATGGCCCACAGTTATGGGTTAGGTGTCAAATGAAAGCTTCTCATGGGGGAAAAGGGGAATTGTCACAGGCTACTTTGAATTTCCCCTCCACCCCTCCCCACCCTAAAAAAAGAGATGGAAGCCAATATGTGACATAAAAGGAATGTTCATAGTGTTAATTAGAGGAGATCTTGATGGGTGGCTGGTAGCTCAGTGGTCCAGAACACCTGACGTGTTATCAGGAGGTCGTGGGTTCGTATCCCACCCGGCTCAAGACAATTTTTCCTCTAAAATTAAAATCGATGTCAAAGTGCTGATTTATTAGTTGATGTTGAACAGTTGATTTTTTCTCGTTATTTGTCATTATTAGCTTACTTGTAAGACATGCTTTCCATCTATGTGGTAAATAGAAAGCCGCTTGGGGCTAAAATTGCCTGAATTGCACCTATATGTGACATAAAAGGAATGTTTATAGCGTTAGAGGAGATCTTGATCGATGGCCAGTAGCTCAGTGGTCCAGAGCACCTGACATGTTATCAGGAGGTCATAGGTTCATATCCCACCCGGCTCAAGACAATTTTTCCTCTAAAATTAGAATCAATATCAAAGTGCTGATTTATAGTCAACTAAAATGAACAGTTACTATCTGAATTTACAAATATATATTAACAGGTCACCTAAGTAGTATTTGGTAGCATTCATTTGCCTGAAAGTATATACATTTAGTGATTTTGTACAGGATTTTAAAGATTGTAATGTAAAGTATTATATTGTAATGCCACCGTTGAAGTACTAAATGCAATTCTATAATTATGTTATCTATTTTGATAAAGTCCGAGTGGTTAGTGCACTAGGTTACTGATCAAAGGGATCTGGGTTTGAGCCTCGGGTAAGGCATGAATGTCCATGTTGTGTTTCTGCTGAGGTCCTGCCATCTTCACAGACCTTCTACTATGGCATATAAGCTGACAGGCTCCTGTCAGACCTCTGTGGCAAGCAGTTACTTGAGGGGTTATTTTTTATTTATTATTTATTAACTGTCTCATGGCTGAGTGGTTAGCATGCTTGGCTACTAATCGTGGGGACCTGTTTAAACCCCAGAAATGGCACAGATGCATATTTTTTCTTCTGTTGTCCATCTGATGAAGTCTCACTTTTTTCACAGATTTACTCTATGGCATATTATACTGCAGGCTCATGGCAGACCTCTGTGGCAAATAGTTTCTTGAGTGGTAATTATTTTTTGCATCTCAGCATATAGCATAAAACACCATGCATTGTGATGACAAATGTGCATCTTTTGACAATATACATGTGATTAGCCCTTGTGTTAAAGACACCATAGCTAACAAAGAACTTTGATTACAATTTTTATTGTTTTTCCAAAAAAAAAGACATTTTTACTATTTTTAAAAATTTATTATGAAAATTAATAAGTTACATTCTATATTAATGTCAACAAGATCTGTTGACTACTTTCAGAATAAGGTTTTACATTTCTTTTAGTTTTCACAATTAATAGGAAATTTAGGGATTAATAGTGTTACTTAATTAACAAGAATGTGATGAAAATAATGCTTTTTAATGTAAAAATTTAAGCACTGTTTCAGATACAAGGATTTTGCAATTTTTTTGGAACAAAGATTTTTATCCAATAGTATATATATGTATGAATATTCACACAAATTTCAAGCAGTCATAGCATTCAGAGCACTATTTACCCCTCAAGCAGCTGTTTGTCACAGAGGTCTTTTGGTAGTCTGTTGGTGTATTGTGCTGTAGGGAAAGTATGTGAAAAAGGTGAGACCTCAGCACAAAGACAATAGAAAAGAAATCCATGGTCTGTTGTGATGTCATATTAGCAGACCAGCATGACCTGAAAATTGGACCACCCACACCAACTTAATGCAGACTTTGATTTCATTATGGCATTATCAGCACTCTATTCTACCTAAGATTTCACTAGAAATGGCATTATCACCACCATCCAGTTTTGTTGGGTTCTTGGACATATATATCTGCTGTTCACAAAAATCGTAATACTGAGAAGAATGAAAGGTCTGTGACTTGTATGGGACATGTTTTGCACCTACTACTGAAGAAGTGGTCCTTTCCTACAGGTATTTAAGGGGCAATAGGCATGTATTGTTTATCAGTTCTTGTGAGGTGTGAGCTTCACATCTCACAAGTTCGACAAAGGGTGTATTGTCACAAGAGAAAGCAATCTTTTGTATCGAGAAATTGCAGTTTTTGTGATATGTAGATTGGATGGTGGTGATAATGTGTATCTGTTATGCATTGGATATGCAGAAAATGGTTCGAAGATGGGCAACGAACATGTCAGGAAGGTTCTGGACCTCATCCATGGACATCCCCATGGGGATGTCCATGGATGAGGCCACCATCTCTGAAGGTCTCTCACCATCTCTGGAGGGTGGCTATGACAGATCACTCTGCCCCATCTACAGCTTTATCCCAACAGTAGAGGTCAATAACACATCTTCCAATGTCAGCAGTAACAGTTTCACACTGTTTATTGTAATTCAGACTGTACACCTGCCAACCATTGCTAAGACTGCCTATGACACCCAAACACAAAGCAGTCAGACTATAGTGGTACATCAAGTGATGACAATGGCATAAAGAATGGTGCAACATCATCTTTTCTTATGAATCTCATTCTGTCTGTTAGAATCTGTTGGTGTAGTCCTTGCCCATCAATGGGTTGGTGAGAGTTGCCAAGAGGAACATATTCAGATGTGGCATACAGCACCAAAGTATGGGATTATGGTGTGCGGTATGATCAGTTCTGAAAGCAACTAGTACAGATCCACACCACCATTACCAGTGCTCATTACATCCAAGGCATTTTACAATTAATAGCTCTTCTCTATTTAGAGTCTATGCCATATACTATATTTCATCAGGACAATGCAAGACCCCATGCAACAGCTGTCACTGTTGAATACCTGAGGCAAAACAATGTGCATATCCTTCTGTGGCCTCTACAAGATCCTATGTCTGTCACTCATTGAAAATGTATGGGCTATGGCCAAACAGAGTATGTGGCAACGCCATCACGTCTTGGTAAATGCAGATTAACTTTGGGCATAGGTGCATAGTGCTTGGATAACTATTCCACAATCCAGCATGAAACATTTGACTCCATGCCTCACGGTGCACAACAGGTCATAGAAGCAAGGGGTGGCCAGTCATTAATAAACAACTCTGTATATAACTCTTCATTTGCCTCTATATTTTAATCATTTATTACTGCAATAAGGCTACATTGAACCCCCAAACATGAGCTTGTTCTGATTGGTCCTTCTTGCTATTCTGATTTTCATGAACACCAGTGTATAATTAACTTTTGTTTTTCATTTTACATATATATAGATATTTACAATTAATTAACTTCATAGAAAAAATAATAACCACAAGAGTACACATGTGGTTGCAAAACACTATACTTTTTTTTACAATTTACTGCAAAAGGTGGTAAATCAGGCATAAATGAATTTAGTTTTGGCAACAACTTGAAAAATTTAAGCAAAATATTCACATTAAAAGAAATAACCTCATTTAACTCATAACAGAAAACAACTTTCTATATATGTAAACTTTTGAAACCTTCTCTTAATTTTCATAATAAAATTACATATTTTTAATATCTTCTATTTTATATGGTGGACTGTTGTATAATTTTAAAGCTAAGTACCAAAATTCTCAAATATAAGTCAGTAAATTTCAGACCTTTTCAAACCCAAAAAGCAGACTATCACCTTTTATGTGGGTCAGGTTTCTACATATGGAACAAAATTTACATTAATAATATAAAACAATTTTTGAAATAAATATATTTAAATGTTACCAGGAAAAGTTTAATGTAAATTTCAGTATAAATATTCATTTACTGTCAAAAAAGGTTTTGGATCAAACAGTTTTGACAGTTCACCCATTTTGTTATACTAAAATATGCAAAATTGGACAGTGTTGGCTAGGTACTCAAAGCAAATTTTACAATATCAACTTGTACAATACATTTTACATACAAATCAATACATGCAATATACAATAATAATACATACAATAATTTACATACAATACAAATAATATCTTACATATCAATATTGTCAATACCTTTTCTGGCTTCCTGAGGCTCAAAACTAGGGGTCAACTTATAATTGAGTGCATATAGTAAATAAAACATATCTACTCATTACTGTAATGAGCTAATAGTTCAAATATAATAGTACCAGATCTGGTATTTTGCCAAGGACTTCTATTAATTTGCATATTTCAATGTTCTACAACATGTTGCAGAAAATTATAAACATGCAATTTCTATTAGACAAAACATTTAATTTATTATAACAATTTCTTGCATTTCATGTTTTTTTTTGACTCCTTTTAAGAATGCATTTAATTACATGATTTTGGTCATAATCAAAGGCTTTGTTATTTAGATCCCCCCCCCCCCCCAAATATGTTATATATCTATTTTGAGAATTAGGAACAGTTGTATAATTGTATTATGAGAAACTTCCATTATGTAACTGATGATCTAGGTTTGATTTTCTGACTATCTATGTTTGTTATTGTTAATATATTTTGTCATAATGATTTATTCCCATTTAATTTTTTTTGCCATATTTTTGTAATCAGATCAAAGATAACAAAGAAGGTTTGATCCTCTTGAATGTATGTGGAACAGTAAATTCAACAAACCTTGGTTGTTCTAAAGCATCAGTTTGTTTCAATGATTCTACTGCTGTTAAAAATTTTGGAACTTCTGCAAGCCAGAAATTTTCTTATGATGGTGTAAGATTAAGACTTACTTTCTCAGATGGTGATGATTGCCTTTCCAGTGGTAGGTTCTTTCTTATTTTATGTTAAATAGTGAATTTTAGTATCAGTTATTATTAGTTGACGTATTGATTGTAATTTATAAGATTGCAATTTTATTTTGTAAAACTATTTCTCAAGGACCATGCGGGTTCTGGATTATGTTCCCATCAGGCATCAGTATTTGACTATAAGTGGACATATATATATAAATACAGCTAAGTTAGTTCATACTTTTTCTGTTTATGGTTATTGCATGTTTTGCTTGTCACAAAAATATAAAGCTTCCCTCACCTAAAAATTTTCCATTCTCTTTATTATTATTCTATTTGTATTATACCTTTGTAGTCAGTTACTGTGAAATAATCTGAATTACACTTGATCCACAATTTGCACAGATTCCAGAACTGCAGTTATATAATTACATAGTTTATTTTTAACCCATGTTTCTAAAAACATAGAAAAAAGTCTTGAAGTTGTGAAGGTTGGCACAAATCTATTAGTACACTTTATCAATTATGAAATAAAACCAGGATAAACTGGAAAAACTGGTTTGGTGAAAGTGAAACTGTTTTGTGACTAGTTTATTTACCCCTCAACACAGAAACTGTTTTTAATCTTTGAATTTGAGCCTTGTTTTCTATGTTTTTAATTGTTATTGATAATACCCCAGAGCATTATGTACATTTGCTTCCACTCAATCATTAAAATTCTTTTTTCTTTTTTTTTTTCAAACACCACCTTCTTGACTGTAGAACAGAGTGTTATAATCAATTTAAAATATATATATACATAAGGCAGACATTATCATAGTTGCTGTAAGTATGGACCTGATAAGCCAATAGTTTATAAGTTTTGAAAATGTAATAATCCTCTATGCCAGTAAGCAACATTAAGACTATTTAGTATGAAATGTGGAACATCACCATGATTGGCATTTAGAAGAAGTTGAACCATACGGATTATGAATAAAAATGATAATATTGAATACCATACACTGATGATAGAAACTACTACAAGACAAATATTTGAAACCCACATCAAATATACCAATTATAACTCAATCATACTGTAAGCTTCAAAAATAGTTTGCGACAACTAATGTCTGTCATTGAGACATACCAGTAGAAAAATTAAGCACAACATGTGAGCACTATGTTACTGTCTTACGTAGTTTGTAAGAGACATAAGAATATAAAAAAGTTACAGATATCAGTGTAAAATTGAGGAGTGTTTCCTAATAACTAGAAATATAACCCATGCAGCTTGTTAAGGAAAATGATAACATTCAATACCATATACTGATGATAGTAACTACAAGACAAATATTTGAATTCCACATCAAATATACCAATGATAACTCAATCATACTGTATGCTTCAAAAAATAGTTGTTGACAACTAATGTGTATCATTGAGACATACCAGTAGACAAGTGAAAATTAATAAATACACCATGGGAGCACTTATTGCTTTACATAATTTGTAAGAGAATACATAGGAATATTAAAAAAATGTATAGATTTTAGTGCAACATTGAGGATGTTCCATATCGTATTGTCTATCATTTCCACACGATCCAAGAACACAACCTTTGAAATAGTTAAAATGTTGGAAGTAAAAGATTCAGTGATTGATAGGTAGTAGATTCGGTCATTGAGCATCTTAAACCTCTTCATAAATAAATATTTATGGATGACTTGGAGCTAACATATGAGTCATTCACAGAAGATGAGTTAGATAAAAAAGAACTCTGATATGACCAGGTTCAAAATGAAACATATTGCAAAGCAGAACACTTGGTAGGTTATTACAACAGGTGTCAGGGAATGTAAAATTTATATTTTATTATATAGTTAATGCACTCAAAAGTATTGTCAAATCTAGATGCACGTAAATATAGAATCTCATATATATATCTGTGGGAATCAAGGGGAAAGAATTATATTAATATAGTAAACTAAAGTAATATAGCTAAGTTTCTGATGATCCTGGAACAATGTCTGTATGATGAGCTGGAACAATATTTAGGTGCTTACTGGTCCATTTTAAGTCCTGGGTATGGCTGTAAAAATTCGGCTTATGGCCAATTTATTAGGAACACTGCATTGTATACTAAATACCACAAAGCATGCCAATGTATGCAGAATTTTTTACTGAAGTAAGTATTCTATGTCACTATGAAGTCATATATGGCTGTAAAGTTGTGGAGGAAAGCAAAATCAAATGTGACGTGTAAAAAGGCTGATCTAACTGACTTTGAAAGGGGCTCATTTTGGAGTGCAATGGGCAGAAGCATCCATTATGGAGGTGATGGAATGCAGCCAAAAAACAACAACAAAAAATGCACAATATCCAAAGTGTATGGAAAATTGCAATGGTCTCAAAAAAAAATGTCTTCCAGTCATTGGAAATGTCAGAATTAAAAGGCTCTGGTAGACAGAAATGGACATTTGTTGGCTCATACCAAAGCCATCCGAAGAGAAAGCCCGATGTCACGTGACCAGCATGGCTAATGATATCAGAAGCGGGAATCGTGCATCGCATCATAGCTTTAAGTCAGCAGATCTGATTCATTTCTAATTCAATGTGCGCATTATTTAAATGATTTCATTTCCTGTACTGAATTGAATCAAAAATATCAATTATCAAACAAATTATCATAAATGCGGAGAATAATTTCATTCTTGCAGGAAATATTTTATTTTCGTAGATATAAAAAAAAATCCTAATTTCTCGATGTCAAAAATATTCAATAAACATATTATCTAAATATAGTTGCACATATTTTTTTATTAATTATATTTAATTGTAAACAGTATTATAAGAAAATGGAATACACCTAAATTTTAAAACATAATTTCATTGATTTTTTAAAACAATTTGCTACATTTGCAAACATATTTGAAGAGATAAGAAATCTATTCTCAGGTTAGCTAATATATTCATACTAACTTCAGATAGGGTTTAACAATATTGATAAATATCACATATATAGTATGTCACTAAAAGTATGGTTATATTTCATAGAAAACTTTTAAATTTTACATAGTTTATGTTCTAAGAAGAAAGCTACTGAGATCAGAACTCATTCACAGCTGACCAAATCATCAGTGCAATTCTATTATTTTATTGATAAGACTAAAATTATTTTCTTAATAAGATTTAAATCATCAGTGTTACATAATTGAAATAAACCCCAATACAAACACCAAAATGAAAGACTTGTATAATAAATATGATGACATAAAAATTTAATACAAATATTACTTTGCATTATTTACAGCTAAATATATTGACTACATACATCCAATGAAAAAAGTAAATATTTGAAACCCATATGAAATATACCAATGATATAACTCAATCATACTGTATGCTTCAAAAAATAGTTTGTGACAACTAATGTCTGTCATTGAGACATACCAGTAGACAAGTGAAAATTAATAAGTACACCATGGGAACACTTCTTATTGCCTTACATAATTTGTAAGAGAATACATAGGAATATAAAAAAAATATAGATTTCAGTGCAGCATTGAGGATGTTTCATAATAACAAGAAATACAACCCATACAGATTATGAATAAAAAGGATAATATTGAATACCATACACTGATGATAGAAACTACTACAAGACAAATATTTGAAACTCACATCAAATATACCAATTATAACTCAATCATACTGTAAGCTTCAAAAATAGTTTGCGACAACTAATGTCTGTCATTGAGACATACCAGTAGAAAAATTAAGCACAACATGTGAGCACTATGTTACTGTCTTACATAGTTTGTAAGAGACATAGAATATAAAAAAATTACAGATATCAGTGTAAAATTGAGGAGTGTTCCATAATAACTAGAAATATAACCCATGCAGCTTGTTAAGGAAAATGATAACATTCAATACCATATACTGATGATAGTAACTACAAGACAAATATTTGAAATCCACATCATATATACCAATGATAACTCAATCATACTGTATGCTTCAAAAAATAGTTTGTGACAACTAATGTGTATCATTGAGACATACCAGTAGACAAGTGAAAATTAATAAATACACCATGGGATCACTTATTGCTTTACATAATTTGTAAGAGAATGCATAGGAATATTAAAAAAAAATGTATAGATTTTAGTGCAACGTTGAGGATGTTCCATAATGACAAGAAATGCAACCCATACAGATTATGAACAAAAGTGTTAGTATTAACATGACTGGTACACCAGTAAAATTCAACGGATAGATATAGCTGGCATATGATTAAATCATTTGACCAAAGTGCTCAATTTTCTTTTAAATGATTTCTTGGGTGCATATTTTGATGGTGTGTAATTATGCATATACACATTTCACATGTTAATATAATTTTATGTAGCAAGTCTATTATTTTATTCCCACATACACACTGAAAATCTGTGCTAAACATTGTTTCTTTTTTCAAAATCTGATTTGCAATATTAACATATGCCAATAATTGATTTTTGTGGTTTAGAAATTGCTACTCTACATTACTGAATGTAAGTGTTTGAAAAATGGCATAACATAATGTTCCCACATTTATAGAAACTTCAGTAGGATAAGTTAGCCCTCCATGGTCACACATATTAATTAGCTGCTGACTACATACACTATTAGATCTCTTTTTGTTGTTAAATGATCAACAAAGGTAACACAATGTTTTCTTATTTGTTTTGTGGCATGCATATATATATATATGACGATTCACTATTATTACTGGGGCGGGGGTGGCTCAGTCGGTAGCGCGCCAGGCTCGTAATCTGTGGTTCCCAGGTTCGAGTCCCAGCTGGGTCAGTGTTGAGATTTATCTCCGCAAAATTCCCCGCCCTGCCCATGGTCAGTAGGGGACACTGACCATGGGCAGAACTGGTCAGTAGGGGACCGATGGGCTTGGAAAGGCTGCCGTCCGTCGGATGGGACATTAAGCCGTGGCCCCGTGTACGGGAGAGCCATACCCTGTGCACGTTAAAGAACATGCTGGATGGCCTTGACGGGAGGCTACCATCTGTCTCCCAACAGCTGTTCCAGTGGGTCCCTTCCCCCAACCTTCTCTGAGCCTTCGGGGTCCATGTGACCTGGCCATTTAGCCCATGGTGTGCAAAAAAGTGCCGCTCAGAGGTAAAACAACCCAACCCAACTATTATTACTACGGTAGCCAGGAACACAACATTATGGGACATGATAAGAATAATAATTACTATAAATACACTAGAATTTTAATAATTACTATAAATACACTAGAATTTAAGCAATATACATAAAATGGAATAAAGATAGAGCTTACATTTTGCACACAAAGGTAAAGTTGCAAACAGCAATGGCGACTACTAGCACACATAAAATCAAGTCTCTCGCCTCGACTAAGCCTCTGCTCTGGTAAGCCTCCAGTGGTGCAACCCAAATTACGTGACATCAGGCTTTTCCTTCAGATGGCTTTGCTCAAACTGTCTAGCAAACCAGCTGCTACAGTTCATTAGCTGAAAGAGATAACTGCTAGGAGTCTTTAAAGCCCATTTCAATGACAATTATGCACAGAGAATTGAAAACTTTAAAATTTGGAAACTATCATGATACATATGAAGAAGTAGTAGGCTACACAGTTCATAATTATTTGGCTAGTCAGTGTATATCTGGTATAATTTGGATAGAAATATCATACATTATCTTGTGTACATGATTAGGAAGATAAAGTATTGAATGCTCCCTACTCTCTCCATAAAGTTTTACATTTGATTTGTGTACATTTTCTCAGAAGATCTGGGCAAATCATCTCTGTTCAAACCTATTGTAATGGCTCTGATATTTACCCTTTCAATGTGCAATGAAGTTTTATTGGGTATGTAAAGAACAGTATATTTAAAGACGAAAGCATCCACCTACTACATGATTTGACTTAGTTGAATGGGGCAGCAAAAGATGGTGAAAATCTGAAAAAAAAAAGTCAAATATGATAGCTAAAGATAAAAAAAAATCAACCGTAGTCTCAGGTTGACAGTAAAAGGGTCAAAGGGCTAAACAGATTGTGCAAAAAAAAGTTAATCTTAAACATAGATGACAATCACACCATTACCTGTTGACTTTTTAACGTCAATATATCAATAAATATTTTATGGAAAAAATTTTGCCGGCATATGGGACTTTAACCTGCATCTCTACAGAAACATGGCAGAGTATTCTACCACTGAACTAATGCTGACTCATCTTTTTTTCCATTAATTTTAAGACAACTCTTCACCGAGGATTTGGGCATCTACCACTGACACCGTATATGATCTCGGGTGGCAACTATTTCTTTTCATATTGTGCTGAGTAAGATGGAAATAAATAATAGTCTCTTCATGCTATTTAGCATTATTAATGATTTAAACATAGATGACAATCACAGCATTACCTGTTGACTTTTTTACATCAATATATCAAGTTTTTTCCACAAAATGTTTATTGATTATTGATGTTAAAAAGCAATAGGTAATGCTGTGATTGTCATCTATGTTTAAATCATTAATAATACTAAATAGTGTGAAGAGACTATTATTTATTTCCATCTAACTCAGCGTAATATAAAAAGAAATAGTTGCCACCCGAGATCATAGATGGAACCAATGGTAGGCACCCAAAGCTTTGGTGAAGAGTTTAGAGTCTTAAAATTAGTGCAAAAAAGATATCGGCATTAGTTTATGGAAGAATACTCTGGCATGTTTCTGGAGAGATGCAGATTCAAGTCCCATATGTTGGCAAAATTTTTTCCACAAAATGTTTAAAGTTAATCTTGAATAGTTATAAGAAATTTTGTCTTTTTTTTTCATTCTTGTGAAAATGATAGCTGGTGCTGATGTATTGGTCAAGGATTTCTGGCATGTTACTGGGAGGTGTGGGTTAAATCCCACTCATGGCAAAACTAAAATTATTTCAACTAATTCAGAAATAATGCAATATTGTACATTGTTTTACACAAGTGGGACTAGAAAAATTTAGTTATGTATTTTAGGCTTGTTGATATTAATTTGTTTATGTTTTCAGAAATAGAATGCTTATATATGTTACATTTATAGTTTGTACTGAATATAATAAAAATTATTTTTATTGTTTTAGATACAGGAAAATCTACTTCTGAAATACTTTTCACTTGTAATTTGAATTCAGGAATAGGAAAGCCAACATTGTTTAAGGTACAGAATTTTTAAGATTTGATAGTAGCAAATATTATATGCAACATTAGATGAAATAGTTGTTTAACTCATTTCTGGGCAATAAAAAGTATTTACATTACAAGCAGATTCAAGCTAAATATAATTGATATATTGATATAATGCACTATTATATCAATATATCAACATATATTGTGTTTTACATATATGTTACATAATATTGTTATTAATTGATATATATTGTTATTAATTGATATATTGATATAATGCATTATTATATCAATATATCAACATGTATTGTTGTGATAACAGTTCGTTTTGTAAGACATACTCACAAATGTGGTAGTAGTTTGCAAATGTATGGTAGTATCACAATTTAAGTTTATATCATCAATGATGTTAAATCAACAGTGGAATTGGATCTGATGAAATTTCAAGTATCATGATTGTGAAGGTAGCTCAAAAAGCACTTTAACTCATTTTGTGTATTATGCTAATTATTCCTTAGTAGTGTAAAATTAACACCAAGTGGTCATCCAGTGCATTATGGTGCATAGTGTTCGAGTTTGGTGGCTTTTCTATCTGATGATACAAATGATAAGCTTTGACTGGGACCTTTAACCCTCCAGAAGTGGCATATGGTCTGTCAGACCGATTGAGAATATATTTTCTAATAAATTTGCAACACAAAAGTTTAGGTGCAACCTTGCTGTAGTACCTTCCTAATATGATATACTGAACCTCACATTGCAATGTTTAGTATATCTACTTTCTCCGAATTAAAAATTACTCTGAATTAAGTTACATGCCAACTTGGTGTGTCACACCGACGCCAGGTGTTACAGTTTTAACTTAGATGTTTTTCTCTGAACACAAAAAGTTTTCAACTGTTTTATTTAAATTTAAGTTCTATAAATAATCCTAAAAGGTAAATAATTGGCTATAATTAGTAGCAAGTATTTACTTTTTTACTTTTTATTTTTAATTTTGTAGTTATAGGGGATTATGAAAAGGAACAAGCTTGTTTGCTTCGAATGTTAGAAGAGGTGTGTGTGTGTTAGTAGAGAAGACAATTTTTTTAAATTAAATTATCATAAAATAAACAAAACAAAGTTTATTTCAAATTTATTATTTATTATAAACTTTTGGAGAACATTTTTGCATAATCAGTCTGGGAAACTGATGCCACCTCTTTATTTCTGTCATTCCACACCATTTCTGGAGGGTTAAGTTAGACCTCATTGGATTAATGTCATTTCTGTCAGTATCATGATCCACTTACTGTGGATCCTCTCCCATGTTGGGATACCTGGCAATGAGCTTGCTGATCGGACCGCTAAAGAGGTGCTTGAGAGTCAGAGGTATGTTACTAATTTACCTTGGCAATTGCAAGATTTTTGTCTCAGAACTGATAAGCACACATCGTCTTGCCCAGTGGCAGAGGGACTCCAGTTGTTCCTCATTTAGGTACCTGCTAGATCCCTTGCTCATTGCTCCTAACCTTGGTAACCTCAACAGATCTGAGGAGACCCTCCTATATCGTCTATGAGTTGGTGTCATCTACAGCAACTATATTCTTCACACTTGGCAGAGTCTACAGTCCTAATGTGTTAGAATTAATTAATTGATTAGAATGTGAGATATAGTCTCAGGTGCTTCATATGTGCCATATGCAGCACCTGAGACTATATCCCACATTCTAATTAACTGCTCCCATTACAATACTGAAAGAGAAATTTTGTTCCAGGAGTTTCATGCTATCAGAACCATGGATTACTCCATCATCCCCCTTCTTGGCACTCACCAGAACAAGGAGCTGCTGTGAATGTGCATTCGACTACTCACTGATTTCTTTCAGAACATCTGCCTTTTCTGCAAAGTCTGATGTCTTTGATTTTGTCTTTACTTTTCTCCCTTTAATTTTTTTTCTACAGACCTATGTGATATAGCACAGATGTAGTATTTTCTATTTCTGCTGTCTTGCCCTTCTGTTGTGACTGGTGATGTAGGAGGCTAATTTCACCATGTTCTTACACCTTGAACCAGGTAGAATATATTAGTAGACTTGAAATAATATGCTATGATATATGTAGTATAGCAGCAGTTTCCTTAACTGTTGTAAATGTACAAGATATGTGTATGATATATGTACAAGATATGTGTAATGCTTTTAATAGCCATCATCAATATTAACTGGAATTGAAATTTTGAAGTCTGAAGGGATGTTGAAAATTAACAAAATGGTTGCAATGTTTAGTAGTTCTCCAGGTTGAATTTAGTTTTATAATGTAATTCATTATTTCATTTTAATCACATGAGATTAAAAAAAATGAGACTTTAAGATAGAAGCAGAAATTAGCAGCTGTCATAACAAAAGAAACATGACACTCAAAGCATCTCATTTGACAAAGATAACAACTACCCAAGGCAGTTGTATTTATTGGAACCACATAGCTCCCCATTTTACATAATTGAAGTTCTGTAGGCTACATGTATAAGGGTAATTGCAATTTTGCTGTAAAGTTGCATGCCTCTATTCTGTACCTGCAGAGCAACTGAAGAAAACTCCTGCTGCACTGTATCTGTTGTCAATTAAATACCTCAACTCTACTAAAGTTTTCAACACAACCTCGGTGCTGTTAAACCATTCTAGAATATCGATGCTAAGAAATGCTCCAGTATATATTAGAATTTATTTTAATAGTCTCAGTGATGTAAAATACTCCAACTTTGAACTTTACCTTCATGTTGCTTGAACTTTTATTTATCCAGTATAAGCTCTCAGTTGTTGATCTGGCATCATTGCTATTGCCACACAGTTATGAGCATGCTTCTCATAAACTGAATTATTATTGTAACAGGTCAAACAGATATTAAAATTTTTGAATTAAATTTTGAGTTTACTCTGAATTTTTAACATAATAACAAAGTTAAAAGGGAAATATACTTGAAAGAAAGTAAACCTATTTTTGATGTTACAAGAATGTGACATTTAGTTTTTCTTGTTTCAGAAATATCCCTGCTTAGCTGTATTCTTATGGGAAACAAATTTAGTGTGTGAAAATGTAAAGCATCAATGCAATTTTGATATTGGTGGCAAATACTTTGATTTCCATCTATTGTCAAGTCTATCTCATAATTGGAATGTAACAGATGGTAAAGGAAATACGTGAGTTGATTTTTTCTGACATAATAATTTTCTTGTGATATTTACATGGATTGCAATTATATTCATTCTTCAAATACATGTTTATGAAATGGTGTTGCTTCTTTGCTCTAGAGAAATTTTACCTAATTTTAATTCATTGGACATAGGTAATCAAGACTCAGTGTGGTGCACTATGGACATAGTTACTTGTGCACCATTAAACACAAATAACAAATCAAAGCT
This sequence comes from Ryuthela nishihirai, assembly GCA_038380435.1. NCBI lineage: Eukaryota > Metazoa > Arthropoda > Arachnida > Araneae > Heptathelidae > Ryuthela > Ryuthela nishihirai. The sequence continues at coordinate 116,746,343 of JAWZYU010000001.1, forward strand.
TAAGCTTGAGACATTTTGAATGATGCAAAATATATCCTAAGACAACGCTCATTTCTGATAAGCACTGTTTAATTTACAATCGAGGAAACAAGTGTGAATGTAAGCAAAAATAATTGCATTTCTCATCCTTGCTATAGCATGATAAAGAGCAGTGCACTTAGAGAAAAAAACTAAACAATTGTTTTAACATATTTATTACTAGTATATTATTTTAACCTTTACCGGCAGAGTGGCTAGGAAGTTGGCTTCTGTTCCAGAAAGCAAACTTTGTGTGTTGTATCAGCTCTAACTGAAGAACCAGAAGGCAAACTTTGTGTTTTCCAGAAGGCAAACTTTGTGTGTTGTATCAGCTCTAACTGAAGGGTCCTAAACTTACTCGTAGTTTGTATAGGACTTCTCATATAAGGACATTACTAATAAAATTGAAGTCACTGATGACATGGTCATCAGTGACTTCAATTTTAATTTTATTATTTACTACTAATTATTTAATACTAATAAAATACTTACTAATTTATTTATTACTAATAAATGACATGGTCATCAGTGACTTCAATTTTAATTTTATTATTTACTACTAATTATTTAATACTAATAAAATACTTACTAATTTATTTATTACTAATAAAATTGAAGTCACTGATGACATGGTCATCAGTGACTTCAATTTTATTAGTAATGTCCTTATATGAGAAGTCCTATACAAACTACGAGTAAGTTTAGGACCCTTCTGTATGTTATATGTTGCAAATAAAAGTAATTGAAAGAAATTTCTGGAGTTAAGAGCACTGTAATTAATTTCTTCTAGATTCTGCTGAACACTTCTAGACTTGTTACAGCAAGACTATATGACACTAAACATTCATAACAATACAATGAAATCAGAAAGTAAGGTTTCCTACTAATTTCTGAAGAAGGCAGGTAATTATGCTGAAGGCAATATACAAAAGATATCCACATATGTATATTATTTTTCTACATAGTCACCAGACTTGTTAAGATACTTATGATGTTGATCCATAAACTTATTGAAACAATGCTGATTAAGGACACGTCATGCTCCTGAAGCTATTTTGTGACTTCTTTGATGGCATTGCCTGATAATAGAAGCATCCACAGAGATGCTCTTCTACTTCCCAAACAAGTAAATATCCAAGGTGCCAAGTCTGGACTGTATTGTGAGCAGTTGCACCATTTCCTTTCATGTTGCATTGATAGGACACCTGATCTATACACAGCCATAAGTTTTCAATGGATTTCCATTGGTTAGGCCTTTTCCCACAGAAACTGAATTACTGCTTGAATTCAATTTCAGTACAAAAAAAAAATCTCCAGCTTTGTATACAAATGCAGAAATTCTTGTCCTGTTCATTCAGACTGTGCCTCACAGCACAGGTATGTAACAGTGATTAGTTGGGTTGTTTTACCTCTGAGCAGCACTTTTTTTTTGCACACAATGTGCTAAATGGCCAGGTCACAAGGACCCAAGGTCTCAGAGAATGTTGGAGGGGGGGGCACTGAACAGCTGTTGGGAGACAGATGGTAGCCTCCCATCAAGGACATCCAGCATGCTATTTAATGTGCACAGTGTACAGCTCTCCTGCTTAATGTCCCATCCAACAGACAACAGTCTTTTCCTTTTCCTATCAATTGGAAGACAACAGTCTTCCAATTGATATCTCCTACTGACTGAAGAAATGGCCGGGAGTTTTGCAGAAATAAATCTCAATGCTGGCCCAGGTGGGACTCGAACCTGGGAGCTGCAGATTAAAAACCTGGTGTGCTACCAACTGAGCCATCATCCATCCTTGTAACAGGGATGACTGCTGCCACTTTGTGATGCCCCCTCATTCACTTTTACTTTACCTTAACCAGTTTTGCTTAATTTATGTTATATTTATCATTTTGGGGATTTTTATTTCATTTTTGGCATCACAGCACTCGTTTCCAAGAGCACAGGAGTTGCACATGTGCAACTCTGAACTCTCAATTGTCACCCGCTAAAACGTGCGTGTACAAGGACACGCCCCCTCTTGCGTCATAGCTTGCGTGCTCATCATTTTATGCAAATGTCTTTACCGGTGCAACAGCCACGTGTTGCCGAGCCTGTATGCTTGTTAAAACCATGACATATTAGTCACAGAGAGTAGTTAGAGATGTCAGTAGTTGGGTCAGTAGTTAGTTGTGAGTTGGAAGTAGTCACAGGAGTTGGTGTTAGTTGTCAGTTTGTAGTGAGATAGAAATGATGTAGTATCTTCTTCATTGAAGTTGGTGAGTGTTTAACATAATTTTGGAAATAAACTAGTTTGTTATAGAAACTTTTTTGAATCTTTGCTATTTTTTTCTCTTGAGCAACAATAGTTCATAAGTTTTGATTATATATTTTTATATTGACAATCATTTAATTTTTGAATTCTTACTTGTTAAGTAACGCTCGCTGGTATTCGAACCGTAATTGAACTTTATTTGGCAATTTGTTAATTATTGCCTGGCGCCCGACTTTAGCTATCTGGAGCTTGAATAAATATTGGATCAGACAAAGGGTCCAAAACTTTAAAAGTAATTAAATCTTTGGAGCGTTACAACTTACTGATATTATTTGGTACTAACATGAGGTATAGGCACAGACCTAGATGTTTGTTAGTTTGGCAGGAAACTGACTGGTAATCTTGATTTTTGACATACCCTGTAGTTTTAATAGTTTTCATAGCAATGCAATGAAAACTATTTAAACTTGGAAGCTATTTAAACTATGAAAACTATTTAACTAATGGAAGGATTATATTCTGTATATTGCTATGCCAACTATCTTCAACTATTTAATGAACATTCTCTAATTAAAAAACTGAACATCAGTTTGCTATTCACTGCAGTGATAGACCTGCAACAATAAAATCATTTCTCAGTGATGTAATCTTAGAAAGTATTTTAAAAGGATAGAAATATGGTGCATTTGTTTTGTTGTTTTCGTTGTGTTATTAAAATTAATCTTACTAAATGAGTATAGCCGTCCCGTGGCCGAGTCCCGTGCTTGGCTACTGATCTACCAGACCTAGGTTCGAACCCTGGATAAGGCATGGACGTTTGTGTAGTTTTTCTGCTGAGGTCCTGCCATCCTCTCAGACCTTCTACTATGACATATAAACTGACAGGCTTCTGTCAGACCTCTGTGGCAACAAACAGCTGCTTGAGGGGGTATTTATTTTATTTATTACTACATGAGTATATTGATATTGTTCACTTTTATGTAATACTGCATTACTGAAAATTTTTCTAAAAGTAAAAACATTGTTTTTGGCACTGTTATAATGAAGCATTTGTCAAATGTATGACATATTCTTAAATAGCTACTGGCTGAACATGTGTCAAGGATTACAACCTAGCAGAGATACCATTGGATGTTCTTCTTCTGCAGCTGTCTGTCGTAAAGATAGCAATGGTCATTTTGCATCTTTAGGGATGATCCATACCATGGAAGCAAAGCAGACAGGTAAATGTTACTTGAGATATATTTATTTTATTTTACTTTTCCCACAGAATGGAATAATTTATAGTTTCTTTGTGGTTTCTAAAGAATTTCTCACATGTTCACAGAATTATTGGTGCCTCTAGCAGGGATTCTAACCTAGACCCACTATTGTAGTATTATTTTAATCAATACAATACCTCCATGTCAGTGAGTTTTAAAGTTTGAAAATGATCTAGTGGTTATGATTTGAGTCAACTTAGACATGCATTTTAAGGCCCAAGTGAATTTTAAAAAGGATGATTAAAAATTTAAAAATACCCATCTTTCTATGTGCAATAATCATATTTATATATAATATCCTTTCATGATTTTATGGTCAAGCCTCTTGCACTTGGCCATCTTTTAGCCGAAAACTCTTTTACCCTCTGTCTTTGCCTTTTTACGTTTTACAGGTTATTTTAACAGATTGTAATCTTATGGCTTTGTCTTTTATACACTGTCCATCCTGGGTCTTTTACACCTGGGTTGGGTTTCTTTTACACCTTTATCTTTATTGCTTTACACATGCTTCTTTTTTGTATTTTTTATATCTGTTGGTTTTGTCCTTTACCTTTTACTGTTTTGACTTTTAACTTTGGTTATGGGTTCTGTTTCTTTTATCCTTCTATTTATCTTGGCTGGTGCATTATTGCCTAAGATGCCAATGTGCCATAAAATCCCAAACAACCAACCAACCTATATATAATATAATATTTCTTATATGCAAATGCAAATAAACTTTCAATGTTGTATAACAATAAACCATTATTTTATTGAAAATAAAGTTTTGCATATTGATATAAGCTCACCGGACAAAAAAATTAGTCCATCGCCCACCATAAGAGGGTTACGTCTGTTCGACAGCAACAGAGTTTGACAGCACAGTCACACTTGAAGACGCACCAGTAATAAATGCATCCTACAAATAGCTGTGCCGTGCTTTATATGGGGGCAGGGGTGGCTCAGTTGGTAGTGCGCCAGGCTCGTAATCATGTAGTTCCGAGGTTCAAGTCCCAGCTGGGTCAGCATTGAGATTTATCTCCACAAAATTCCCTGCCCTGCCAACAGTCAGTAGGGGACACTTATGGGCTTTGGAAAGGCCGCCGTTTCTACGAATGGGACGTTAAGCTGTGGCCCTGTGTGCGGGAGAGCCATACTCTATGCACGTTAAAGAACATGCTGGATGGTGGAGCTTGATGGGAGGCTACCATCTGTCTCCCAACAGCTGTTCCAGTGGGTCCCCTCACTCAACCTTCTCTGAGCCTTCGGGGTCCATGTGACCTGGCCATTTAGCCATGGTGTGCAAAAAAGTGCTGATCAGAGGTAAAACAACTCAAAGCCATACGTTATGGGGTTCATACAGTGATAACAAGTGGTGGTATGCCATGTGTGTGTTAGTCACTCTGTGAAACATGGGTCATGCCAAAGATATGAACGAGTGGCAAAGAAGGGTTATTGCGTTTGGCCGAGCCAAAGGACATAGTGTACAAGAAGTTTCTGCCTTTGCAGGTGTGTTGAAACATACTGTCCAAAGGGTCTTCCAGTAGTGGCATATATCGCAGTCCACCACTAATCGTCGCCAGAACTGTGGCAGAAAGATTGTGCTCACCAATAGGGACCGCCGCAGTGTGCCATGCACTGTTAGGGCAAACCGCTTTGCAACGATGCAGGAATTGCTCCAGTCAGTCAATGCAGACCTACAACAAGCTGTTTCCGAATGAACACTCCAAAGGGAACTGCATGCCATGGATATTTGGAGCAGAGTACTGCAGAAGAGACCCATGTTAACAGCTTTGCACAAGGCTGCATGGCTACAGTGGGTGCAGCACCACAAAGACTGGACTGTCGACTCTTGGAAGCATGTGATCTGGTTGGGTGAGTCACATTTTTGCTTGTACTCAAATGATGCGAGGCAACAGGGTACATTGTAAGCTGCATGAAACCTTCCAATACAGACTGTGTGCAAGATTCTGTTCAAGCTGGAGGAGGCTCTGTAATGTTTTGGGGGTGTTTCACATACGAGGAAATGGGTCCTTTGGTTGTGGTGACATCACATTTGAACCAGAAGGGCTACTGGACGACCACATGTTTCCTTTTGTGCAGCATCTCCACAGTGAATACCAGAAGGATACCACAGTCTTCCAAGACTACAATTTTCACGTCACAGGGCTCGAAGTGTGTTGGATTGGCATGATGAACATTCTGAAGCCTTTGAACATCTCTACTGCCTACCAAATCCCCGAATTTGAATCCCATAGAAAACTTGTGAGACTATTTCAGGCAACGAATGAAGCACCATCCCAGCCATCCAACCGATCTGGTCGAACTGTGGCATTTACTGCTGGAATAGTGGATGAATATTGATGTGCACTACATCCGTACACTGGTGGCATCCATGCAGACAGGATTTTGGCTGTTCTTTGGTCTCATGGAGGCATTACGCGCTAAGGTGACATTCAGCCAGGGGTGACTAATTTTTTTGTCCGGTGAGCTTATTTGTTTATAGTAAGAGATTGCATTAATATTTTGTTAATTTTTGTAATATATAGTTTTTTGCTAGGTAGCACAATTCAAAAGTTTTAAGTTTGGATAATTCATTGTAATTTTTTCAATCTTTTGTTTTCCTGAAGTTTTGTTTTCAAATAATTTTTTATTACTAAAAAGCAACAGCTTTGTGTATTAAGAAATTAAAATAGCATTTTTTGTTAATATAAGGCCTTATTTTTCTGTGATTTATTAACTGTTATACATTGAATGCTTATATATATATGTGTTAAAATTGCTATGAATTTAATTGAACATTAAATATTAAAATTTGTTGAAAGTGTATGTAATGACTGCTTGAAATTGTTATAGCCTTACTTTTGTTGTTACCCCTATCCCAGTTCACATATGATTTTAAATTTTTTAAATATTACTGTATACACAGTCATATCAGAATAATATAACCACCTACCTAATAATGGTAATAACCACCTTTGGCCCAAATGACAGCAGTGAGACGGCGTGGCATGGATGTAATGAGGCCCTGGAAGGTTGCTAGAGGCACACATGACCATTTAGACTCCAGCAGAGCACGGAGGTTCTGGAGGTGATGTGATTGTGGGTCTGCACGCCGAACCTGTCGATTCAAATAGTCCCACAAGAGCTCTATGGGATTGAGGTAGGGCGATTTTGCTGGCCAAGGGAGAATGGAGATATCACTATCATGTTCCTGAAACCAGTCACGCACCACCTTAGCGCCATAGCAGGGCACATGTCCTGTTGTAGACACCATCACCACAAGGGTAAACATCCACCATGAAGGGATGCATGTGGTCAGTGAGAATGAACAGGTAGCCATTGACATTCAGGGTCCCAGGTCATACCAGGAAAGCATCCCCCAGACATGCACACTGCCACTGCCAACCTGTACTTGACCGACAAGTGTGTCTGGGTGTAGGTTCTCATGTGTCTGACACCATATCTGTCACTGCCCATCACTTCTGTGGAGTAGAAACCTCGATTTGTCACAGAAGGCAACCTTTTTTTTCACTTTTCCACTGTCCAATGATGGTAGTCCTTTGTGAACTGCAGGCATTGTTGCTGATGGATCTTGGTTAACATGGGTGTCTTTACACAGCATTGACTCTGGAGACCCATGCATAACAGGGTTCACTCTACTGTTATCAGGGACACGTACCTGGGTGCCCCAGCATTCATTTGAGTGGTCAATTTCTGCACTGTAGCGCATCAATTCCCCTTTACCAGTATACAGAGGCGACGTTCTCTTCTGGGGTTGATGGCTTTTGGGCTCCACAGTTATGATGTCTGGAGGTACTCGGTGTGCTAGTGGTCCATTCTTGGTACACCCTTACTACAGAACCTTGCGAACAGCCCATGAAGTCTGCTGTTTCTGAGATGCTTCCACCCTTGACATGGTAGCCTATGATCATTCCTTTTTGAATGTCTGTCAAATCAATACCTCTGCTCATTGTGCTCATGCTATGCACTGTGGCTCATCTGCCCTGGCTGGCTGCTTATATCTCCATGTGGTCGACCTTGTCCTGCACTCTGTGATGTGCCTGGGCGGATACACTGTAATTCTGTGTGTGGTCATATTATTCTGATACGACTGTGTATATTTGTGTGTTAAGTCTACTGAAGCAGTTATCAGAGAACTTGACTTCCGTCGCAATGGTGATGCCCTTTTATAATAAATTTAGACTTGCTAACATTAGCTTCTTGGTTCGTGTAGCATATATGTTCGCCTTTGTAACCCCTGCATAAAACATTTTACAAATAAAAATAGAATTAAAAACAAAATCCATCCTTCAAATCTTTTTATATAGAGCAAAAAAAAGAGTCATCATGCAAAACATAAACCCTGGTTTTTTATTTTTGTCATTTCATAAGTGCTTCGATTTTTTATAATTATGTTTACTTTATAATATTTATAGTTACTTTATAATATTTATGGTTACTTTATATATTACAGGTGTATTCAATTTTATTGAAATGTCAGCTTTTATAAATTATATATGTTTGGCAATGGGAAAGTTTTAAAGGCCATATTTTACCATGAACAATGCATTAATTATATTGATACTATCCATAGTATATTGTATCATTTCATCTTATTTAGATTCAGGAGAGCTTATGCTTAAATATACATCTGGAAGTAGTGAACCATGTTCTGAAGCTGGATCATCAAAAGGAATTAGAGCATCAACAACTATCCACTTTACATGTGGAAGTTCTCGTGGTGAACCAGAATTATTATTTGGCCCTAATGGGAGTTGTTATTTTGATTTCAAATGGGAAACCAGTCTAGCCTGTCCTGAGAAAATGTAGGTATTTGCTAATTGCAAAAAAAAATGTTGAATGGTATTGAAGAATAATATTATCAAAAAAAATACGTTTTTTTTTTGCTTAAAGGTGTTTAAGATAATTAAATTCTACAATTTTGCTGAGCGTAGGTTAAAAATATTTCGTTCACATTTTCATCTGACGATATAACATGAATTTTCATTTTATAAAATAGAGAAATCTTGCATTTGTTTTAATTAAAAAAGAGGTTTAAAAATCCTCCTCCTGCTCAAGCATCTATGGGCTATAAAGGTCTAACCAGAGGGTGCAATTAGTTCTCCAAGCATATCTGTCCTGAGCTATATCTGCTGCATCTGGCCACTGCACACCAATCTGACAAGGTCCTGTTTGACATTGTCTGTCCACCACATCCTAGGTCTCCCCCCTCTTTCTGAAGTCTTTAGGCACACTATTCATAACCCTATTTGCTAATCTATAATTATCCATACAGGCAACATGGCCAAACAACAGAGTCTCTGCACAGTATACTGCTTAAAGGAGTTTGTTGACTCCTTTGCCTAACCTCATCATTACTTACAAAGTAGAACCACCTAATGCTCAAGATATTGCGTAAGCATCTAGAATTAAAAGTATCAAGTTTCCTCTTGTTTACAAAGCATCTAAATTTCCTATTATCTTATTTACAAAGCATCCAAGTTTCACTACCATAGCTAACTCTAGAAAGAACCAAACTGTTATACAGTTTAAATTTCTTTATAGTCTAAATATATTAAAAATATACACTGAAGAGTCAAAACATTATGACCAGCGTGTCTTTATGTAAATTGAAGCAACTGCAGGTAAACGATGGTGCATGTGAAGATCATGAAACAGTATAAATAACACCTGATACTGAGCTCTGTTAATTAGTGTTATTATTGTTCTTCAGATGGGAAAGGCAGTGGACTTAAGTAAGTTTGACAAAGGCCATATTGTAATGGCCAGACAATTGGGTCAGAGCATTTCTGAGATGGCAAGTCTTGTGGGGTGCTCACGGTCAGCAATGGTTAGTACCTTCAAAAAGTGGTCCGAGGAGGGAAAAACCATGAACCACTGGCAAAGTATGGGCCGACCATGGCAATGCTAGAGGTGAGTGAAGGCTATCCTGTATGGTACAAGCAACAGAAGGGACATTGGTGCAACTCGCCTGTAATTTGAATGTTGGTGACAGGAATAATGTGTCACAACACACAATACATCAAACCTTGCTGAAAAGCAGGCTGCATAGCCACAGGCCACTCTGAGTGCCCATGCTAACCTCAGTTCACCATCAAAAGCACCTACAACAGGCACTCGAGCATCAAAACTGGACTTTGAATGATTGGAAGAAGGTCGTCTGGTCCGATTAATCTTATTTCCAGTTGCACTATGTGGATGGCCAGGTATGTGTGTGTACTTGGGGAAGTATTGGCACCAGGATGCACTGTGATGGAGACAAGACTGGAGGAAGTATAATACTTTGGGCAATATTCTGCTGGGAAACCCTGGGTTCAGTCATTCATATGCAGGAAACTGTGATGTCTACGACCTACCTAACCATCATTGCAGACGTGGTACATCCTTTGTGGCAACGGTATATCCCTCTAGTAGTGCTTTCTTTCAGCAGGATAATGCGTCATGTCACACTGCCCGGATTTTTCAAGAATGATTAGTGGAACATGAGGAAGATTTCCAGGTAATGCCCTTGCCTCCAAATTCCCCAGACATCAATCTAATCGAGCATCTGGGGTTTGTGTAGGAAGAGTATGTCAGATCTGTGCGGTTCAACCATGTAACTTACAAGAGTTAAAGGATCTGTTGGTAACATGTTGGTACCAGATACTGTAAGACACCTTTAGGAATCTTGTAGCATCCATGCCTCACCGGGTAAGAGCTGTTTTGGTGGCATGTGGAGGATCAACATCATAATAGGCAGGTGGTCATAATGTTTTGGCTCTTCGGTGTATATTAGTGCTTTTTATGTTTCTTGAGAATGCACTGAATACTTTTGCTGAGGCAAATTTTTTAAAGTGCTTTCTATGTTTGTACGGTTGAATCCACTTCCACTTTTGTGTGACAGAATATATTTAAAAAGAAATATTGAGATATTTTCAAGGTGGATATAGTAGTATTCTAAAATTTGCTAAACCCTGTAACAAAATACAAAATATAAATCTTTTCCGAAAATTTTCTGATTTTAAATCTGATCATTTTTTGATTTCGAGCCATTTTTAATTATAGCTTTGGTTTAATAAAGGTACTACCCTACACAAAGGACAAAGGTAACATAGAAGCTATATTAGGTTTGTCCTGGTTTCTTATACAACATACAAACACTACACACCCCATTGCTCTTAGTAGTCAGGTATGTTAACCACTGGACCAGGTAGGGTTTAGTGGTTAGCAATAAGGTTTACAATAAGGAGTACAGTTTTTTTAAACTGACTTTATGACATGAAATGAAACTTAGTCTAATGAAAATTTAAAGCTAGAAACACATGGCATTATGCAGATGTACACTGGGTAATCTTGTAGAATTCAGACTTTTATGCAAACTGTTGGGATTAGAACTACAGTTGTTTGAGAATAACAAAGCTATGTTGCACTAATCATAGTTTTAAAATGGGCTGAGTGTTTTTGAAACCGCCAGATTTTCATTGTCAGGATTTATGATGAATAACAAGAATTGGTGATTAAGTAGAAGACAAGGTAGCAGATATCTTGCCATCTGTTGAACGTTTTAAGAGCAAAGGGTTAACGTTGCTATTTCAAATACCAGTTTAACTCTTATAGTGCCTAATATTATCTGTTCCCCCTTGGCCAGCAAAATCGCCCTACCTAAATCCCATAGAGCTCCTGTGGGACTATTTGAATCGACAGGTTTGGCGTGCAGATCCACAACCACGTCATCTCCAGAACCCCCGTGCTCTGCTGGAGTCCAAATGGATACGTGTGCCTCTGGCAACCTTCCAGGGCCTCATTGCATCCATGACACGCCATCTCGCTGCTGTCATTCGGGCCAAAGGTGGTTATTACCATTATTAGGTAGGTGGTCATATTATTCTGATATCACTGTGTATATGAAGAGGCTTCAGCTGCCTGCTATTCTATCTCGAACCTTGGGATTCTTTTGGCCTTGCCTTAAAGTCTACCTTCTATAGGAAGGAAAGGAACAAAACAACCCAATCTTGAGATTGTTATATGCACAGGAAGAAAAGTTTAATTGGTTTTAGACTTAAGATTTCAGTTTCAGCATATTTTATGGTTAAATTTTGGGAAGAATAGTAATTAGTATCTTATTAAATGAAAAAATATAGAATAGAATTGTAGCATATAAGATTACAAAATGGCTATTGTTTGTGCATTTATTTGTTCATGTTTACGTTATGGTTAAAAATGTTATAGGGTGTGAATAAGATGACCAATTTTCTGTAGGTAAAACTAGGACATTTTGGTAAATGCAGGTTTTTCAGTTTTTTGAAACTGCTGCATAATTTACTCAGAGTCTGATCTTTGGGGTGGTGTAATAGGCCCTTTTGGTATTGGTAGCTGCATCGGCAATGGACAATGTCTCCTACAGGTAAGTAAACGCAATGGATTCAGAATAACTGACACTTATTACAAACACTGCTACATACATAAGTACACATGGGTTTCACCCAATGGGCTGCATAAGAATATGATTGATTATATATTAATTAACAGCAAATAGGTTAGTTCTGTTAGGAATATCAGGTCATATAGGGGAGCTGAAATTGGATCTGATCATTACCTTGTTAAAAGTGTCTTGCAACTTAAACTCAAAAAGTGTTGTGCTAGGGTTAAAAAATTAACTTTTAATATTGAAGCTCTGAAAGACACAGTTATAGCCAAAGCTTACCATGATAGGTTACTTAGTCATTATGACAGTCATGGTATGCTTACTACTGAAATTGAGGAAGAATGGGATCATTTTAAACAGGCTTTTTTGGACACTAACAGTACTCTTTTAGGAATAAAGGAGCAGAAGAGGCAGAATTATCTGAGTGATAAGGCACTTCAGCTTATTTCGGAAAGAAAGAACTACAGGAATATCCTTAATCAATATCCTACTAGTCCTAATAGAAAGCATTACAGAGAACTTAATAAACATGTAAAAGATCAGTTAGCTGCTGATAAGAATCTTTGGCTTGATGGTTTGGCTGACAAAGCTGAGGAAGCAGTTAGACAGCACAACAGCAAAGAGCTGTACCAGATAGTTAATGTTTTGTGTGGTAGAAAACGGACAGGTATATAGGTATTGAAGGATAAACACGGTAAGGTTATAGAAGGTGAGGATTCTGTCATGGCTAGGTGGGCTGAGCATTTCAGTGATATTCTAAACAATGTGGTTAGTTCTATTCCCATTGTTTGCAATGATGATAGATGCATTGGTGGCTTTAATGTTGGCCGTATAACACAATCGGAAGTTATTTTGGCTGTTTCTAAACTTAAACTACATAAATCCTCAGGGGTAGATGAAATTACTATGGAAATGCTTAGAGCTGGGAATGTTTCGGTTACCACTTGGATGACTGAAATTTTTAGTACCTTTTATGATAAAGGCATGATTCCTAAGGATTTTACCAGAGCTATTGTTATCCCTATTTTCAAAAAAGGTGATTGCAGTTCTTGTGATAACTAGAGGGGTATCAGCCTACTCTCTGTTCCAGGTAAAGTTCTTTCCATGATTGTGTTTAATAGAATTAATAATCTGGTTGACAGTCAATTGCATGATGAACAATGTGGATTCAGAAGTGTTAGGGGATGTGTGGATCAGATATTTTCACTTAGACAGATTCTTGAGAAATGTTTAGAGTTTCAGAAACCTTTGGTTGCTAGCTTTGCTGATTTCAAAAAGGCTTTCGACTCTGTTGATCATCATAATTTGTGGTTGATTGTGAAATCATATGTTATACCAGACAAGTTAGTTAACATAATGAAAGCTCTCTATAATAACACTGAGTCGTGTGTGAGAGTCGGTAAAGCTTGTAGCAATTGGTTTAGCATTACTTCTGGTGTTCGACAAGGGTGCATTTTGTCTCCTTTTCTCTTTAGCTTGGTTATTGATTATGTTATGCAAAATTCACTTCAAGGGAAAGATTTTGGCCTTAAATGGCCTGGAGATACGAAAATTTCTGATTTAGATTATGTTGATGATTTAGCCCTTTTGGCAAATGATGTTGATGAGATGAACTCTTTCATTCGAGCTGTTGATGAGACTGGTAGTAGTGTAGGTTTGGTTATAAACAGAGAGAAAACTAAAGTGATGAAAATTGGTCAGGCAGGCTGTGATTCAGTTAATCTGAATGGTTGCAGTCTTGAGCAGGTGTCACAGTTTAATTATCTTGGGAGCTATGTAACAGATAATGGTGATGTGCGGCATGAGATTAACAGACGAATAGGGATTGCTGCCGGGACTTTTAAGAATCTATGGAGAGTGTGGAGAAATAGGCGTATACACCTAAAGACTAAAATTAGACTGTATAATAGTTTGGTTCTTTCTAGGGTTAGTTATGGTAGTGAAACTTGGACACTTTGTAAACAAGATAACAGGAAACTAGATGCTTTTGATTCCAGATGGTTACACAGAATCTTGGGCATTAGGTGGTTCAAATTTGTAACTAATGATGAGGTTAGGCAAAGGAGTTTGCAATATCCTTTAAGCAGCATATTGTGTAGAGAGACTCCGTTGGTTTGGCCATGTTGCCCGTATGAATAATTATAGATTGGCGAATGGGGTTATGAACAGTGTGCCTAAAGGCCTCAGAAAGAGGAGGAGACCTAGGATGCGGTGGGCAGACAATGTCAAACAGGACCTTGTTAGAATTGGTGTGCAGTTGCCAGATGCAGTAGATGTAGCTCAGGACAGATATGCTTGGAGAATTAAACTGCACGGTCTTGTTGGACCTTCGTAGCCCATGGCTGCTTGAGGAGGATAATGATGATGATGACCCCTCTTTAATACTCTTCAAGTTGCTTTATAAATTCCAGTTTATTTTCCTATAATAGCATCCTATTTCAAACAATCGAATAATTCAATTAATTAAAAATGCATCTTGAAATTGACACTAAACTCGTTAGTTATTATAAAAATACACATTTCTTACCATATTATATATATACTGACATTTCTAGATTTTTTCACAGAGCACAGGTGGTATCAGTTAAAGGAAGCTATGGAGGTACATCACCCATGCAAACCATATGTAAATAAATAGACTTGCAGAACACATACACAAGCATTTGACACATAATTGGACATTGTTATTAATTAACAAATCATTGCTAAAAATAATATGATGTCTTGTTTCCCACTGAAACTATGTTGTAACAAAATAAAAATAAATTCCTCCTCATGCAAGTGCTTGTCACAGAGCTCTTATAGTAACCTGTATGTTTAACCCTTCCAGGGTCCAGTCTGAAAAACTGATTTATATCCAGAGGTCCAGCTATTTTTTCACTCTGATCAGGCAAAAAAGGATGTTTTCACTTCCAGTTTCAATTTTAAGAGTGTAAGAAGTGCATAAAATGCTGGGAAAAATGATAAAAATATTTTTGGGAATACTGGAATAGGTTTATGCAGAAAAGAGTGTAAAATGGGGAAAAAAATGGTGGTACATTGTAATTACTTCCAAAATCTGCTGCTTTTAAAAATAGCAGTTTTTTTGTTAATATTTAGGAGATTTTCAAAATTTTTAGGAGAACTTCGTTGATAATAGTTCAAATCAAACTTGTGAACTTAAATCAGAACATTGCTTTAGAAAAGAGAAACATTAACAAGAAAATTGGCAATAACCGTTTAGTGCTTCTAAGAAATGGCAATCAGATGGCTTTATGAAATTATTTATATTGTAGTTTAATAAAAATGCATCAAATTAGAAAAGAAAATATTATTTTTCAAGCTTGAATTATGTATTTTTAAAAGATATATTTAAGAAAATTTTCAAACAACAATTTTAGAAACGAAACAATACTAAGTTTCGTTTGTTGTACAAAAGACGTTTATTTACATCTTTGATCTCTCATTTCGAATTCTGTCAACACCTGTGTTTGACAGTGACCCAGGAAAGGTTAATATACCATAAAGAAGATACATGATTGAAATTATACTTATTTTTTTTTAATGCAGTAAATTTTAAAACCCATGCAATTGCAACATTTTCTAAAAATCTTTTGGGACATTGAGACAGGTAATTTAAAATGATATTGTAGCAGTGAAACAGTACATATAGTCACCTTAGCTATGAAATATCAATTGTTAAGTTGCCAATAGATGCAAACAAGTAAGAAATCTTATGTGAAAGAAGTTATGTGTATGTTTTTTTGGAAGAAGAATACATCTTTCTTGATTTATATATTTAAAAGTAAGAATATATGTCTTATATAAAATGAGGACCATTTTTTATTCTAATTTAGGGAAGAAGTAATGCTGGAGGAAAATGGTATTGTTTATGATAAAAGACTTGACTATGGAATGAATTTAACTGAAATTCTAAATGGGTAAATGAACTTTTGTTATTTATATGTCATAGATATAATACAGATTACCTACTTTTAGGCAGTTGTTAAGCCCATAACCTATTTTTATTTTCATTTCTGTGTTTTTCAAAAATTATAAAAATTGAAAATTTTTTCCCATATAACACTAATTATACAAAATTAAATGATAATACTTATTAAATATGTCTTAATTTTTTACTTAATAACAATTTAAAAACTTATTATTTGAATATACTGATGTAATATTATTTATGGATTGATGTTTGAAATGTTGAATGTTTTGAATTTCATGTGTTCTACATGACAAAAGAAAAAGGCTGAAATGTAATAGTTTTTGTTAAGTTGGTTATATTTGCTGAATTCCAGATATGCAGGTTCTAAGGGGAATTTCATTACGATAAAAGTTTATATCAATTATTTATGGAAAAAAAATGCTTTTAATTTTATAGCAGTCTTAAATTTTCAAGCAGTTTTTATGATTAAAATAATTTGAATCATTTGGTTATAAATAACCTTAAGTTTTACATATTAGTAAATTTATGACTACTATTCAAGTTAGAACATTTTTTTTCCTAAATAGCTTTTACAAAATTTCACAGCAATGAAATTTCACTTAGAGCTTTTATTTGTCTTGAGTTCAGTAAATATAGCCAAATTTGAAACAATTTAACTCTTGAAGGTCAGTAGAATTCAAAAGGTTAAAAGAATATATAATCTTTTGATACCCATAGTAATAATCTATGTTTTAAGTTTAGCTATAAGAAATCTTTCATTAATGCAATCTTATGCCGTCCCATGGCCGAGTGGTTAGCGCTCTTGGCTACTGATCTAAGGGACCTGGGTTCAAGCCCCGGGTAAGGCATCGATGTGTGTGTTGTTTTTCTGCTGAGGTCCTGCCATCCTCTCAGACCTTCTACTCTGGCATATAAACTGATAGGCTCCTGTCAGACCTCTGTGGCAAGCAGCTGCTTGAGGAGGTATTTATTTTTATTATTAATGCTAAAAAAGCATCAGTGGCATTTCTGCTGAGTAGCAAACCTAGACCCTACAGTAGAGTCTCCAAAGTCTGGTGCATGTGCCAATCCATGGGGGTGAGTGAAGAAAATTGAATGATTCTAATATATGATTATTTAGAAGGAGGTTAAAATTCCAGAAAAAAAATTGTGAAGGAAAAGAAAAAAAAAATGTTAATTATATTTGAATTTCAGTCATTTTATGCACACTAGACTCAGTTTCTTGAAGATGTCTGTCGCGAAAATACTTTTAAATTGCTGTATCACAAGGTATCAAACCAATATTTTCAGAAATTATAAAGCATCCTCACCACACTGTTCTCATTAAATTATATTTTTATGTTTATTTTCATCTTATATACCTATTTATTTCTGTTGTATACTTATAAATAAACATGTATATATTCTTACATATTGGAGGTGCATACTATTTGGTTTTTTTTTTGCTGATATAGGGGTGTCTGACAAAATCATTTGGTGACCACTGCCCTACAGGTGTCTACTATCATCATCTTATCCTGAAAAGAGAAATTTAAGGGTTTTTTAGTATGCCATTTATCTGTTCATCTGATTTCTTGCAAATTCAGAAAATCTGGGTTATGCTGTTGGATTTCCTGTGTGAGGATATCAAATGAATAATCTCTGTTTAGAGTCCTAATGTTCCATGTAGCTGTAGAAAGAAAATAGTTAGTAGGATTTGTAATGAAACTCAGTTTATTGTGAGATGTATGGACAACAATATCAAAGAACCCCTAATTGTTGTCATGAGCAAAGACCCAGTCCCCATCTATTAGAAGCAAGCCTTTGTTATGGAATATCATACAACCACATATCTTTTATATTCAGAACTCATTGGGCAATTTTGAGCACCAGCAACTTGCTATCTTAGGCACATTACTCCACTTTAGAATTGGAGATGCCAAAATTTTTTTCTGGAGCTCGGATATATACAGTAGCTTCTGTTACAGAATCATTTGCCAGCAGATATAGAACATACTGTGTATCCACACCTGTAACTAGAAAAAATAAATAAGGGGTGAGGAGGGGACAAGAACATAATTGAGGTGGAAAAAGGTAAATTCAGATCAGAATCATCTGCCAGTCGATATGAAACATCCCATGTATCCACATCCAGATCTGGAAAAAAAAAAAGATAAAGGTGAGGAGGGGCAAGCAACCCAATGTGACAGTAAATAGGACAACCAAGAGACTGGATTTCCATTGTATATAGATCATTGTTTTTGTTTTAGAGGTTTTTAAAAACATTCTTAAAAAGTGTGTGAAATATTCACAATGTTAATAATATTTGATCTCCATTATCCTTACTGGCATTTTAAAAGGAGGGAGCCATACTCCTTCCCCTCCTAAATCTTGCCCTCCATATATCTGTTCACTTGGAACTGGCAACCCACAAACAATTGTAAAATGCAGTTGTAGATTCTCCTACAAAAGAGGCTTACAAGTACAATATGCCCATAGTCCACAACAGCATGCTCAAGGTAATGGGAGGCCAAATATTATTAATCTTGTGCATATTTCATACACTTTTTAAGAATGTTTTTAAAAACATCTAAAACAATAAAAATCTTCTATGCTACAGTTGAAATCTAGTTTAGTTGGTTATAAGGTGATCATTGTTGAGCCTTTGTAAAGTTGACTACTTAGCAGCAGTGAAAAACAGAAGAAAAAATGGCCACAGGAGTCAGCTTAGTAGACCAAACTGATCAACAGGCTTCATCTTCTATTTTCCTTTAGGAGAATGAATATCTCCCTCAAAGGTACTAATGGCCTGCACCATGAGATAATGGGATTAGATTCTAGGTGCAATGCTTCTATGGTTCTAATTGGTGCACAGCTTTCCTGTAGTATTAGGTATTTTTTTTATATAAATAGGTATTTTTTATTTACCTAATTATATAATAGATATAATTAGGTATTTTTTATTTTTAACATTCAAATTATTTGTTTCATGAGTTATCAAATCTGGGTTCTTTTCATTCATTAAATTTGTGTCCAGTAGTATTATTGGTAATGGTTTTCGGTTTACACATGTACTGAGTGATTTTGCCATTTGGCTTGCTATACCTACCCACAAAAAGTTATTGAGATGCAAACAGGCTGTGCCATTTGTGTTCTACAAACTTTTAATGCTGAGCAGCATCTGTATTTGGATATGTTACAGGTCAGTTTCATGGGTTCTCAAACTTTTCCAGGCATGACCATTGACAGAAATTACCCTTACTAATGATGGATTTTTTTTTTGCCCCCCTTTTACTATTGATGGAATTTGTCATCCCATCCCCTACTTTGATGACATTTGTCACCACTCCTTGATGGATTTTGTCCCATAAATTCCTTTACCATTGACAAAAGTAACTTAAATTGAGGGAAGAATGTTCTCACAATATAATGCTCCAGACAACAGTATAAAGTGCAGTACTAAGAAGTTCTGGTAAACTAATGCTCCTGGAGTGGCTGATTGAAGAACTGATGGTAGAGATGTGGATTAGAGTTAGCTGTGAACATTGCAGGGTGAGGAGAGTATTGATGTCATTGTCTTTGTCATTTGGAGCTTTATTTCATTTAACACAATTCACTCATCTAGTTGACCATCAGTGTCACTCCACTGAGTATTGTTTTCTTTGATCATCAAACTAATTTCTTTGTTTAACATCAAAGCATTTTTGTTGTATAGTATAGGAGGTGTTACTGTCACTTGTTTTTTTTTTTATCGAAAAGCCATAATAGAGCAGGAAAGGGAACTTGTATCTTGTGATTTAGTTACTGAAGTAAGTGTTTATAACATATTGAGCTATAAAACTCATTTTTAGAATGAACAAAGTAGTTTTTTTATACATTGCACATTTTATTGTATCCAGCTGTGACCTCCTTCTAAGGTTCATGAACCCACAGTTTTAGAAATGCAATAAGGTTTTGTTTAACAGTATCAACTCACCTTATTCTTGACTTACCCTTCTCCCCCAAGCTTTTAGAAACATTGCTCATAACTCTTAACTGCTGTTATAATTTGACATACTACATATAGTTAACATTCCCAACCAACACAATCTCTCCCTACACAAGAAACTGCTTAAAGATGATCAATGATTCATCTCACATCACCATTTTACATAATCAAAACCTAATGCATGAGATACTATATAAGTATTTGGAGTCTAAAGCTTCATCACTCTTTGCCATTCCTTCTGGCCAGAGTATGGTATTTCCATTTCCTGATTTGGATAGTTTATACTCTGAGTGGCACTTTTAATCCTGCAGTTTTATCTGAATGTTTTTTATTCAACTAAATGTAGAATTATTTTAGAATTTCTGTGAGTTGTAGCCTGAATCCTGTCTTACATTTTATGGGTAAATATCATGCCAACTGGCCAGATTATTAATATGCTGTATTTTTTCCTCTCGGTGCGAGCTCCTGTACGCGGTGAGGGGACCACACTGTGAAGGTTCCGCTGTCTCAGTTACCTTCATAGGGTCCTAAACGCTCACCCGCGTGTTTGCCGTGTGCAGAAACCTTTTCCTGGGACACAGGTCCCGGGAAAAGAGGATCCTGGTAGTTGCTCGAGGGTCCCTGTCTTCTCTCCTCAGCTCATGACTGGCGGGGTCCCCTTTGGCTGCCTTGCCATTGGGGAGCTTGTCTGTCGCGGGGCTGGGCAGCGGATTCCAGGGCCTCTGCTATACACTGCTTTGGCCTCTGCTTCCGGTAAATGGGAGCTCCTGGGGTGCCCCCCCCCCCCCCCCAGGAGCAATCGGCTGGTGGGCAGGTCCTGCTAAGGTCAACTGTGCAGAATGGTGAGTAACCTTGCCCACTGTCCGGGTAGAGGTTCGCAAGTTTCCTCACAACTTATTTTCCTTTTGAAGTTATACTTTCTTTGTGAGGCCAGTTTGGTCTTTCACAATTTTCTTATTTTATGCTTTGTTCCTTTTGAGTAGAATGTTTTTCTTCTGCACATTTCTCTTTTTATTTTCCTTTTATTTATTTGTGAGGGCTTGGCTCACTGTCTGTGTGAGTATAGTGCCTGAATAGCCCTAGTGCCCAAATGGGCATCCCCTTGTTGGGCTTCGTGGAGGGTGGGGACAGCAGGCACTGAACCACATGCAAAACAAAAATGAGAGCCGAAGATGAAAATAATGCGATCAATGCAGCTAAGAGGGCTCGACATGAGCCCCATCTTCCTCGTCTACGTTATCTATGCCATCGTCTTCTTTGTCTGTGTCTTTGTTCCCGAGATTCCCGATCATCCACTCTGTAGGTGATCAGGTACTTGGGGACATGTCCCCATTTTTCATCAATAAAGGTTTGAAAGGTCCTGCGGGAGAGCCAAAATCCATCAAGCGCTTACGATCTGGCGACTTACAAGTTGAGACTGCTTGTTCAAAACATTCGGAACTACTCCTGAAGGTTACAGATATTGGTGGGGTGGCTGTTGAGGTCACCCCCCACAAAACTCTGAATTCCTCTCGGGGTGTGATCACTGAGTGGGACCTCCTCAAAGTCACTGAGGAGGAGATCCTCTCAGAGCTCGCACCTCAAGGAGTAACAGCGGTCCATTGGGTTTCAACACTCCATGATGGGAAATTGTTACCCAGCCGGGTACTGATTGTGACATTCAACTCGCCATGCCTGCCTTCTTCCATCAAAGCAGGTTATTTACATTGTGAGGTACGGCCGTATATACCGAACCCTCTATGCTGTTTTCAGTGTCAGATGCACAGTCGACCGCACAGCATGTCGGGGCAAACCCACCTGTGCTCGCTGTGGCAGTAAGGATCATCTCGATCCTGACTGCATGGCAGAAATGGCATGCTGTGTAAACTGCAGTGGCGAAAATCCAGCATACTCCTGTGACTGTCCAAAGTGGAAGGAAGAAAAGGAGGTGCAACTCTTGAAAGTAGTAAACATCTCTTACGCTGAAGCGAGAAAGCTAGCTGCACACCCGCCCCACCTTGCAAGATTTACTATGCCAGTGCCGTCATTGGAAAGCCCATCGTTCCAATGACTTCAGTGGCGGTGCAGACTGATATCAGTGTACCACCAACTGAGTCTTTCTCGCCAGCAGTGAAGTACCTCCTCACGCAGGTGAAACCGAGGGTGGTGTCGACTTCAACATCAACCCCAGTTTCCATTCCTGCAACTCAGCCTTCCATCTCCACTGGAAGCCCCCCCCCCCCCCCCCAGTCCTCAAACAACAAGACCTTCCAAACCAAAGGGGCCACCACCGGGGCCCAAAAAGAAATAAATCACTCCTACACGAAGGGCGGTCACCTTGTCCTTCGGACGATTCTGAGGACATGGATACCGACTGGCCCCTATTCATTAAACCGTCCTCTGCGGCGGTTAAGTTGAATAGAAATTCGTCGTCTGCCCACTCTTCTAACTCCTGAGATGGCCACACTCCTACAATGGAATTGTTGTGGATTCCAGAGGAATCTTGATAACATCAATGCCCTCCTTCAGGCACACCAGCCCATCTGTGTCAGCCATCTGTGCCTGCAGGAGACATACTTGCAGCCAGTCACAGATCCCATGATCCGGCACTTTACAATAGTTCGCCGGGACCGGGATGGAGATGGTCCAGCTCTTGGGGTGTTGCCATCCTCGTGAGCAACCATTTTCCATTCCAGGTCATACCCTTTACCACCAGCTTAGAGGCGGTTGCCATCCGCCTCTTCGTGGGGTTCTCGCTGACTGTCTGCTCTGTATATCTTCCACCTAGGAGCATCGTCTTCCAGGAAGATCTTGATGATCTCTTCTCGCAGCTGCTGTCCCCCTTCCTCATAATAATGGGGTACTTCAACGGACACAGTCCACTTTGGAGCAGTGCCTCCTGGATCCTTCTTTCTCCCTGTTGAACACCGGTGTCAGTACTTACATTCACTCCCCAACCCGCACTTTCACTGCCATTGACCTTACCATCTGCTCTTCCTTGATCCTTCCACTCTTTACATGGGAGGTCGAGGACAACCCTTACGAAAGTGATCACCTCCCCGTGGTGTGCACCATCTCCCATGGGGGGCCGTGCAGCCCTTCATGTGTCTCAAGGTGGTGGCTCGATCAGGCTGACTGGGGTGGTTTTGAGCTGCTCTCTGAGCTTGATGACCACTCTGTCAGCCAGGAGCCCATCAATGTTGCAGTGGCAGAGATAACAAACTTCGACATGGTTTCCTCGCTTTCCGAACCCATGGTGGAATCCAGATTGCACCGCAGCTTGTAAGGCTCAGAACAAGGCTTGGGGGGTGTTTCGGAGATATCCAATGACCCCCAATCTTGAAACGTTCAAATGCGCTAGGGCGAAAGCTCGTTTCATCTGGCGCCAGAGCCAGAAGGAATCTTGGATCAAACATACGTCTTCTATTACACGCAAGACCAGTTCTAAGGTCGTGTGGGATAAAGTCCGGAAGATGGGTGGGAACTACACATCCCACTTGTTATCGATCCTGGAGCACAATGGACAGGCAAATGCTGATTTCAAAGCAATTGCCGACACTCTGGGGGAGTCATTCTCCTCCATCTCTTCTTCTTCTTCTTACTTCTCAGAGTTTCTGGCCCAGAAGGGCAGGGCAGAACACTCTTCGCTGTCCTTCCACTCGAATGTCCTGGAGCCTTACAACAGGCCATTCACAGCGGAGGAGCTTCACCTTGCTCTGCACTTCTTTCGTGCATCTGCTGTAGGGCCGGACAATGTTCATTATGCCATGCTCCAACATCTCTCACCATCAAGTAAGGATCGGCTGCTCCATCTTTTCAATCGCAGGAGCAGTTTCCAGACTTCTGGCAGGGGGGGGGGGGGGGCTTTTTCTCAAGGAGCAGTTTCCAGACTCCTGGCGGGAGGCCATCGTCTTGGCCTTCCCGAAGTCAGGAACGGATTACAAGATTCCTTTGAATTATTGTCCCATTGCATTGACAAGCTGCGGTGCAAGATGTTGGGAAGATTGGTAAATGCCAGACTCATCTGGTATTTCGAACACAACAACCTTCTTCCCAACACCTAGTGTGACTTTCGCAGGCAATGGTCAACTCTTGACCATCTGATACGCCTTGAATCGGTTATCAGAAATTCATTTTTACGAAGAGAGCACCTGGTATCAATTTTCTTTGACATCGAGAAAGCGTACGACACGGCTTGGAGATTTTGTATTCGTCGTGACCTTCACAGCTTCGGCTTGAGAGGTCACATGCTGATCTTCATCTCCAACTTCTTATCGACACGTTCTTTTTGTGTCTGTCAGTAACTCTGTCGTGGCCGTACCCCCAAGAACGGGGTGCCTCAAAGCTGCGTTCTGAGTGTTACGCTTTTCGCTGTCAAGATTAATTCAATTACTAGACAACTTCCTCCATCAGTAGACAATGCCCTCTATGTTGGTGACTTTAGCATCTTTTGCTCATCGTCCAGCATGAGGGTCATTGAAAGACAACTGCAAATTTCCCTGAACAATCTTTGTTTGGGCAACGGCAAACGGGTTTCTGTTCTCCCTACAGAAGACCGCTTGTTTTCACTTTTGCTGCAAGCGTAATCTTCACCTGGATCCTGAGCTCTGGCTTGGGGTAACATCATTCCAGTTGTGGCAGAGACCAAGTTTCTCGGTCTCATATTCGATTGGAAATTGACCTTTTTACCACACATACGTCATCTCAGGTCCAAGTACACACGGGCATTGAAAATCTTCAAGGTCCTCTCCTCCCTTTCTTGGAGGGCGGACTGATGTTCATTGCTCCGCCTCTACCATGCACTTGTCCAATCGAAACTGGACTATGGATCCCAGGTGTACAACTCTGCCCGGGATTCGGTGGTGAAGGTGCTGGACTCCCTCCATCATCAGGCCCTCCGTGTTTGCACGGGAGCCTTCCACACCTCACTGGTCCAGAGTCTTTATGTTGAGACCGATGAACCTTCTGTATCTCTTCGCCATCAGCAGTTGTCCCTACACTATGCCGTCCGCCGGATGGGACGTTAAGCCATGGCCCCGTGTGCGGGAGAGCCATACCCTGTGCACGTTAAAGAACACGCTGGATGGCCTTGACGGGAGGCTACCATCTGTCTCCCAACAGCTGTTCCAGTGGGTCCCCTCCCCCAACCTTCTCTGAGACTTCGGGGTCCATGTGACCTGGCCATTTAGCCCATGGTGTGCAAAAAAGTGCCGCTCAGAGGTAAAACAACCCAACCCAACCCTACACTATGCATCGAAATTGCAATCCTTGCCTGGCCATCCCACTTGGGATTGTGTTTTCAGTCCAAAGTGGGAAATGCTTTACACAAATCGGTCGACTGCCATTCGTCCTTTCAGTTTGCGAGTCCGAGGCTACTTAAGAGATATCAACACCAGTCTCGATAGCATCGCACAGTTGACAGCTGAGTCACTTCCACCATGGCTTGCTGTTTCCCCTTCCTGTGATTTTTCCCTGTACAGGACAGGGAAGGCCTTTACACCCAACTGTGTGTACTGGCAACTCTTTGCTAGCCATTGTGCTGAGCACCTGGACTTCTTGCCTGTCTTCACAGATGGCTCGAAGTCCGGCACATCGGTGGGATCGGCCATGGTCTGCTGTGATGTAATCATTGCAGACCAGATCCTACAGCATTGTTCCATCTTCACTGCAGAGTTGCATGCTATCAACCTTGCTTTGGACCACATGGTGGCTAAGCATCATCGTCGGTGTGTGCTTTACACCGACTCGCTTAGCTCGCTACAGGCTTTGATCTTGGTGAGGCATCGGCCTCACCCTGTTCTCTCCAAGATCCGCCAGCAGCTCCATCGTCTGGCAGCCACCACCAATGCTCTCTTCTGTTGGGTGCCCGGTCATGTTGGGATCAGGGGCAATGACTTGGCAGATGCTGCTGCCGGTTCCATATCTGGATTTCTGGCAGCGTTTTACCAATGAGCTCTGGGCACAGTGGCAGAGATCTTGGTCAGAACAGCTTACGAGCAAGCTTTTTGAGATGAAACCTATTATCAAACCATGGCAGTCATGTTACCACAGGAATCGCAAGGAAGAAGTTGTACTTGCTCGGCTCCACTTAGGTCATTCGTTTTACTCATTCATTTCTTCTGTGGGCGGACGACGTACCTAAGTGTGGGTTTTGTGACACTGTTTTAACTGTTAAACATATTTTAATCAAATGTCAAGCTATTAACTTTGAATGTCAAATGTATTTTAACTTTCTCGATTTTATGTCCAAGCCCCTTATACTCGGACATTTGTTATCAGATTCTTGTTGTTTTAACGCTGTTTTTCAATTTTAACAGTATACAGGATATTTTACTCGGCTATAGTTTTACTTGAATTTTTAACCCAGGTTGCTTACACCTGGGTTACTTATATATTTCTTCAATATTTATACATTTGTTTCTTGTTAACTATGTTTCTTTTTATTGTTTTACATTTTTTGTATGTGTGTGTGTAGTTAATTTTTAAATTTGGTTGTGGGTCTTATGACTTTTAGCTTTTATTTAGACATTTGTTTGGCGCATTATAGCCTGAGATGCTAATGTGCCATTAAACCCAAAACAAACAAGCAAACAATGCTGTGTTTTTTACAAGGACAGGAAGAATAATCCAAAACTGACTTGTATGGATTCCACAGTTACAGGATACCTGCATTGAAATCCTATCCCATTCTCCAAGTAGTATTACTTTTGATGATGTTTAAAGATGAAGTTTAGGGAATGTGTTATCTAAATGCATAAAACCTCTCTAAGGTTTTGATTAGCATTCAGATGCAATAGTTTTGCTTTTTTTTTTGGGAAGGAGACTATTTCTCTATGTGGGTAAAGTTTCTTATTTATGTTTTATTTTGAGATCTTATAATAATTCATTGTGTGTTATATAAGCATATTTATTCT
Source organism: Ryuthela nishihirai (assembly GCA_038380435.1). Classification (NCBI taxonomy): domain Eukaryota; kingdom Metazoa; phylum Arthropoda; class Arachnida; order Araneae; family Heptathelidae; genus Ryuthela; species Ryuthela nishihirai. The sequence continues at coordinate 116,773,073 of JAWZYU010000001.1, forward strand.
CTTTATGTCTTTATGTTTTAGTAATAGTAGTTTTACATTTCAGTATACATATCTTAAGAGCATTTAAAAAATGAGCAAATTTTATTTTTACAATTTATAAAATATTTTGTGATATAAAATGAGATTATTCATCATGAACTTTTCCATTGAAGGACTTTCACTGTACATGGACACTCTGGCAGTGATGAATATATCTATATTATTAACTTGGGTCAAGGGACTAAAAACTATACAAATGATGATGCCTGTTCTCTTGCTGCAGTTTGCCAGACAAAATCAACAACAACTTTCCATAGAGATATTGGAAGCTATGATAGCAGAAAATTTTACATTAGAGGTAAATGGATTTTTTTTTTTAAGGAAGCTGGTATTTTTGTTATTATTTCAAAGTTGCAGTCACTGCAAAAACGATTTATTGATGAATAGAGCATTTTTCAGTAAACTGTTCAACTTCCAGTTAATTTGTCTTAATATTCTTTCTAGTTAGAATGTTAACTAGGCAATTAACTATATACTGCTTTCATTAATGACTGTCCCTTTTCTCCCATGATCTGTTTCATTCTTCCAGGGGAAAAAAAATTACATGTAATTTTCCTTATCAATTGAGTCTTTATTTCATATAACACAGTTCACTCATCTAGTTGACCACCAGTGTCACCAGAGAGTCTTTTCTGTGATTCAATAAACTAATTTCTTTATGTTAAACATCAAAACACCATGTTTCTAAGATGAATGTTAAGCATTCAAAATCAGCACACTAGAAATTTGGGTTACCAAAATTAGTAAATCCATTATTGCCTTTCACTGCAATGAATTCAAATATTTTAAAGTTATTTTTCAGAAATCACAAAATGCAATTTATTTAATGGTTTTCTCTAAAATAGTATAAGAAAAAATGAATTTTGAATGAAATTCGGAATTTAATTTGGATAGTAAATTTATTTAGTATAATTTGCAACTTTTATTTTGTGATTTTTTTTTTTTAAAGTTTGATAGTTTCTTTCCCCCTTTAGGACCCCATTAAACTTGAAAATGGTAAAATAAGTTTGAAACTTATTTATTTTCAGTGGCTCTTAAATCCTTTAAGAGTTTTGCATGAAGCAATACTATTTAAATCATACATAATTTCTCATTTTGTTCAAATTTTATTAAAATGGCTTTTTAATTATTGTAAATCTTTATTATATTAGTAATATATTTATTTTTTCTTTAAGGCTCAGAATTGCATCTTGTTTTAACATCTCGTGGGAGACCCTGTGGGAAGAATAAAAATAAAAATGTTACTACAGTTATAAACATGCAGTGCTCTTCTTTTGCTGGTGTAGTAAGTAATATATTTTTGTGTAATGCATGAAAAGTTAAAAAATATAACTTTGATATTTCTTCCATGGAAGGCTGAGTGTCACACGACAAGAATACTGCATTCATATATCACAGGATACAAGACAGATGAAATGGTCTGTGGCAAAAAAAAATATAAATAAATACCCCATCAAGCAGCTGCTTGCCACATAGGTCTGATAGGAGCCTATCAGTTTATATGCCATAGCATAAGATCTGTGAGGATGGCAGGACCTCGGAAGAAGAAATGACATATGCATCCATGCCTTACCTGGGGCTCGAACCCAGGTCCCTTAGATCACTAGCCAAGCGCGCTAACCAAACACATTTCAAATGAAATCTAAAATACTTTTGGTTTAAATTGCTGGTCAGTAAAAGGAAGAATGTACTGTATACATTATTCAGGATGATATTCAACTTGGATGCATTATTGCATATTGATAGTGATTAAAAAAGTCAAGTGCATTGATATTGGCTCTTTTTCTTTACAAACTTCTGTATATTGAAGACATACTTAAATAAATTGAAATTCATTTTTATTTTTTCAGTTGTCTGTAGAAAACAAATCTTACTTTCTCACAAGTTACACATACATCCTCTTCAATTACTGCAGATAATTGAAAATATAGTGCATACAAATAAGCTCACCGCACACAAAATTAGTCATCTCCCGCCATAAGAGGGTTACGTCCGTTCGACAGCAACAGAAGGTGCACCAGTAATAAACGCATCCTACAAATAGCTATGCCATGCACTATGGGGTTCATACAGTGACAGGAAGTGGTTGTGTTCCACATGTGTGTGAACTCTCCGTGAAGCATGGGTTACACCAAAGATGTGAATGAGTGGCAAAAGGGTATTATTCTGTTTGGCTGAGCCAAAGGTGTACAAGAAGTTTCTGCCTTTGCAGGTGTGTTGAAACATACTGTCCAAAGGGTCTTCCAGCAGTGGCGTATATCGCAGTCCACTGTTAAAATGTCGCCAGAACTGCGGCAGAAAGATTGTGCTCAGCAATAGGGACTGCCGCAGTGTGCCATGCACTGTTAGGGCAAACCGCTTTGCAACGAGGCAGGAATTTCTCCAGTCAGTCAATGCAGGCCTACAACAAGCTGTTTCCGAATGAACACTCCAAAGGGAACTACATGCCATGGATATTTGGAGCGGAGTACTGCAGAAGAGACCCATGTTAACAGCTTTGCACAAGGCTGCATGGCTACAGTGGGTGCAGCACCACAAAGACCGGACTGTCGACTCTTGGAAGCATGTGATCTGGTTGGGTGAGTCACATTTTTACTTGTACTCAAATGATGCGAGGCAACAGGGTACATTGTAAGCCGCATGAAATCTTCCAATACAGACTGTGTGCAAGATTCTGTTCAAGCTGGAGGAGGCTCTGTAATGTTTTGGGGGTGTTTCACATACGAGGAAATGGGTCCTTTGGTTGTGGTGACGTCACATTTGAACCAGAAGGGCTACATGGAGCTACTGGACAACCACATGTTTCCTTTTGTGCAGCATCTCCACAGTGAACACCAGAAGGATACCACAGTCTTCCAAGACGACAATTTTCACGTGCACAGGGCTCGAAGTGTGTTGGATTGGCATGATGAACATTCTGAAGCCATTGAACATCTCTACTGCCTGCCAAATCCCTGAATTTGAATCCCATAGAAAACTTGTGTGACTATTTGGGGCAATGAGTGAAGTGCTGTTCCAGCCAATCTGGCCAAACTGCGGCATTTGCTGCTGGAAGAGTGGATGAATATTGATGTGCACTACATCTGCACACTGGTGGCATTTATGCCAGACAGTATTTCGGCTGTTTTTTGGTCGCACGGAGGCATTATGCATTATTAGGCAACATTCAGCCAGGGGGGACTAATTTTTTGTCAATTGAGCTTATAATGTAATAGTGCAAATGTTGTCGGTGTTGTAGGGGGATGCCACTCAAGTGATTGTCTTTTGTTCTCCCGGGTGTAGTGCAAAATTCATGTTTCATCCCCTGTAATAATTTGGTCAATAAAGTCATTGCCATCTTGGCTGTAATGCTCCAAGAACGTCTATGCAGCTCCTAGTTGCTGGGTTCTGTGTTCATCTGTGAGCATCTGTGGATATAATATAATTGGTGATGGGGTTGGATTTCAAAATTTTACTAAGCAAACAATATATAATAGTTTTCTTATAGTATCCCTATATCAGTCTGTAGTTTTTAATGTTCTAACATATAATTTTTTAAAACTTATTTGTTTTCAGATTTAAATTTATTGTTTTTTTATAAAAATACCATGATTTTAAAATAATTTTATGTGGCATATAAACTGACAGGCTCCTGTCAGACCTCTGTGGCAAGCAGCTGCTTGAGGGGGTATTTATTATTTATTTTTAGCCATAAAGCAGCAAAGCATAATTTGTTGATGTGTTTGAAGTGTGCAGTATTTTACAACTGAGATGCAGTAGCAAAAAAAGGAAAGAAAATGTAAATTAAATATATAACCTTTTGTGCTACTTTTTATATATAGCACTGGAAGAATTTAGATTTAGAATTTTAATCTTACAGTATTTATAGTATCTTAAAATATTTTTCTATATTGTATTATTTATTCATTGATGCTACATTATTCATGATTGCTACAAACCAAAATGCAGGAACAGAAAGTTTACATTATCGCAGTTAATGAGACAGATAGAAAGTTATGAGTTAAAAATATTCAAAAAATGTCTATAATAGAAAAAGTCCAAAATTGAAAAGCAAAATACCATTAAAAGTAAGAATTGTGTAGCTGAGAAAACAAAATGGTGCACTTATGCATGGGAACTGACAATGTTTCTTAGAAAGATTTTCAAGTGACTAGTGTTTTTAAAAGCAAAAATTTTTAATGGTGGCTTTTCTAATTTTGCATATTTTTAGAACATGTTTTTTAATGGCAAATTTTGCAAACAATTTCTTTGAATGACAATTTTTTTAAAACTATTTTTAATCAACATTGGAATAGTTATATGCAGGTTTTCTTGCAGTCTAGACAATTATATAAAAAAAATTTGGTTTATATAATCTAGTTTTTTTTAATCCATCCAAAAGTTTTTGTTAACAAGTGTGCACCCATATGTAGCAGAATTAGCATACTTGGTATGTTCCTTTTCCCTCCCCCAATTGAAAAGTTGAAAAACTTTATAACTGTTAGTTAATTATTTTACTCCTGTTTTTCAAATTATTGCCATCTTCCACAGAAATTAATGCTTCACAAAATATACTGCAAAATATATTAAATAAAAATAAAATAAATACCCCCTCAAATAGCTGCTTGTCACAATGGAAGATCTGAGATGATGGCAGGACCTCAGCAAAAAAATGACGCATACATCCATGCCTTACCCGGGGCTCGAACCCAGGTCCCTTAATTCAGTAGCCAAGTGCGCTAACCACTCAGCCATGGGACGGCTGCAAAATCCAATGAACACTGCACTTCCAATAAACTTTTTCCTACACTTGCTTTTTTTTTTTTTAAATGACCATTGTGGAGTAGGATATGCTTTATTTTCTCACCCCAACAGTATATTGGTGTACTGAAAATTCTTTAATGAATGAAATATATGAACAACACCATAAAAATATTCAAACTTGAATTAAAGCCCAAAGTTTTCTAGCCTTTGATAAGTCAGTGCTATGTTTCAAATAATTGAAAAATATTTTCAAATATCTCTGATTCAGGATTTAAAATTAGTAAATCTTATGTGGGCGTTGTGTGCTAATCAGTTTGATTATCACTATTTGTTTTCCAATAGGTAACTCAAGTTCATCTTTGAATTTGAGACATACTCTTTTTAAAGCATCCGTCAAAAAACAAAAGCACCCATATATGAGCCAAAACACCAAAAACTCAGTCGAATTTGAACTTTTTGCTTTATTAAGACAATCACTGCATGTTGCCAAGTTTGATTAAAAAAAAGTATCATTTGAAAAATTTAATGTTCAGTAAATCATAGTTTGAGAAATTTGTAATGAAAAACCCTTTTTTTAAATGAAAGAAAATTGGCATTTCCAAACCACTGGTTATTTAGACGCTTAATTTTCAAACATTAATCTAGAACACTAGTGCATATATATAAACTTATATATTTTAGGGTACTTTCAAATTTAAATGCATATTTATAGTATATATCATTACATACTTCTGTATGTCATGAGGCTTTACCTTTATTTCAGAAAATGAAAAATGAATTAAGTACCAGAGTGTGTTCAATGTTATATATTCAGCAACATAAGATGATTGTTTTTAAACACATTAAAACAACAAGAGTCAAATTTTATGGAAATCTTAGCATTAAATATTTAAGAGTTAGGATTTTCCATCAAATGTTTATTTTATCTTTTGTAGCTGATTAACCCTTCCAGTGTTCAGCATAAAAAACTAGTTTACCAGAGAGTTATCCAGAGGCCAAGCTATTCTTTACTCAGCCAAAAAAAAAATTTGCTTTAGAACTATTTTGCCAAATACCTAATGAAAGGAATTATGGCATGTTAATGTGAAATTAATAAACATTTAATAAATCATCCATGTTCCTTCTTGCACCTTTTATCTCTTGAACCACACACGTCATTGGCTCCGGATTATCATCATTTGCATATCTCAACTGCACACATAAATTACCCTTCTATTTGCATGTTTGTACGACTTGTCCTTCTGGGTGGGGCACTTTCAATGTCGAGCAGTGTATTTTATTTAAAATATTTAACTCGTAACTTAGCCTATTTTTCTACGTAGTCGCCCTGGACATTGAGGCACTTGTCATATCTTGGGATAAGTTTAAGTATCCCCTCCTCATAGAACTCTGCCACCTGTCCTTTCAGCCAGTCCATAACAGCCTCCTTTATTGCATCATCATCATCATCAAAATGTTGTCCACCAAGGAATTTCTTTAAATTGTGGAACAAATGGTAGTCCGATGGCACCAAATCCGGGCTGTAAGGTGGATGCTCAAAAACTTCCCAGTGAAACTCATCAAGCAGCTCATTTGTCTTCCAGGCATTGTATGGATGGGAGTTGTCCTGTATGAAACAGATTCCTCATGAGAGCATGCCCCTGCGGCTCTTCTGAATGGCTTGCCATAGATATTTCAGAGTTGCACAGTAGGAGTCATCAGCATTTATGGTTGCACCTCTTTCCATGAAATCAACAAGTAAGACACCTTTCCGGTCCCAGAAGACACTCTCCATGATTTTCTTTGCAAACAAATTTCATTTGACTTTTTGTGGCTTTTTCGGTGTTGTAGGGGATGCCACTCAAGTGATTGTCTTTTGTTCTCCCGGGTGTAGTGCAAAATTCATGTTTCATCCCCTGTAACAGTTTGATCAATAAACTCGTTGCCATCTTGGCTGTAATGCTCCAAGAACGTCTATGCAGCTCCCAGTCGCTGAGTTCTGTGTTCATCTGGTGAGCATCTGTGGGACTCATCTTGTTTAGATTTTGTTAAAGTTCAGATGTTCAATCACAATTTGGTACACAAGTGTACAAGAAACTTCAGGTTTTTTTTTGTGCACATCTCTAATCGTAAAGTGTCATTTCTATTTAATGGTGTCATCAACCTTTTGTTTGAGTTCATTCATGATGAGAGAGGGACACCCTGACTGCTCTTCATCATGAATGTTTGTTCTTCCATTTTTAAACATTATGCACTACTTTCTGACACTGGATTCATTCATAACACCTTCTCCTTACACTTGAACAAGTTTCCGATGAATAGCACTAGGCCTGGTGTTTTCAGCAGTCAGAAGACGGATAACTGATTGAACTTCACATTCGATGGGATTTTCAATGCGCATGTTCATTTAGAGAGATTGTAACTAACTACAAACTGATAATACCCACCTGACAATGGTGCCAGGAGATAGTCAACACTGCACTGGGCCTTACTGACCCGGATTGAGCCCACAACCAGGAACCTGAGCAGATGCTATGCACATACTTTCTGAATGACCTATGCACTACATTATGCAATTGTTAAACTATAAAGAAAAATCACACATTAATTATGCGAGGAATACTACAGATGGTGCTGTCCGATGGCCAAGTGGTTAGCGCGCTTGGCTAAGGCCTGGGTAAGGCATGGATGTTTGTGTTGTTTTTCTGCTGAGGTCCTGCCATCCTCTCAGATCTTCTACTTTGGCATATATACTGACAGGCTCCTGTCAGACCTCTGTGGCAAGTAGCTGCTTGAGGGGGTATTTATTTTATTTATTTTATACTACAGATGATGCCATTAAAACTACAATGAACTTTTGAACCCAAATGGAGATATCTAAGCCTCAAACAATGCCAAACTTGCCCTTAGTGGAAAATAAGACTGTAAAATAAAGGGGCACATCACCCTAATGTTTGTTTTTGAATAATGATTAAAAAAAACTTCCTCAGGAAGGTGTGAATTACCCCTGCCTTTGCTTCACTGGTGGATGAGCTGGTGTATGTCTGGGGATCTCTTTGCTTAGATTTTCTAAGATACTGGTGCCAATGATAATGATCTAATACTGCAAATGATACTTCAGGGAGAAAGGAACAGTAAATAAGGAAAAAATATGATTGAATAAAATAATTTTGGCCTATGGTCTTTGCCAAAGGAAAGCTTGAATCATCCACCTTGTTAAAGTGCAATCATCTACCTCGTTTAGTGAATAAACAAATATTTCTTATTTTTGAAATTAGAATACACCATGACTTTAACCAAGTGTTCTAGGGTTTTGAAGAAACCACTAAATTTTTCTCCTAATGTAAAATGTAATACACTGCTTTTTGTTGAAATTGCTTTGTGTAGACAATGGATAAGTGTTGCAGTCCAAAAGTTCCAGACTTACCATGTGTAGCACCATCTAGTCGTAGTTTCAACTTCTGCCACTAGGTATCGCAAACCTACTCCTTTGTCAAGCAGTCTGGCTTTGACAGTTGGAACCAAGTCTTCTTTATGAGCTTTTTAGTGTGTTTGTGTTGCTTTATGCTTTTTTTTTAAGCACAAAAATAGAACAACTGAAAGAACAGTGCATTTCAATAAATATTTTGTGGAAAAATTTTTGCCGACATACAGACTTGAACTTGCATCTCTCCAGAAACATGCCAGAGTATTCTACCATTGAACTAATGCCATCTCTGTCTTTTTTTCCCACTAATTTAAGACTTTAAACTCTTCACTGAGTTTTTGGCACCATCTATGATCTTGGGTGCAACTTTTCTTTTTATATTGCATTGAGTAATAATGCTGTGATTGTCATTTATGTTTAAATAATTAATAATAATAATAATAATAATAATAATAATAACAACTAAATAGCATGAAGAGACTTTATTATTTATTTCCATCTTACTCAACATAATATGAAAAGAGTTTAAAGTCATAAATTAGTGGAGAAAAGACAGAGCTGGCATTAGTTCAATGGTAGAATACTCTGGCAGGTTTCTGGAGAGATGCAGGCTCAAGTCCTGTATGTCGGTGAAATTTTTTCTACAAAATATTGATTTATAGAGGTTAAAAAGTCAACAGGTAATGCTGTGATTGTCATTTATGTTTAACAGTGCATTTGCATAGAGTTTTGTTTCAAACTCAGTAAAACCACTTCAGACTCATGAAATGCTTAAACAAGCATTCAGTGATGATTTCATAGGCCGAACTTAGACTTTTGAATGGTTCTCACATTTTAAACATTAGCAAACACTGATGGAAGGTTCTGAGCATTCTGGTCAGCCCTGAACAAGCTGAACAGACAAGAATTTGGAGAAAGTGTGTCAGCCCATTCATGAGGACCATCAACAAACAAATAATGACATCTGTGGAATTGCTGGACTAAGGTAAGGAATGTGCTAATGAGTACCAGCTTGAGTGCCCTAATCGAGGAACTCAACATGAACAGATTGCTGCCAAATCTGTGCCTTGACTGTTGACTCAGGAGCAAAGATAATATTGTCTCACTTTCTGCACCTTCAGGAGCAAATTAAAAAGGGCCAAAGCTTTTTTCTAAAGCTATAACTGGTGATGAAATTTGGGTTTATGGGTATGACCCAGAAACAAAGCAGCAGTCATCCCAATGGAAGAGTCTTACTTCACTGTGACCAAAGAAAGTGAGACAGGTGAAGAACATGCTGATTTATTTCTTTGGTGTGGAGGGAATCTTGCACAAGGAGTATGTTCCTATAGGCCAGAGAGTGAATGAACAGTACTACATCCAAATCCTGAAGCATTTGAGGGAGAGTGAAGGCTAAAACATCTAGGAAAATGGCATGCACAGGATTGAGTGATGCAGCATGACAATATTCCAGGCCACACTACTCTGTCTGTTCAGCAGTTTTTGGCTAAAAATAACATGATGATTGCCTATTCACCAGACCTCACCCTCTGCAACTTCTTCCTGTTCCCCAGGATATCCACTTTATGGGTCGATGATTTGACTATGTCGAAGTGATTCAGGCAGCATCAGAGGAGGTGCTAAACAATATCTCAAAACAGGAGTTTCAGAAGTGTTTCCAGCAGTGCAAAAAGTGGAGGAATCACTGTATTAACTCCCAAGGGGACTACTTTGAAGGGGATAACTAATTAAAATTTATGGTAAGCCTACATTTTTTTTTCATCAGTATAATTTGGGATGATTCCATAGTCCGAACTTAGACTTTTGAGTGGTTCTCACATTTTAAACATTAGCAAACACTGATGGCTGGTCAGCCCTCAACAAGCTGAACAGACAAGAATTTGGAGAAAGTGTGTCAGCCCATGCATGAGGACCATTGACAAACACAAGTGTACAAGTACAACAAAACACGTAAGTACGACAAACACAAGTGTGCAGTTGTACTGGACAACACAACAATCAACAAGTACGACAAACACAAGTGTGCAGTTGTACTGGATTGCATTTCATATATAGCTAATGCTGAATTAATGTGGGCATTGTATATAATGATTACTATATAACTAATGTTTAATTTTAATTTATTTGTTTAACATTCAATATTTTTTACAGGGTTCTCCAGAGTTTTTGTATGAAACTGGGAATTGTGACTACATTTTTCACTGGGAGACAAAGGCTGTATGCCCAGACTTTAACAGGTACTATTTTCTTTTCATAAACCTTTTGTTTTTTAATGCACTTTCTCTAAATTATAGTTTTTTTTCTGCACAAATACAGAGTATCTCACCAAATTCTTTACCATTTAAAAACAAATATATAACTTAGATTCACAGCTTAATAAATGAGAAATTGTTAAGTCTTTTTTTAGCTGCTAAATATATCCAAGTCTTAACCCTCTGACTGCTCATCCCGCGATTTCCACGGGCAACTCAAATGTAGCAAAATTTGCTCATCCCGCGATTTTCGCGGGCAGGTGTTTTTCTTCTTTTATTGAGGAGCGCATCCCGCCTTTTCACCGTTTAACCAGTGAAATAAATTACATATAGTGTTAGACGTTTAATTTAGGTTTTGACCAACAGATGTCGTTAGTCATCCACTAAATTGCGGCATTTGAAGGTACTTGGTATTTACTGCTCTAACTTCACTATGTTTGCCGCCTTTTTCTAATCAGAAATGGCTGCTAGAAAACGTTCAGCGATTGACAGAGTATATATTCCTGATGATTTATCAGATTCTGAAAGTAATTTTAGTTTTGATAGTGATAGTGATATAGATTTTTCGGACTGCTCCTCAGATGGCGATGAATCTGATCATGATTCAATAAACTTGCAAAGCGTTAGGCAGTGGTGCAAAATTGATATGAAGAATATTCCTCCTCCTCCATTTTCTTTTCGTGGAAATCCGGGAATTACTGTGAATATAGCTAACAATGCAAGTATATTGAATTATTTTGAACTTTTTTTTGATGATCAAATATTACGAATGATAGTCCAAGAAACAAATAGATACGCTGAACAATATATCCATAAAGCAGTTTGTAAAGAGAGATCACGCTGGAAAAAATGGACAGAAACGAATGTTGAAGAACTAAGACTATTTTTTGCAGTTTTATTACTCCAAGGAGTCATAAAGAAGCCAGAACAAGAGCATTATTGGTCTAAGCGTCAAATATTATACACACCAATTTTTGAAAAAGTAATTGGAAAAAATAGGTTTTTATTGCTTATGAAGTTTCTTCATTTTACCAATAATGAGGAATTTGATAAAGACCGACACCCATGGCCGAAACTGAATAAAATTTATGAACTAATGGAACATCTTCAATGCAAATTTCGAGAAGTCTATATACCAGCGAAAAATCTTAGTTTAGATGAAAGTTTGATGCGGTTCAAAGGCAGGCTGAACTGGAAAATGTTTATTGCCAAAAAAAGAGCAAGATTTGGCTTGAAGTTTTTCGTTCTTTGTGAAGCAGAAAGTGGATACATTTCAGATTTCCTCATATACACAGGTGATGGAACAGTGTATAATCCGAAATACAGCCACTATCCAGTTTCCACCAAAATTGTTTTACACTTGATGGATCGATTCCTGGGAAAAGGTTATTGTGTCACTATTGATAATTTTTATATGTCTCCACAGCTTGCAGACATCTTAGTTACAGAAAAGACGGACACTTATGGGACAGTGAATAAAACCAGAAAAGACCTTCCTGTCAATTTTTCAAAAGAGAAAGTCCCCAAGGGTGAAATTGTTGCTTATCAAAGAGGTAAAGTTATGGCCCTGAAGTGGCAGGACAAGAAGAGTGTCTGCCTTATGAGTACTATTCATGATGCAAGCTCTTATTTGGTTACATGCAAATCTAACAAGACTGTTATGAAACCAGTTGTCGTTTGTGACTATAATAATACAATGGGTGGCGTCGATTTATGCGACCAAGAAATGTCCTACTACTCAACGCTCCGAAAACAACAGGGGAAGTATTATATCAAAATTTTCAGGCAGTTTTTAGATCAATCGTTGTGGAATGCCTATGTACTTTACAAAAAGCAAAACCCAACACAAAATATAAAGCTTTTGGAATTTCGTTTGCAATTGATTGAAGAAAGTATCCAAAAGTATTCTGATGGAGATAAAAGCAGTTGTCCTGGAAGACCAAGTTCTACTCCGAACCCTTTGAGATTGACAGCTCGTCATTTTGCAAGGCACATACCGCCTAACCCCATAAAAAGAGAGCCTCGAAGACAGTGTGCTGTTTGCTGTTCAAGAAAAGATGCAAATGGAAAAAAAATTCGCAAAGAAACACGAATCTGGTGCAAAGACTGTGAAGTTGGACTTTGCCTTGAACCCTGTTTCAAACTCTATCATACTAAACTACATTTCTAAGGTATTTTTTTCTCAGTGCATTATATTTTCTTAAGTTTTATACATTTTACTTTTTTATATTATGTAATAAATAGAAATTAACTGCAATTCAATTGAAATTTATTAAAAAAAAATTTTTTGTGTGATAACATCTGAAATTGTTTTTTCTGACAGCTTAGTTTCTCATGATAAAAATCTATATAAAAAATCTTTTCTAGAAAGAAAAAAATGCATATTTCAATTCTCCAATATATATAGATTTGAAATATGCACAAAAAAATACACAATTTTTGAAGCGATTTCGGTCCTCAAATTGAGCAGTCAGAGGGTTAATATCCATGCCTTTTTGCATTACAACAATATTCAGTATCTACATAAAAATGGTCCCAGCTGGGTAAGCGTTGAGATTTATCTCCACAAAATTCCCTGCCCTGCCCACGGTCAGTAGGGAACACCAATGGGCTTGGAAAGGCCGCCATCCGTCGGATGGGACGTTAAGCCGTGGCCCCGTGTACGGGAGAGACATACCCTGTGCATGTTAAAGAACACGCTGGATGGCCTTGACGGGAGGCTACCATCTGTCTCCCAACAGCTGTTCCAGTGGGTCCCCTCCCCCAACCTTCTCTGAGCCTTCGGGGTCCATGTGACCTGGCCATTTAGCCCATGGTGTGCAAAAAAGTGCCGTTGAGAGGTAAAACAACCCAACCCAAAAATACATAAAAATGACTGTATAGTATTAATCTATTGGTAGATAGTATTTTTGCACTCAAGAAGATAATGATAAAGGCATGCATTAGGGCAGAATCCGAGGCAGATATATAGTGTGGAGAGTGGCCAACTTGTTCAGCAGTGAATCAGAGGTGACCACTGTCAGAAGGTGACCACTGTAGTTGATGCGGGAGAGGATCAAGTGCCAGTACAAGACCAGGAGGGTCTTGTAGGAACTTCCCCAGTGGGTACCAGCAAGGAAAGACAGTATATTTCTCTGTGCTGTGGCAGCTGTCTTAAGATGCTGGATGTGAGGTCCGCAGGTCAGCCTATTGTCTAGGACCACACCAAGGAACTTGTGCTGTTTGATGACCGTGATGCTGTCTAGTTTAAGCTTGAGGCCAGGGAAGGTGGGTGGAAGGCATCTCTTCACGAGAACCATGGCCACAGTCTTATTGGTGGAAAGAGTGAGGCTTAGATTGTCGAAGAACTTGATGACTGTGGCCACAGCTCATTTCATCTTGAGCTGCATAGGAAGGGTCCAGGCTAGGGAACCACACGCAGATGTCATCTGCATAGATGGAAATACCCACTCTATTCTCGAATCGAGAGGGTAGGCCTGACAGCAAGATGTTTAGTAACATCTGGCAGAGGATACCCCCTTGAGGTACTCCATGATTGATAGTGTGGGAGGCACTGTGCATGTTGCACAGCATCACATGAACCACCCTGTTGGAGAGAGATGCCGAGATCCAGCGGTTGATATTGCTCCTGAGGCCGAGATCATGGGGCCTGCAGAGAAAATCCGAATGGGACAGGGAGTCAAATGCCTTCTGAATGTCTAGTAAGACAGTGACTGTAGTCTGTCCCTTGGACAGCGCCTGATCAGCAGCAGAGGTGAAGTTGATTAGATTATCAGGCGTGCACCTCCCTTTGTGGAAACCAGAGAGGCTGTCAGGGAGGAGGCCCTTGGACTCTACATACCATTCTGGGCATCCAAGGACCAGTCTCTCTAAGATCTTGCATAGGTAACATGATAGAGCAATGGGCCTGTAAGAGGACAGCTCAGTGGCAGGTTTTCCTTGCTTCAAGATAGGCATGATGTGTGTTGCCTTCCATGAGTAGCGCGGGGGTGGCTCAGTCGGTAGCACGCCAGGCTCGTAATCTGTAGTTCCCAGGTTCGAGTCCCAGCTGGGTCAGCGTTGAGATTTATCTCCGCAAAATTCCCCGCCCTGCCCACAGTCAGTAGGGGACACCGATGGGCTTGGAAAGGCCATCGTCCGACGGATGGGACGTTAAGCCGTGGCCTCGTGTGTGGGAGAGCCATACCCTGTGCACGTTAAAGAACACACTGGATGGTCTTGATGGGAGGCTACCATCTGTCTCCCAACAGCTGTTCCAGTGGGTCCCCCCAACCTTCTCTGAGCCTTCGGGGTCCATATGACCTGGCCATTTAGCCCATGGTGTGCAAAAAAGTGCCGCTCAGAGGTAAAGCAACCCAACCTTCCATGAATCAGGTACTGTGCAGGTGGTCAAGGAGTGATTTATTATGAATGATAATACGGAGTGCAGTACGACATACAACCATCTGCTAAGGATGTTAGCACCAGACTGTCCTTAATGTATCGCTACTGTGGCACCCTCGGGAGCAAAGGGTTAAGATCATGTCTACTACTCTGCTAAGCCATTTGATGCTTGAAAAATATTCAGTCCGAAATCAAATTTTTAAGACTGATAAAAATATTTAATTTTAGGATGTACTCAGTCTTCATAGGCAGGAAAGATGAATTAAATTTTAGAGTAAAATATTGCCTGCTGATTTCATTTATCTTGTTAATGAAATTCATTAATCTCATAGCAGACATTTTGGTGAACTTTTTAAGTCAAAAATTTCAGATTGAAATGCATTTTGAATTGCTGCCTAAACTGTTTGTTAACCCTTTCATTATTATTAGAACATAATGTCTCATACAATGTTTAAAGTTGATAGTGAAAAGGGTTAGGTAATCAGAAGTTTTCATGATTCAAGAAAAATCACATATTTCATCAAATAATGCTAGTAGTTTCAGCAATACATTTTGGCTTTAAGCTGTGTTATTGGGATTTAAATAACTATTTTTATATGTGTATTGGGGTTTACAAAATGATAATACTTCAAGAATTATCTCCACAAAAAAAAATTAGTTCTCAAAATGTCATTGGGTTCAATCCAGAAGAGGCAGTACTGTATAATGGAAATAATTATTCAGTAAACTGCAGCCTTTTAGTAAACAACTTCATTTGTGCTAACATTAGTGTGTAGAACTTCTGGGTTCTTAAAATGATGATGGATGTGTGTGTCTTTGCTCAGTAATTTTGACTCCTGTTTTTTGTATTTTATTTTCACTTAGTCCTAATAAATTGACCTAATTTTCTATTTCATTATATATATATATTGATAATGGGTATCCCTTAGGCTGATGAACTTAAAAAAAAAACAGATTGAATAAATGTTCCATAATTCTACTGAGGAATTCTTACAACATGTTGCACCTGAAGATCAGATTTTTTTTAAAACTCATTTTAGGTAATCAGATGATAAGCATTTGTTTTTCCCATATTAAGAATTGCCAATCTTTTATCATTCTCTGAGTGAAGTTTTGGAAATAGGAATATTTCCTTGACATATTGGTGATCTTCATGTTGGTGGGTTTTTATCATCTTGAATGAAGTTTTGGAAATAGGGATATTTCCTTGACATGTTGGTGAACAAATGGTACTTCTCAAACAACTCATTTTAAATAGGGTGAAATGGTCCACTACCTCTTTACCCCTTGTAAAACATGCAAATATGCTAGCAGTTTGTTGTAATGTGTAGATTAAAAAGATCAAAAGCATTTTTAGGCTTATTGCATTATTTTTGTAACTGTTATGAAATGAAATTAGAATTCTTTTGAATGAAATGTCACAGGACCTTATTCTGCGCTAGATTGTCCAGTTGTCCCCACATGCACACCCTAATTTAAAACATGTTATGCCAGAACATTTTACAATGCTTTAAATATTTCTACTGCAAAGAAGCCACTGACAATTTTATATTTTTCTTGTGACTAGCTGTTCTAAGGCATTTACAATCACTTAATGTGTTCTAGCAATAGAAGAAGAATCGATTTGTGCTGTCTGCTTCAACATTGATGATATGATTGATGGATTCAGTTGATGCTTGCTTTTAAACATATCAACTTATTTAATGTCATGCTTTTGATGTCTTGTGGTTATTGACATCTTTATGTTCTATGGAAGATTTTTATTTTTTTGGTGGTGGTGGTGGGGGGGGAGTGGGCTCACTCTGATCTAACCTTATATTTCCAGTGATTCCTGATCTTATATTTCAATGATTCCAGTATTTCCAGTGATTATTTATATACCAAGTGAGTCCCAATAGTGCTTGTGTTGGTGTTGAGTTATATCTGATAAACTGTACTCTTCCCTCAGAGAGAAAGGGGATACAAAGGATTTGAAAAAGTTGCCATCCATTAGATGGGATGTAAACTTTTGCCCCATATGCAGGAGAGCCATACCCTGTGCACATTAAAGAACATGCTGATGGCCTTTATTTTATGGATAAGAGGTTTCCATATGCTTCCTAACAACTGTCAAGTGGATCCCCTTCCACAACTTCTCTGAGCCTTCAGCATCCTTATGACCTGCCTGTTTAGCCCATTCTGTTAGTAGAAATGCCACTCAGATAAAACATCACAACCATTTCTTTTTCTTTCAAATGTAGCCCTTCACAGAATGCTTGGGAAACTTTTTGGAAGCCTAACAGTGTGGTGACTCAGTAACACCTGTGAGAAAGGGAAGCAAACAGACTGTGCCATGGTTCATGATTTTGCTTATTTCATGCACCATGGAAAAATATGACTGAAAGTAAATGAAATTTTGCAGTGAATTGAGCATCTCTGAGTTGCACTGGTAACTTCTTGAATAATATTTTGTTGGGGAAATGTGACAGAAAGTAATTGAAAGTTTGCAGTGAATTTGAACACCTCTGAATGGTATTGCTTTTCTGTTGTATAAATGTTACTTATATTTGTACCTATAACATATTTAAGAAGTGTTTATTTCAGACTTAACACTAGGAACAAAAATTCAAAGCATACCTCTTCTGATGTTCAGAAAGAATACCACAAGTCTTCCAGTCATACTACTGAATTAGTTCTAGGATTTATTTTGAGTGCAGTTACAGTATGTATCATCATATTCATCATATCAAAGGAAGAAAGAAGGCAAGTCTTGGTTTTTTTAATTTGAGATATATAATAGTAAATGGAATTAAATTTTATGTGACTGTTAGTTAATAATATTGCTTTATATATAATTAGTACACATTGTGGACTTATCATAATTTTTGTGGGAAGTTAAGATTTGAAATGAAATTTAAAACTAATATATTTCTTTACATGAGCACCATTTAATGATCAGCAACATTGCTTTATTTTTCTACACTGAATATAAATTGACCTAATTTTCTATTTCATTATATATATTGATGATGGGTATCCCTTAGGCTGATGAACTTAAAAAAAAAAACAGATTGAATAAACGTTCCATAATTCTTGAAATATGGACTATAACTTTGACACAGAAATTGCATTAATTTTGGACGAAAGAAGTCCAAGATTAGGGAAGAAAAAATATCAGTGTCCCTCAACTCTAACTTATTTGCTTCTATAATCATTACAGGAATAATGTGTAAAAAATAAAATGGGACACAGGAAAGTATTGCATATTAATTTGGAGGAAAAAAGTGGTGGTGGGCTGTTTTACATCTGAGCTGCACTTGTTTTTGCACAAAAGAGCTATGTGGCCAGGTCATAAGGACACCAAGGGCTCAGAGAAGGTTGGGGGAAGGGGAACTACTGAATAGCTACTAGAAGACAAATAGTAGACTCCCTTCAAGGCCATCAAGCATGTTCTCTAATGAGTACAGGATATGGCTCTCCAGCACATGGGGACATGGCCTAACATCCCATCTAATGGATGGTGTTCTTTTTAAGCCCATTTGTGCCCTATACTGACTGAGAGCAGAGCAGGAAGTTTTGTAGAGATCAATTGCAATACTTTGCCCAAGTGGGACTGAAACCTGGGAGCTGCATATTATGAGCCAGATGTGCTACTGACTGAACTATCCCCACCCCTGAAAAAGTGTTTTTCACTACTAAAAAAATGTTATAAATGTTGCACTTGTAAATACTGATATCTTTCCTACCAAGTAAATGGGGAAAAATTATCTGCTAGAATTTAGAAAGGGAAAAGCATGGTCTTTTTTGTAAAATATTCGATTTCTGATTTCAATAATTATGGTTCAGAGTGGTCAAACATCTAAGAGATGTCTGTAGATGAATGGGCTTCATTTTCTCACATGCCTGAGAGTATTATTAGGAAGGTCTTTATTAACACTTTGGCTTACATTGACATCTCCCAGGCATGTGAGGAAATGAAGCCTATTTGTCTACAAGCATCTGTTAAATATTTGAGCTGCTGTAATAAATTCTTTGAATATGCTCATCTTTATCAGTAAACAGCATGAGGTTTCAGATGTCTTCTGCAGATATTAGATATGAAAAAAATCCATCCCAAGACTGTGTAGTTGGGGAAAAAAACAGTATGAATGTGAGAAGTGCTTTGCTGCTTTCCACTATTGAGTGTTTCAAGGTGTTCCACACAAAAAAACTTTTAAATACCACAAGAAATCTTTTATCATTTCAACATATTACTAAATATTCAACAGTTTTGCTTTGACTGAATAAAATCAGATACTATAAAAAGTAGGTGAAAATGCATTTTATAAAAATCAGGTGAAATTGTATATTAAAGAAATTTGGTGAAACTGGATATTAAAAAAATTAGGAAAAATACACTTTATAAAATAGTAATTTTGATTATGTTTAGTGGAAAATTATTCATAAATCCAATTAATGGGTTAATTATTCAGATTCAGAACTTGGTAACTTTTTGAATAATATAGGGGTGTGTGGAAAAAATTGTGTTTCTGATATAGAAATATATTTACTCAGAACCTTGTAACATTCAATGCTTATATTTCAAAGTATGCACCATCATG
Source organism: Ryuthela nishihirai (assembly GCA_038380435.1). Lineage (NCBI taxonomy): Eukaryota > Metazoa > Arthropoda > Arachnida > Araneae > Heptathelidae > Ryuthela > Ryuthela nishihirai. Next base: position 116,792,476 of record JAWZYU010000001.1, read on the forward strand.
TTCAAGAGTTTGTACTCATTTTTCTACAAGGATGATACCATGCCTTCTGTTATAGACAAAGAACTTTTGACACCTACATTCTACCTTGTTCGAATCAGTGAAGTGTCTACCACAAAGAAAATGCATCATTGCCCAAAACAGGTGATAATTAAAAAGAGATGAGGTCAGGGTTGTATGCTGGGTGTGACAGAAGCTAAATTTCATCGTCTGTGATTGGCATTATCCTGTTGAAGGACTGCCCATTTTCTGTTGACTAAAGTATACTTCAATTGTCATACATCCAATCCATTTCTTCAGTTTGTCGTACATCCATTCTGGCTGCTTGGGACATAGTTCAGCATTGATAACCCAACCATCCAGAATGAGCTCAAAGTGGATCACACCATCAAAATTCCACCAGATACACAGCATGACCTTTTTCTCAAAACAGCAGTGTTTGGGGACAGTAAAACTTGTTCACCTGGGTCCAGCCACTAGTTGGAGGTGTCTGGATTACACAGGTAGATCCACTTCTCATCCTCAGTAACTATCCACTTGATGAACCTAGTGTCACATGGATTCTTGAGCAATTCCTTGCAGATCTTGACATGTCATTGAACCTGAGCTGGGATCAATTCATGTGGCACCTCATACAATCATATGTAAACCTGAGCTTGTGCAGGTGATCAGCAATGGTGGATTTTGAAACTCCCCAGTTCAAGCAACAATTTGTGGGTGCTGGTTGTTGGATTTGCTTCAGCAGCAATGAACAGTGTGTCCAAATCAACCACAGAGTCTCCAAACCTTTCTTCCTCTCCAAGCTCACGTTGCTAGCTGAAACTTCTTGAACTAGATTTGTACTGTCTGAGTGACCACAACATCTTTGCCTTTGTTTATTTTTTGGACTGCTTCAAACCTTTCCTTCCAGAAATGGTGCAACAGAACCAAGATTTCAAACTTCTTGGCCATTTTATATAATGCAATAAATGTTCAATGCATGTTTTGAAATGCGTGTATGACAGACGTGAACTGGTTCCCCATGCAATGAGCTTTTATACGATCTGCAACATTGACAACCTATCCTGCTAAAACTATGTAAATTAGTAACACAAAAAAAATAAACATTGCAGAAACATAATTCTTTTTTCTGAACACCCCAATATTTTTATGGAAAAATATGACTGAAAATAAATGAAATCTTTTTAAATCTGGTTATTTAACAGCATTTGTTCGGTCTTTGAAGAGTTATGGAAAGAGCATTGAAAGCAACAACCATTTATGTAAAATTGTTTGTTTAATGATCATTAAATTTTTGACAATTTTGATTGAATTTGGCAGAACAAGCTAAGCTGTTAAATTTTCAGTCAGTTTCTTTAGAAAAAGCATAATTAAGAAGTTACTGAGTTCTGAATATCTATTGACATAACTGGGCCTGTTCCTAATAAAGTGGTTACTGAGTTTATATAATGCTAGATAACTTGAAACACAATCTCAGTTAAATCTTATCATATTGCATTACATTCATTGTTTCATTTAAAAATAATTTTATTATTAATAGTAATGTTGGTACTTTTAAGACAAAGTTATATTTACTCTTTGTTACATCATTGTTATTTTATTCAAGAAATTGCGACAATGTTTTTCAACAATGTGATTCAACAAATTTGTAAATTTTCAATTTTTTCAATAATTATTCATCTGAAAAAAATATTGCTGACCTGGCGGGAATCAAAACCGCAACTCTCTAGATACATGCCGGAGCACTAGATATCATTATATTTCCACCGCATCAGCAATAATTTTTGTCAGATGAATAATTGTTGAATTTTTTTATCTACAAGTAATATGTGTATTTACTATGGATTTAATTTTTTGTTAATTTCTTATTTTAGGGCAGTTGTTTCATCGAAGTTTCGTAATATTTTTAATAGAGTTCGTCTACCTCAGTTTAGGTATAAAAGAGTAAGTAAAATTATTTCAGCATTAACAAATTTGATGTTTAAGGTTCTTACTTATTTTACCTGTTTAGCAGTATGTCTTTGGAAGAGCTGATTGATCTACTGTTTGAATTCCTCAGAGCTTTGGACTGGAAAGCATAATGGCATATTTGTTGGTTGTGTGAATCCTTTAAATATTAATTTCTTTTTCATGTAGCATTATTTTGATGTAGAGTTAAGTTTTTGGTCCCTAGTAAAACTGTTTGGTGGAACTTATTTGTATTGACATACATGTGATAATTGTTATTTACAAATGTTAACTATTTAAGCAGTTAAAAAAAATTAAAATTATTAACTGGATGAAGTGTTTTTAACAGATAGATTTGGTATACATATATAAGTATTTATATCATTATATAAATATGATATTCATTATTAGTAATTTATTAATTTATTTATTTATTTTAGTATTAGTCATTATTAGTAAAGTTCACAAGACAAAAACCTGTGACAATAAAATAATTTCAAATATTTTTAAAGTTGAGGAGTTCTTTAATCTTTTAAAAGCATAATTGTAAAGACCTTGTTCAGAAAATAAATAACAAAGTTCTCTGCCATTGAGCAATAAAATTGTGAAGTTTATCTTTCAAAGTATTTGCCTATTAAAAAGTCTTCAATAGCAAACTCAAAAGCTTGTCAGAGCAAGGACAGTATACAATCTTCAGTGAAATGACACTTTGTGGTGGAATTAAGGCTGTTAAGAACTTTTCACATGTTGCGAAGGGTGATTCCAGTGTCTCAGTGGGGATGGAAGACATCATTATTTCAATAGTTTCATGGATGATGGTTCTGTAGAATGTGGGTACGTGTTAGCAGTACGGTGTGCTCTGTCTATGGTAGCTGGTGTATTGCTAGCTTGATAACAGCAGTCATTAATTTGTTTTGGCTGACATCTGTGTGATACTCTGTGAACCTGAATGCTTTTCCGATATAATAAAAAATGGAATTATCTGGCAGATGTAGGGGAAATCTGTATATGCCCAATTTTTGAAGGAGGCTAACTTTGTCCCTGTCCCTTTTTATAATTTTCTTCAAAGAGCTTTTCTTGGAGCCAAGCTGAAAATTGATTTTTTGGGCTCCGAGTAATTTGTGGACTGATTCACACAGGAGAGGAACATAAGATATGGATCTAGCAAAGGTTGCCCACTCAGAGTCAGGGATGGGGAGGAGAGCTGAATCTGTTCTGTTGTCATTTCTATACCTATTCATTAGCTCTTCTATTATTTTTGGATGGAAACCATGGGGCACAGCAATGGACAGCATGTTTTGAATTTCTTTTTTTAACAAAAACTTGTTTGAAGATCATGGTGAAGGTCCTGAGGATGGAGAATGGAAGGCTGTAATTTTGTATGCCCATGGGGTGCATGAGTCCACAACCTACCTGATGGAGAGAGTATATAGGTAGGCTTTCGATATATTGATGTCATCAAGGCTCCTGCATCATCTTTTTGGATAAAAACATTCAAATTGGGGATGGCATTGCTGTTTTCCTCCTCCTTCGTAAAACATATTGTGGGATAGATACTGTTGGCTTTATTAATGAGGTTAATAAGCTCATTTTATTGCTCATTGCTGGCATTCCAAATTAAATATATTGTCAATATAATGATACCAGAAGACAGGCAAAATTGCTGCCAAATTGAATAATTTTGTTTTGATGTCTTAGGACAATCTCGGACAGGATGCTGGAAAGGAGTGAGCCCATGGGGACCCCTGAATCCTGTCTGTAGATTTTGTTGCCAAACTGGAGATAATTATTTTAAATTACTAGTTTTTGTGCTACATAAATGACATTGATTTCAGGAAGGGAAAAATTTGCACTTCAGTTATTTTTGTTTGAAATAACATAACAGCATCAAAAACTGGAGTGGATGGAAACAAGATGACTACATGAAGGGTGACTAATTTGCTGTTGGGAGGAATGGACAGATCCTTGAATCTGTTGAGAAATTCTGTTGTAGATTTAATGGAAAACAGGTGCTCACAAATGAAGCTAAATAAAAATTCAAAAGTTTTTTTTCTAGAAAGAATGTTGGATATGATTTTTGCACACTAATGACTGAATGAGGTGATGATGTTTTGCACACTAAAGACAATGGGGTATTATATTTGTCATTTTGCATTGGTCAAACATTCACGATGCCTGGCAGTTGTATGGCACTCCACTTTTCTTGGGGAGCCACTGGTTATTTTTTAGCCTGCAAACTTTGTTTTTGATGCTAGTGGTGGAGTCACCATTTAGACTAGTATTAGGTTGTTGCACATGAAATATCGGAAATGAGAGTGCCACCTGCAAACCCTCATAAACATAGGAAGCAGTTACTTGCCTAGTCAAAGTAGTCCCTCAGCATTGAGACATTTCTGCCAATGGGTTTTGAGGCTGTGGCTTCTACAGTGATAAAGCTCTAGAGTCTGTGAGGTAAATAAGATGGCGATAGCTTGACACAGCTTGGTGATTTGGAAAGGTCTTCTGTCAGGAAATGGTCCAGATGCCGGAAGAAGTGATAATCCATGGGAGCAAGGTCAGGGAAATAGGCGGTGCATCAGTGTTTCGTAGTCCAACTGGTGGATTTGTTAGATGATCCTTTGTGAGACATGTGGATGGACATTGTCATGCAGCAGGAAGACCCCATGCCTGTTGACCAAATGGGGCAGGCAATAGTGTGCCAGGCTCATAATCTGCAGTTCCCAGGTTCGAGTCCCAGCTTGGTCAGCATTGAGATTTATCTCCACAAAACTCCCTGCCTTGCCCACGGTCAGTAGGGACACCAATGGGTTTGTAAAGGCTGCTGTCCATTGGATGAGACATTAAGCCGTAGTCCGTGAGAGAGCAATACCCTGTGCACATTAAAGAACACACTGGATGGCCTTGATGGGAGGCTACTATCTGTCTTCCAACAGCTATTCTAGTGGGTTCCCTTCCCCAACCTTCTCTGAGCCTTCGGGGGTCCTTGTGACCTGGCCATTTAGCCCATTGTGTGCAAAAAAGTTCTGCTCAGAGGTAAAACAAACTAAACCTGTTGACCAAAACCGGTTGTTTGGTATGGAACTTTTCATGCATTTGCAACATTTCAGCACAATAGGAGTCCAAATTGGTCAGAGAAAAGAATGATGGATCAATCTGGCGGCTGACTACCATACGAGAACTAGCACTTTCTGTGGGTGTAGGGTGGCTTTGGACAATGTTTTGGTGGCTCTGTGATATCTAACCACTGTGCTGATTGATGACAATTGCCATAGAGGACCCACTTTTCATCACAGGTTACGATCTGATGCAGGATTCCATCATGTTTGTTCTGGCAATGAGGGAAATGCACACCTCCAGATGGTGTGTCTTGTTGGCTGCTGTCAATTCTTGTGGTACCCAGACATCCAGCTTTTTCACCTTCCCCAGGGGCTGCCAGACAACCACTGAATGATGCACACAGACTTTTGCTGCAATCTCATGGACACTTTGCTGTGAATCAGCCTCCATGATATTCTTCACCTCATCTCTTACAGCTGCTGGTGGAGGATGACCATGAGGCTCATTTTCAAGGGACATGTCTCATGTTTGGAATTTTGCGAACCGTCGGCATATGGTATGTTCATTTGCAGTGCCCTGCCCAAATACTGCATTAATGTTTTTGGCTGCTATACCCATGGAATGTCTGAGTTTGAATTCATACAGAAAAATTACATGCAACTGGTCTACTTTGACCAAAGCCAGTGCACTTGTGGTTAAGGCTTGTCATGAAATGTGATACATAACACATACACCAGATATATACTAACTTTGTGATGTATGCCATGCGACATTGCTGGATGATATCAATCTGCTGGAGGGGTTGAACATGTCCACCTGTTGAAAGCGACATTTCATCTGCACCAATCTAATGCAATTGAAATTTATAAAGCCGAAAACTTTTGCGTCATAGTGCTTTTTGTTCATGATAACAAACTGACATGTTTTGTACCAAAGCCAGTGCACTTGTGGTTTGAACTGAACAATATCAAGAATGTTTCTTACATTTTTTAAAGCCTGAAAAATACTTGTATGAGAAATTTCTTTTTGAGTCGAGGGATGGAAGACTTGTCAGGAGTTTCGTGACACCACATAGTGTCACTTCTATGAAGACAGAGCACTGTCCTTGCTCTGAAGAGCTTCTGAGTTTGCTCTTCAAAACTTTTTAATATACAAATGGTTTCAAGAATAAACTTCACAATTTTATTGCTTAACAACAGAGAACTTTCAGTTACTTTAATTTAGCTAACAATAGTTAAAATTCTTTTACTTTGTTTCTGCCACGAAAGAAGAAAAAAAAATGCTTGATATTCGTAACAAGTTATTAAATACTTATGAAAGCCATGATACATATTTTGATAGAATCTTTCTCAGTTATGGGAAGTTATATTTTGTATTGTTTTGTTATTGCTAATTGAATTTGAAAACTAGATGGCAACTACTAAGCAGCTATCCTCTAGTTTTAAAGTTCAAATAGATCAACAAAAAAGCTGTTTTCCGTGCAATTGTGTAGTGATCAACAATTTTTAAGTAGTGCAATAAATTCATTTTCAGTAAAACTGAAGAAAATTATTATTAATAGTTAGAAATGGTAATATTGACTTTTGTAAGCATACAACAAATCCTTCACAATTAACAATATATTAAATGTAATAATATTAAGTATAAAAATCATTAGAGATCAGTTCAGGCATGGGTTGGAAATAAAAGTGTCATCAGGCTTAGTCAAAATTAGAATTTTCTATTTTGCTTGTGTTTGTGGAAAAGGTAAGTAAAAGAAGTAAAATAATTCTTTTGATTTCAACATTTTAATGTTTACATATATTTTATATATTTATATTATTTTTATATATATATATTTTAAAATCAATATAGCATTATTGAGGTTTTGATTTTTCAGGCATTATCTCTTTCATCAATGATTCACCTTTATAGCCTTTTTAATTATGCTACTAAAATTTTTTAATTTCTGTTAAATGTTTTTAGATATAATTCTTCCATTCGAAACTGATGGTGGAGAAAATGGACTTTCCCAGTTTTAGGGGTAGCAGGCTCAGGCACATGGTATCTGTCCTTAGGTTAGCCATAGAGCAGTCAGCCTTAATGGTTTTGTAGCTCACTGTGGAATTTCCACAATAGTGGTGTGTATGGAGGAGAGGAGGAGAGCTGAAGAGTGATAACAGAAGAGGAGAGTATTAGTTTCTGTAATCACAACTTGTTTTCCAGTCAATCTGGGCATTGTTTATTTCCTTTTATATTCACTGTTCTTATAGTTATAGTCAGAACCTTTGAAAAAGTACATTGCATTTAAAAATTTAACTGGAGTAGTTTTCAAAACCATAAAAGTTTTTCCCCCATTTCTACAGAAGACAAACGATTAGTCAGAATTAATTGGTGCTTAGCATGAGGATTCCAGAATAAATGAAACTATTTAGAAAAAGTGATAAAGCATCAGGACTGAATGTCCCAACATCAAAAGGCAGTCGTTTCATCATTTGTGACGCAGGGACAAAGGACAGTTTTATACTTGGTTCATTGCTTATTTTCAGTTCAAAGTCATTGACTGGAGCATGAAGAGATGAATGCTGAAAATTTTCAAAAATGGTTTGAAAATCAACTGTTTCAGAATTTGCCACTTAATTCTATTATAGTCATGGATAATGCTCCCTATCATTCAGTGCTTATCGAAAAATCTACTACAAAATGGAGAAATGCTGAAATTCAGAACTGGCTTGAAAAGCACATATCATTTTGGAAGCTGATATGCTTAAAGATGATTATAACTGATTATGCTTAGAACTGATTAAACTGGTTCATGAATCTAAACCACAGAAACAATATGTAATTGATCAATTAGCTGCAGCTCATGGGCACAAGGTGGTGCAGCTGCCATCATATCACTGTGACTTAAATCCAATTAAGTTGATATGAGCTGAGGTAAAAGGCTATGCCAGTCATCATAATACTTCTTTCTCTAAGAATTCCATGAAAATTATG